>JAKSZT010054524.1:661542-964810 GCA_026826555.1 Tolypeutes matacus | reverse complement strand
GGATTGGGGGAAGAACTATGGACCAGAGTGGACTTGATGGTATTCTCTTGTTCACATATGGTGATTCTAGCAATGCAAGAAATTATAACAATGAGGTGGAGCCAGTGGCCACTTGACACTTTTGGCGTAGGGAGGGGATGAGCAGTTGAAATACAGGGGCTTCTTTGGGAGTTGGAGGTTATCCTGAGTACTGTTGTGGCAACGGATGGAGGCCATTTTAAATCAGCACACACCACTAAGAACTGAGTGGAGAGAGTTTGGTCTACAGTGTGAACTGTGGTCTATGGTTGGTGGCAAGGCTCCAGGATGTGTAAGTTCATTGAGGGTGGTGGGCCACACTGTGGGAGATGTTTGTGTGGGATGTGGTGGGAGGTGTGGGAGGTGGGCAACATGGGAATCCCAGTGGGTTCCGTGTAATATTTTGGGTAAAATCTAAGCACCTCTTAAAATATATGTATATATATATATATATAACATTTTTGTAAGCAAGTACACATATATGCATATATATTTATATATCATTTTGTAAATGTTTGTATGTATTGTGAGAATTTTGATTTTTACCCATAATAATAATAAAAAAAAAAAAAGACTACAAAAAAAAACTTAGTATAATGTCATTTATTTCCAGCTAATTATTTTGGAAGATAAAATATTTTGTATCCTATAACTTCTTCTGTATAGTGGTTTCAGTTGTTTTTAACCTGAATTGAATGTTCCTAAAACTCAATAACTGTAACCCAATTGATCATTAAAATGATTAATCCTACATTTATAATGTGTTTATACAAGCTCATGCAGCTAGAAGTAAAAGTAAAGTTTTTCCTGAGAGTTTTTACATGGACCGTCCCTATCTAATTTTCTTATTAATATTTCAATAAGTGCACATAATTGTGAGAACCTTTTGCATTTTTATAAAAAAAATGAAATAAGAAAATTCATACCAATGAGCTGGTGTAGATAGACTGAGTCCCTTTATGTTTGAATGAACCTGCCCAGTCTCAGCAATTCATTTTGGTTTTGTCAGTATTGGTGTTGAGCTTTGATTGGTTTTCTCTCAATAGGAGTTAGGTTTTTTTTTTTTTTTTTTTTTTTTTTTCCATAAAGGCCCGATTCAGGTATCAGTGCTTCCTGGAAACTTGAAAGGGATATCACAAGCCTGAGGGCTTTCTTGCTTACTTCTATGAGTCATGTTGGTTAAGTTTGAGGGTCTTGTGTGAAGTGTTTTTCCAGAGTCCATGCTGTGAGGTTGGCAATACAATACTTCTTTTTCTGATTAACTTCCCCAGGGCCCACAACTTGAAACCTTGCACTTGCACTAACTTCACTTAAAATTGTACAAAAGCCAGAAGAAACCCCTGAGGTCTCATTGGCTTCTGCTGAAATTTGTCTTTGCTGCCAAAATTCTATCTTCTTTAATAGAGACTTAAATCCTCCCATTCACCTCTCCCTTTGGGATGTTGTCCAGCTGTGGATCAAACCTCATAATCTATCCTTTTGTTATCCAAGATAAATCTGACTTTGTGGGTACAATCATTCTGATTCAAATAATTACATACTTGGCTTAGTAGTGGGTGCCAGCCACAAATGTGATAATTTCTTCTTTCCACAGCCTCACACAAAGAGGTAATTTGTTCCATGCCCCCAGCAACAGGTGAATGGCACAAAACATGAGCAATGCGTGCATGGAAAGAAGTCCACATTTTATGGATAAAATGGGTGACAGGGAAATGATCCATGTGCACAATTACTAAATTTGCATTAATCATTTTGGTATGGATGCTCTCATTGTATGAGTCTTGGGAAATTTGGCAGAGGAAAGCTGTTGCCTAGAGGATAAAAATAGCTTTATTCTTGCCAGCATAAGCCTTGCGCTGGGAGATTCAAGTCCCTTGCCAACTTTTTGAAACTCCAGCCCAAGGCACTGGAGTGTCACTTAAAGCCCTCCACTTCTTAATCAAATCCTTCGTTTTTATTTTCTAGTTCTTAGGTTTTATTTGCTCTCAAACAAGAGTATCAAATAAATGTGGCTTTCTCATAGCAATTATGTACTGTTCCTATGCTGGTATGAGAAAAATTAAAAGGTATCCTACAGGTAAATATACAGAAGGTGAAATGCAGCTATTAGCAAAGGGTAAAAAAAAGCTTTTAGGCATCTTAAAAACCATTCATTCTAGTACATAAATTGGTAAGAAGAAAGTCACTCAGTTGAATGTCACTGAAACCAATGCTTAAACCATAGGTGAAAATGAAAGAAAATCGATGTTAGGAAGTTTGTATCAAGAAGAACTATACAGCTCTGGCTGCACTACAAATACACATCAACAGTGAAGGGCTAGAAGGAAAACAAATTAAAACATAATGAAAGGCACATTAGAGAACAAAAAATTATTTATATTTTCATATGGATGGAGGATATAGATTTAACTTCTTGTTCCATTAGTTAGATCTACATTCTACATCTTCATTTACCTGGGCAAACTTCATGCCCACAAACTCAGACTGCCATATGCCATTCTTGAACAGCTCCTTCAACATTATGCTCACAAACACTAAGAGCCTTTTCATTATTTACCACATAATAGACACACACACACACACACACACACTCACTTTGGGATTTCTATAATCTCCACCTCCTATACCTGCTCAAATCATCATTTTGAACATTGTGATATATCCTTCCCATTGGATCCAGTTCTTGTTTTATAAGCATTGTCATGAAACAAATATTTTAAGCTGCTTTTTGCTTCTGAGGCCACCCTCATTTGCAAAATGGACTTTGGTTCTCCTTTGTTCTGTCTGCAGACATCTGGAGTAAGCCAAAGCACCTGCAGTTTCCTCCATCTAAATCATCCCCTCTTTTACACAGAATTTTTCCTGTGAACAAGCCAAGACAAGCAACGTGTCCAAGTGGCAAGGGATGCAGAACAGAGAGATGCCAATATTTCACAAGAGATGTTGGACTGCAAACTACATGTGGTAGATAAAATAATGCCTTCCCTCCTAGATGTCCACATTCTAATCCCCCAAACCTGTTACCTTATTAGCAAAGGGATTTTGGAATATGTTTAAATTAAAGACATTGAGTTGGGGAGATTATCCTGGATTATAGAGGCAGCCCAATGCAAAACTAGGGTCCTTGTAAAAGGGAAGCAGGAGTGTCAGAGTCAAAAAGATTTGAAGATGTTAGGCTTCTGATGTTGAAGATGGAAGAATGGACCGTAAGCCAAGGAATGAAGACAGCCTATAGAAACTGAAAATGATAAAGGAATGAATTCTCCCCTAGAGCCTCCATAAGGAACACAGCCTTCCCAATACCTAGATTTTAGCCCAATATGACCCATTTGGGACTTTTTACTTCTAGAACTGTATGATACTAAATTTGCATTCTTTTAAGCCACAAGGTTTGTGGTACTTTGTTACAGCAGCAATGAGAAACTAAATACACTACCCCTTAGCTATATGCATTTATTAGTCCACTGAGTAAGAAACAATACAAGGAGTAGCCCTATAGAGAAACAATAGAAGGAGTAGTATTATAAGTTAGTTTCCACCATTCTAACACCTCTAAGAGATTTCTAAACCTTCCTACGAAAGAACCCAAGAATTCTAGACCCTACCTCCTGCAGGGAAGAGATCTGAGATGGAGGTTTGGTTTTCAACTGGCTGGATGCTGTTGACAGTTTCTTCCTTGTTCATAGAACTATCTTCTCATTCATATACCAACACAGCAGAAGACACTGGAGAATAAAGTTCAGTAACAATAAAAATAAACAGTGGGCAATAGAAATAAAGAAGTATTTGAATTATCAAGCATTAGGCCCCATTTTTAACCATTAATTAAAAACAACACACTGCATCCTTTCTATATAAGATAGTCTTAGTAATTTTGTTTTTACACTGAAAAAAAATCTAGAAAGCTGGTCTATATTTATTACCTGAAATAGTTAGTCACCACAATTAAATAGAATATTTGCTTTATTTTTGATGTAATAGAAATTTAGAAATTGTATGTTATCAATTTATTTCCTCTCAGGTCCAAATCTGTACTTCCTTACTATGCTTTGTGCTGTGAAACTGGACCCTGGAATATTTGTCCTGTGCCAGTTGGAACAATGTTAGGCTTTGTCAATAGAAGGTGCTGGAGGGTTACCACAAGGCCAAAACATGGGGAAAAAAATACTATTCCCGGTTCAGGAGGTTCTTAAGGTGTTCTCCCAGCAGACTGGTGTGCAGGAGGCCCAGGGGTCACTCTTTGGCCACAGTGGACCACTTCCTGTTGGCCAATTTTGTACCCTGTAAAAAGTTTCTTTGTCACCAGCAGACTGCTTTCCCTTGACCAGCCCCAGCCTTTAATGCTTGTACTAAGTAAGGTACATCATAAACGAGTGTTGTATCATCATTTTGATCCTTTTTGACTAGCTGTCAACTATTATCATATCATAAAAGATCATATAAAAATACTCAAAAGCTAATAAGTCATTTATCATGCGTAATGTTTGAGTAATAAGTTTTCCTGCTCCTCAAAGTAGGAGGCATAATTGGACTTTGATTCAGTAAGCAAATTAATGGAGTTAAATTTACACTGACATTTTTTCCAGAGAATTGAAGTTAACTGCTTAGAGTGAAAAATAAGAGTTAATGGAGCTATACTTAGTAAGTAAAATATCAATCGTGATATTTTAGGAAGGTATAAATCTAGAATAATAGTAGTGCAAACACTTGTACAATCATAAATATTGCAAAATTTTACTAAAGAGAAATAAATTCTCTTTAGAGACTTATTGTGGACATGGAGTAGAAGAAGTTTGTCATTTGGCTTACAGTTTGTTTTAAGTCAGTTTTCCCAGAAGCAGATCCTAGGAAGAGAATTATTTTGCTAGCATTTTATTAAGGAAGAGTTCCCAGAAGAGACCACTAAGGGGTGGGATGGAGAGGCAGTAGATAAAACACAGAGAAGGAGAAGAAACTAAGCAAGGATGCAATTGCTAAGATGCCAGGAGTGCTGAGGATGTTTCAGAATTGTCTAGACCCTTGACAAGAGAACTGTCCTGTCATACACTCGTAACACCAGTCATTGGCTGAGAGCTGTGCTGGAGGGAAGTCTCTTTCCAGGCACTTCTGGCTATCTGCTCATGAGAGCAGGGCAGCTACAAGAAACGGAGGACAGATTTCTGAAGACACAAAAGCACAGCAGAGTAGCAAGGTGGATGTGGGAAGGTGGGGAGGGGTGAAGAGAAAGCTGACTCCAAAGGCATTTGAACAGAATAAGTGTTTACTACTTAAAATAAAACAATTCTGTCCTTCTTAGTTTTCTTTTTTTATTTTAAAAGATTGTCTCCTTTTTTATTTTATTCTGCAGAACTATCCCAAAAAATACCCAACAAAAAAAAAATTCTAAATCAAAAAACTTATCAAAAGGTCAGTTCTGGTATAAAATAGTGATGACTGGATATAAATTTAATAATCCCATGGTTCTCTCTAAGTCAAGATCCCACTCTTGCAAAATAAACAGTAATTTTCTAAGGAAATAAGCAAATCATCTGAAATTCAAAAATTACATTAAGATCTGTTTAAATATAATCACTGGAGACTGTAGAGGTGGAGGGGTTCTGTAGGTGCTTCTAGGGGTCTCTTTTCTTCTTAACAGTGTCAGCTTATGTATTTGTTTGAGACCCCAGGCTGAACCTAAATATTTAAGTGTACTTTCCAATTTTGGCTCAGAACATTTCTCTTCAGTTCTGTGCAGCCTGAATCTGAATCATATCCATCCTCTGACACATGTATAAATGTTGAAAGCAAAGGAGTGAAGGATGATCTGTTGAGTCAGAAAATGAAAGGAGGCAGGGGAAAATAGAATTTTAAAGGCAGCAACTCTTAATAAAAAAAATTTGGTAACTGATAAAATTATTATATGAAAATCAAAATTCAGCTCTCCCATAAAAATATATAAGGGCAAGAAAGATGGCTTCAACATAGCTAGCATAACTTAATATAGTTTTGAATTTTTCATTTCTTAGAACACAGTGTGAGCTCTGTGTCTAGGAGGGGAGGTTAAGGACTGGAAAGCATCAGTATCCGTGTTTATGCCAAGTAATAAAATATCATTCATACCCAGAAAAAGTATTTACCTGAAAAATAAATCTCATTTAGCTTAGAATGATAATCTAAGACACACAGTGAAAACCAAAAATGTTGTGTTAGTGTCAAAAAATCTTGTTTCTGGAAGATTTCATCCTACATAATGTAAATGCATACATGTGTGATTCAATCTTTGGCAAAGAATGGAAAATACAAATCAGATTCCTCTCCTTTTCAAAAGAATTAAGTATACAACAAGTTTAATTAGACAAGTCAGAGTAAACAGGAAAACTCATTTTCAACTTCATAAATGTAAAATTATAAAATCAGAGTACATTAATATCCTAGGAAACAACAAAAGAGAAGGAGGGAAGTTGGAATAAGAAGAGAATTGAATAGCAAATCGAAACTTCAGTTATGATAAAAACAGACGTCTATTTATTCTTCCTTTCTCTATCTCTTACTCTCCCTCTCTCTTTCCTAATGAAGAATGAATTACATACCGGCAAGTGTACTAATTGCACCAATCTCTAGCATACAGCTCAATGATTGAATTTTTACTCATACACTCATTCTCACACACAGACATACAGCACATTTCCAGCACCCAAACTCCTAATCAAAATCCCCAAATGTAATAGTTAATCTAATCTCTATCATCACACATCAGTTTTTCCCAATTTTTAATTACTTGTAAGTAGAATCATGCAGTGTGTGTTTCATGGATCTGGATTTTTTATAGCTTAATGTTAAGTATTTGAGATTCAACAATGCTGTTGCATGTATCATAAATTTATTCTTTTTCATTGCTATATTTGTTTCATTGTGTGCACAGAGCACAGTTTGAGTATCCATTCTACCTACAAAGGAAAGTTTGAGGTTATTTTTCTCTGTGAGCTATTATGAATACTGCTGCAATGAGTATTCTTATACCTATCTCTTGATGGGCATAAGAATCAATTCTCTTTGGTATGCTCAGAAGTGGAATTAATAGGACGGGGTCCATGATGTTTGACTTTGTGCATACTACCAAACTGGTTTCCAAATGGACTGTTAACAATTTATATCTCCATCGGTAATGTATAACTGTTTCAAACGCTCCACATTCTTGCTAATAATTGATATTTTATCTCCAATTAATTTTAACCATCTGATGGGCTTGAATGGTAAAACTTTGTGGTTACAATTTGCATTTCCTAAATGACTAATGAAAGTAACTAAATTAACTGTCTTTTCATGTTTATTAGCCATTTGATATCTCTTTTGTGGTGTAAATATTCAGTACTTTTACTCAGTTTTTAATTGGGTCATCTATCTTTTATCTTATTGATTTGAAGAGTTCTTTATATATTCTGGATAAAAGTCCTTTGTCATATATATTCCAATATATATGAAAGCCTTCAATAGTTTGCTATTTCATTCTTTCAATTGTTTCAGTAGTTTCTGTGAATGAATAATACTTCTTTCTTAAAGAACTTAAAGATCTCTTTCTTTAAGAAAGAACTTTAAAGATCTTAAAGAGATTTAATTTTCTTTTATGCTAGCAATTCTATTGCCCTGTTTAAGAAAGCACTGTCTACCGATAAATAATGAGGATATAAGTCTATTATGTTTCCAGACTCTTTGTGGTTAGTTTCCCTTTCACATTTAGCTCCATAATCTATCTAGAATTACTTTTTGTTTATGGTATGTGGTAAGAGTCATAATTCAGGTTTTCCCTATGGAAAATAAATGATTTTATTAAAATTTTTATTTAAAATATTCTTTATTTATTTGTTTAAAATATTAAGTCTGTAGTGAATTGTAGTAGCAGCTTTGTCACGAATCAGGTGATCATTACACTTGTGCGTTTATTTCTGGACTTTAATCTGTTCCATTGATTTCTTTGTCTTCTCTTGCATTGGTAGCATACTGAATTAAATGCTATAGCTTTATAAATAGTCTTGATATTCTGTGGTTAAGTCCTCAAATTTTTTCTACAATATTGCATTATTTAATAAAGGTCTTTTATATTTTAAAATAAAATTTAGTGTATTCTTGTCCGTTTCCACAAAAAAATGTTAATATTTTAATTAAGATCATATTAAATCTCTAGATAATTTTAAGGATCTAGAGGTTAATAATATTCAGCGTTCTAATCTGTGAACATATATAGCTCTCCATTTGTTTAGTTTTTATTGAATTTCTCTTCATGGTGTTTTATGGATTTCAGTAACCTAGAACATCTGGTGGTAGATTTACTCTTAAATGTTTTGGCCTTAATATTGTTATTATGCATGATGCTTGATGTATAAATTCCACTAAAAATCATAATTTAAATGGAAATACAGTTGATTTCTGAATATTAACCTTGTATCTAGCAACATTGCTTAATTTACTCTTTCTCTTTCCTTCTTTCTCTTTCTTTATTAATATGATTCATTTATTGAAAAACCATGTATATTGTATCATTGTTCAATGATATCCAAATATTCATTACAGACTCTTTCCATGCTTATATGATGATAATCAAGGGTAAATTGTCTGATTAGATTTATTTTACTTGCTAAAATAAGAACATAATAAATTGTAATTTGCAATTTTCCATCTACCTTCTTTTTTTTCTACGTATCCAGGCTGGGGCCGGGACCTTGTATGTGGGAAGCCAGTGCTCAGCCACTGAGCCACATCGTTGGCTTCCCTGAGTTGGTTTTTTCTGTTTGTTTGCTTGTTGTCTGTTTTGTTTTTAGGAGGCACCGGGGACCAAACCCGGGACCTCCCATGTGGGAAGCAGGCATTAACGGCTTGAGCCACATCCTCTACCCTCATTATTTCTATAAAAAGTTAATTATTTCTATAAAAATTCAAAGAGTAAATGAGTATTCTGAAAATGTTGTCATATGTATATAGAAAAGAGAAGTAAGAATGAAATTTTATGTCAAGGTAATATAAACAAGTCAGTGTCTTAATACATGATGCCAAGATGTGGAATGAAGAAATTTTGGACTTGGTTAAGGTAAATACTCTGAAATTTTAATCATTTTTTTTTTCTCTTTTGTATGTGGACCAAATTTTCTAATGAAGACTCTACATATATTTAAATTTGGTATGTAATTATATTCTTTACATGTTTAAATATTTATTATGTACCTGTCACACATCAAAATACAGAGAATAAGGATCTATCAGTCTAGTGAGGGATATTCAACTAATGACTCAAGAATATAAAAAGTTGATAAATAATTAAATATAAATATATATATTTTCCCTTTCTGACTTTTTTTCATTAGAGAAGTTGTGGGTTTACAGAAATATTATGCAGAAAACACAGAGTTGCCATATACCACCCTATTATTAACACTTTGAATTGGTGTAGTAACTTTGTTACAAATGATGAAAGAATTTGATTATAATTGTCCTATTAACTATGTGTGTACAGTTTACATTGGAGAGATACTCTGTGTTGTACAGTCTTATTTTTTAACAAATAAATATTATCAATACATATTAATAAAAATAAATCCATCCAAAGTGTACACCAATGGTATTCGGTGTAATCACATATTTGTGCATTCATCACTTCAATCATTCTTATAGCACTTTCATTATTCCAATGATAATAATAAACAAAAAAAACAAACAAAACTCATCATCTTTCAATCTCTCTGTGCTTTCCCCTGCCATATATAGCTGCTATTCTTTTTCCTTCTCCTAGAATAATAGTATTTATATTTTGAAAAAGTAGTTTTATATATGCAATATCACCCATATTTGTGTTTTATATGAAGTTTTACTGTCATATGCAATACTATGTTACAGTTTTTAGCTTTCTTTCTAGTAATATACATGACTTTAGACTTTCCCTTTCATCCACTGTCATACCCATACAATAGCACTGCTAGTTACAAACACCATGATATGCTTTCACTATTTCTATTTATTTCCAAAGATTTACAAACAACTTTTTTTTACCAATTCTGCACAGATTAAACCTCAGCTTTCCATTCTCTACCCTCTTTCTACTTTCTGGTGACCTATATTCTAATTATTAACTCCTAGAGTTTACACAAAATATTTAGTTCATAATAGCGTAATCATATAGTATTTGTCCTTTTGTGTCTGGCTTGCTTCACTTAACATAATGGTCTCAGGTTCATCCATGTTTTCATAAGCTTCACAACTTCATTTCTTCTTACCACTGCATAATATTCCATCATGGGTATAATTGTGGTGTATACACCACAATTTGTTTATCCATTCATCAGTTGATAGATACCTGAGTTGTTTCTACCTTTTGGCAATCGTGAATAATGCCACTATGAACATCAATGTGCAGATGTCAAGATTGCCCCCTTTTAATCACCTTGAAATATACAATTCACAATGTGAATGTCAATCACATTTACAGTGTTGTGCTACCATCACCACCACCCATTATCAAAATCTTTTCATCACCCCAAATGGAAATTTTGCACCAATGAAGTATGAACTTCTCTTTCTCTTCTCCCACCTTAGACCCATGGATCCCATATTCTATTAGTTTCTTATCCTATGAATTTGCTTATTATATTCTTTCATATCAGTGAGATCATAAAAATACATTTAAAAAATACAGATGAATACTACTCCATTGTATGTATATACCACATTTTGTTTATCCATTCATCTGTTGATGGACACTGGGGTTGTTTCCATCTTTTGGCAATTGTGAAAAATGCTGCCTTTGAACATAAGAGTGCAAATATCTCTTTGAGTCCCTGCTTTCAATTCTTTTGGGTTTAAACCTAGAAGTGGGATTGCTGGGTCATATGGCAAGTCTACACTTACTATTCTGATGAGTCACTAAACTGTTTTCCATAGCAGCTGCACTATTGCACATTCCCAATAACAATGTATGAATGTTCCTATTTCCCAATATCTTCTCCAAAACTTATTTTCCTTTTTTTTTTTTTTTTTTGTTTGTTTGTTTGTTTTTGTTTAATAGTAACCATTCTAATGGGGGTGGCATGGTAGCTCATTGTGGTTTTTAATTTGTCTTTCCCTAATGACAAATGATGTTGCACATCTTTTTATGAACTTTCTGGCCATTTGTATATCTTCTTTGGAGAAATGTCTATTAAGCCTTTTGTCCATTTTTTTTAAATCAAATTGTTTGTCTTTTTATTTTTGAGTTGTAGTGTTTTTAAAAATATAATTTCTGGATATTAAACCTCTATCAGATAGGTGGTTTTCAAGTATATTCTGCCAGTCTGTAGACTTTCCTTTTTAATTTCTTGATGAATTCCTTTGATTCACAAAAGTTTTTAATTTTGATGAAGTTCCATTAATTGTTTTGTCTTTTGTTGCTCATGCTTTTGGTGTAAAGACTAAGAAACAATTGGCTAATATGAGGCCTGAAGGTGCTTCTCTATATTTTCTTCTAGGAGTTTTTTAGTTATGATTCTTATAATTGGGACTTGGATTCATTTTGAGTTAATTTTGTATATGGCTTCAGGTAGTGATCTACATTCATTCTTTTGCATCTGGACATCCAATTTCCCCAAAAGAAACTTTTCTTTTCCCATTGAGTAGACTTGGCACCCTTGTCAAAAATCAATTGGCCATTGGCCTATATGTCTGTCCTTGTGCAAGTACAATGCTGTTTTGATTACTGTAGCTTTGTAATATGTTTTAAATAGGAAAGTATGAGTCCCAAATGTTGTTCTTCTTTTCTAATGGCTATTTGGGTCCTCTTACCCTTCCATATAAATTTGATGATTGGCTTTTCCAGCCCTGCAAAGAAGTTTGTTGGAATATTAATTGGGATAGCATTGAATCTGCAAATCACTTTGGACAGAATTGACATCTTAACAATATTTAGTCTTCCAATCAATGAACATAGAATGTCTTATTTATTTAGGTCTTCTTTGTTGTTTTTAGCAATGTTTCCTAGTTTTCCATGTACAAGTCCTTTATATCCTTGCTTGAATTTGTTCCTAGAAATTACCTAGTTGCTATTGTAAATGGAATTTTTGTCTTCATTTCTTCTTCAGAGTGTTCATTACTATTGCATAGAGACACTACTGATTTGTGCACATGATCTTATACCCTGCCAATATGCTGAATTCATTTTATTAGCTCTAGTAGCTTAGTTGTGGATTTTTCAGGATTTTCTATATATAGGATCATTTCATCTGCAAATAGGAAAGACTTTCTTCTTCCTTTTCCAATTTGGATGCCTTTATTTCTTTTTCAGGCTCAATTTTGAATGACAATGGTAACATTGGGCATCCTTGCCTTCTTCCTGATCTTAGAGGGAAAGCTTTCATTCTTTTGCCATTGAGTATGGTGTTAGCTGTAGGTTTCCTGATTTACTTTTTTTTTTTTTTTTTTTTTTTTTTGAGGCACCAGGGCCTGGGATTGAACCTGGGACCCTGTGTGTGGGAAGCTGGCACTCAACCACTGAGCCACATTGGCTCCCCTGAGTTGGTTTTTTCATTTGCTTGCTTGTTGTTTGTTTTTTGTGTGTTTAGGAGGGACTGGGAACTAAACCTGGGACCTCCCATGTGGGAAGCAGGCACACAATCACTTGAGCCACAACCGGTCTGCTGCGTCTCTCACTCTTTCCTATGCGTCTCCCTTTGTTGTGTCATCTTACTGTGCCAGCTAGCAGCACGGGGGGACGTCAGCTCTCTGCAGCACAGGCCAGCTTGCCTTCTCCAGGAGGCCCCGGGAATCTAAGCCAGGGACTCCCATATGGCCCAATCACTTGAGTCACATCCATTTCCCTCCTTTATACCCTTTTAACTACTCACTTGACTTTGTACTCCAAAGATGCAAAACCTTCATTTTGCCTTCAATATAGAGTTGACTATGTAATGAGTTGAGCTTCTGAAGTTCAAAGAGATGCTCAGAGCACTTAGGGATCTTTTATAGACTTAAAATTTTAATTCTTAAAATTTAATGTTTTCTAAAGTATTTTGAGTGACTTGGGGAACATGTAATATTTAATAATTAGTATATCTAAATGTGTATGTTTCATCAACAAGAGGAACAATATGAAATATTGATTTATTTTAGTCTTATGCTCAACATTTTGAAGAACAAATTAAGTGCTATATGCAATAAATAAATACATGAACCTCATCTACTAAATATAGAAACAAAGGTAATCCATTCAGAATAAAGGTTGATATAGTCAAACAAAGCAGAATATCAGAAAATAATAATAATGATTATGTAGATAATAATGTTGCAAATGATTATTTAAAATATGATGCTTAAACAGCTAATTTTTATTGAAAGCTAAACATATTCCCATATTTTAGATGTCAATTAATTTTTCCTACTGAAAACTTTTTGAGTTATGTATGATTATTATGTCTTTTTTTTTTTTTGTAAAAGTGAAAAATTAAGGTACAAAGAGGTAAAGTAAGATACCCAAGTCACAGAGCTACGCAATTTTAGAATGAAGATTTGAACTAAGGAAGAATGCCTTCATGTCTAATAATTAATTTTGTTGCTAATTTTTATCTATTCTGTTTTGCAAAACAATAAAAAATACGTGCATAAACACACTTTGTTTGATGATTTCTTCAGTAAAGAGGAAAAAAATAGATTATATATGTATACATATTTATATATGTGTGTGTGTATGTTTCTGTGTATGTGTGTTATAACAAAAATTTGACCCTTATCTACTGGGTTTATAAAAGCAAACATTTAACTCAATTTAGTGATTTAAGAGCTTATCATGCCTCTCTTCTAAGCTTAGGGGAACATGTTTTTCTTTTTCCCTTACAGGGGCAATAGGTGTCCTTTTTACTAATCTCCAAGAGGGCTTACAAATTAATTCAAACCTGCTAAGATCTTTAACTTGAAATAATGGAGGTTGTTATGTTCTGAAGCCTCTGTTAAAGAAACAGCGGTTTCAAAGTTACTGCCCTATCTTCACAAGTTAATTATTCTCAGGAGGAGGACATCAAAACTGCCCCAGTTCTTTTCAGATAAAAAAGTGCTTCTTTCAAATTTTACTATATATTTATTGTTTATGTATGTTCATGTATGAATGATATATTTCAATAAAATTTTATTTTAAAAATTCTTCTTTTATATATTTTATTTTTGAGAACCAATTTTCCAAATTACTTTAATCTTCTAAGTCATTATTAAAAACTTTAAAAATTTACATTCTAAAATATAATTTTAAGAAAAAGTGAGGTTGGGGAGGCAAGTTGCTGGGGTGGTCAGGATACAAAGAGAAATATTGCATATTATAAATTCATTTTCCTGTTACCATTTAATATTTGTTACTTCTCATTCTGTTTATAAACTTTCATTGATAAATGAATTTAACCAATGTGTGAAATATTTTACAAGATACAGATTTCATATATAAGGAAATCTCACAAACTCTAGGGCAGCTTCTCTTAGTGTGAATTGTTTATTTTCTTTGGCCTGTGAATGACACAAAACTTTCCACAGGCCTAGTTTTAGAGTGTTAGAAAAACATGGATGTTTCTGGTTTATGCTAACTGCAACAAAAAAGATAACTACCTTCTAATTTCAAAACCGGATGGTTGCTTACAATTATGTCAACTATTTTCAGCATTAAATCTGTACTTCTGCCGAAATTGCAAGGTATCCCCTTCCTCAGGGTATTCATCAAAATTGCATAAATGATTATAGTGTTAGTTTTAACGACTCCTAATATGTTCGTTTCAAACTTGGAGATTCCTCTTCTGGGAGCTCTCATCCCAGTGAAAAGCAAAACTCAAAATCTTTATTGAGACTTTTCCAACCTTCACAATCAGCCCATAAAGTAAAGTGAAAAGATTCTAAAAGTTTCAACTAAACAAACACTTCTGAGCAAATCAAAGTATAAAAGAATCATTTTTAATCCTGAGACATTTTCAGGTCATGTAAAAATTGTTTGTCAAATATAATTGTTCTCTGTCCCTTTTTAAACATCATGATATTTGGCTTTGAAATGTATTTGACTACACTAAAATTGACAGTAGACAGCAATTTATATGTAGATTCCAAAATAGTGAGTACAAAGACCCAGAGCCTCAAAGACAGTCTGCAAAATATAATTATAATCTAAAATAGAAAATATTCTTGGTTTCTGAAATCTACCTAGTGATATTACTAGTAGGAATATAGTATAGACTATTATAAATATTACTATAACTACTTCTGGGAATTCACTGACATTTCTAAGTTCCCTTTTCTGGTGGAGAAAAAATAATTGCTCTGCGTGCTTAAATTATTTATAAATAATGCAGTGTTGGTTTTTATTGCATGCTATTTAAAAGCTTTCAGAAGAAATACACGCATGTGTTTAAATGTTAAATTAAATATATAATAAATCATATATTATATAATATGTACATTTTATATATGTATATATAATTTAGTAATCATAACAAAATTATTATGATTAATATTATTAACCACATCTTTAGGAGAAGTATCTGAGGATCAGTAATAATAAATTATCCAAAGTGACATAATTAATAAATGGAAGAAGTGGATGCAGTAAGACTTTTGGAGTTCAAGTCTTTGAACTCTTTGCAGTACACTAAAGAAGGAAAAAATGTCCTAGAATTAAAAATTAAAAAGATATATTGATTCAAAGTGGACTCTAAGAAGATTACTACCATAGAGCTCAATACTGAACACTAGAATATAATACTAGTGTTCAAATGCCCTGGTATGGGTCACTTCTTTGTCTACATCCTTACCAATCATAGGCCTGGCCTAAAATGATTATTCAGAAAGGCAAATGAACTAACTCAATTCTGAGAGGAAACCACCAGGTGAAACTGGATAAGTGACTACTCTTAGAGGTTAATTATCTTTCCTCGGGAAAGACTAGAATCCCTGAAGGTATTTGGACACCCTAATATATCATGAATTAAGCTCATGCCTGCTGAAATTGACATGCTTTTCTCCTCCCAATAATAAGCTAAATGGAATAACAGCAGAGGAACAAAAATAGAAACTGGGTTTACCTTTTTTTTTTTAATAAAAGGATTTCCTCAGCAAGCATTTTACTTAATCATCTCCCATTGAAAAATGTAAAGCTCTTAAGTACTGCAATGGGAGTGATGTTCAAAGAATTCCAAATATGTCCTGATTTCAAGGCATAGCATAAATTTCACATTATTCATCATCTTCACTGTTGGAATGTATTCCCATCTATTAGATCATCAGCTGGATGATGTTTATCACTCAAAAGTCAATCATCCCTCAGACATTGTTCATTTTAGAAAATATCTTTCCCAGCTGGCTAAAAAGAGAGAGACCTAAGCAATGTGGAAAAAAAAAAAAAAAAACAAAAAAAAACACTGGGACAGCAATGTTTGAAATATTTGAAAATGTAATAACCGTTTGACAATTCATAAGGTTTTGTGACATGATTTCCAATAATGGCCAAGATGGCTTTAGCTCACTATAGCCTATTGCTTGCAATGATTACAGCTAAAACCTCAGGACAGAATAAAAAGAGAAATGATGTGAGGATTCTAAAAAAGAAACAATAGCAGTCAGATTAGGGAGAAGAGTCAAATCTTGAAGAACATCCAGCATATCAGTTAATCAACTGGTTTTATTTTTTTCTCCTTTATTCCCAGGTTTGATCTGAGGGCAGGCAGAACTGCATGAAGTGTGAGATCGGGAAAATCTCCCAGAGAAATCCTAACTGTATAGCAAGAGAACAAGAAAAAGGAAACTCTTCTGCTGAAGAATACAGAAGGAATCCCTGCTTTTGATTTTCTTTATTTTTTGTTTGTTTTTTTCTTCCCTGACTAGTCCTGAAATCAGCCCATTAGATACTGCACTCTCTTAAAATGGAGACACCTAAAACTCCGTGAGATCTAGATCACTCAGACATTGCTGGTGGGAATATAGAATGGTACAACCACTCTGGAATATAGGACAATAGTTTCTTACAAAACTAAACACATGCTTAACATATAATCTTACATTTGCATTCTTGGGTAATTATCCCAAAGAAATTAAAACTTTATGCTCACACAAAAACCTAAACAGGCATATCTATAGCAGCTTTATTTACAATAGCCCAAAACTGGAAGTAAACTCAAAATCCTTCAATGATCTGAATGGTTAAACAAACTGTAGTACATCCATACCAACAATACTACTCAATAATAATAATAATAAAAGAATTAACTATATTGATGCATGCAACAACATGGATGGATCTCAAGATGCTGAGTGAAAAATGTTACATACTATGTCATTCCATTTAGGTAACATTTATCTAATGAGAAAATTATAAAGTGGAGAACAGATTAATGGTTGCTTGGATTAGAAAGTGGGTATGTGTGTGGGTGTGTGAAGTGGTGCAGGTGAGACTTAGGAGGAAGATGGCTATGGCTGTGGACATAAAAGAGGTATATGAAAGATTCTTGTGATGGAAATGTTCTGTATCTTCACTCTAGTGGTAGTCCAACCAATCTACATATGTGATAAAATTGTATAAAACTAAACACATACACTCACATACACATACTTAGTGTGCAATGTAAAATGGGTAAAATTTTAATAAGGTTGGCAAATCATATCAATGTCAGTATTCTGCTTATGGTATTGTACTACAATTATACAAGATGTTATCATTAGGAAAAACAAGGTGAATGGTATACACAATCTGTATTATTTCTTACAACTGCATGGGAATCAAAATTTTTCTTAAAATGAAAAGTTAAAAAATGTAGTCACAAAAATGTAGGATGAATCTCTGTTAATTTTTCCCTTTCTTTTCTCTAACTGCCTCACTCTGAGTGTGGTCCAGATCCCATGGAACTTTGCAACAGTGTGGGGGACTCTGAGTAAGACCTTGGATTCATTGCCAATGCACTGTACAAAGGGAATCAGAGATGATGGAGGAAACCCAGTGAGGAGAGGGTCAGGGAAGGACATCCTTTAATTCTGGTTATGCACCAATACAATTCCTGGGCTCACCCAAAACAAGCTGAATATGTGCAAAACTGACACAAAGAAACATATCAGGGAAGCAGCTGTGGCTCTATCAGTAGGACTCCCGTTTACCATATGGGAGGCCCCGGGTTCGGTTCCCGGGGCCTCCTGGTGAAGGCAAGCCCTCCCGCATGGCGTGGTTAGCTGACCCAGCGAGCACAAACAGCAAGGGGGGGGGGATAAATGAATAAATAAATAAAATCTTAAAAAAAAAAAAAAAGAAACATATCAGAGGTTTTGAGAACTGAACTATGATATAAGCCTCTCACCAAATCCCAGACTATCCATTAAGTGAATTAAAGAGACACAAACAGTATAACAGAGACTTTGAAAATTGACCGGACATTTATAGTACTAACCACAGAAGGCAAGACAGAAATTGTAATTATAAACTAACCAAACAAAAATAATCAAATAAAAACCAACAAAATGCTCCACACAAATTTAACAGGATCCAGAATCTCAGAACATAATATTCAAAATGTTCAGAATACAATGCAAAATTATTGAAGATAAAAAGAATGAGGAAAGAGTGAACAAAATTAAAGGAAAAATCTATTAACAGATGCCAACCCTGAAAGAGCCCAGATGCAAGAATCATCAGACAAAGTTATAAAAGCAGCTATTATTATGCTTTTTGAAGTAAAGATGTATATTCTTGAAATTAACAGAAAAACAATTTTTCAACAGAGAACTAGAAACCACAAAAATGAACCTAATGTAAACTTTATAATAGAAAAAATGTAATAATTGAACGTAAAATTATTGATTGGGCTCAACAGCAGAATGGAGATGAAATGGGAACTTGAATATAGATGAGCAGAAAGTATCCAATATTAATAAATAGAGAGATAAATGGAAAAAAGAGCCTCAGGAACCTATGAGAAAATATCAAAAAGTCTACCTGTCTGGTCATAGGAATCTAAGAATGAAAATAGAGAGAGTTTTGAACAGAAAAACATACCCGAAAAAACAATATGTGAGTTATTTCCAAATGTGATGAAAAATATAAATTTACAGATTCTAGGAGGTTAGATAATCCCAAAGAGAATAAAATCATGGAAAACATATTATAATAGAACTATGGAAAATCAAAGATAAAGACTGACTCTTAAGAGCAAGTGGAGAAAAAGTATGCATTATATGTAGAGGAACAAAGATTTTTTAATTACTGCAAATTTCTCACCAGAAACCATGGATACCAGAAAAGACTGGGAAAAGATCTTTAAAATGCTGGGGGGGTGGGGAACAAATGCAAAAAGAAAAAAAAAAATTGCTTGGGGGGGAGAGGGATTTTGTGGGGAGAATTGTGAAGTCGGAATTCTATATCTGCAAAACTATTCTCCAGAAATAAAAGTAAAATAAGGACATTTTAAAAGGAAAATTAAGTGAATCATTTCCAGCATTTCTAGTATAAAAGGAATGGGAAAGGAAGTTTTCAAGCTGAAGGAAAATGACACTAAAAGAAATTTGGTGCTTGAGAATGAAGGAAGAGCACTGAAATGCTAAATATCATGGTAAATAAAATAGACTGTTCTTCTCTGAGGTTTGCTAAAATATATATGACTGTTGAAAGCAGAAATCAAGACATTACCTAGTAGTGTTTTCAATATATCTAGATGTTTTACATATGAAAACTATGTATTAAAGGAGAAGTACAAAGGGATCTTTGTGGCTGTGAGGCTTCTAAATTTACTTAAAGTAGTGCAATATTAACTCCAAGAAGGCTTTGAAAAGCTAAACATGTCTACTGTAATTCATGAAGCAAATATTAATAAAATAAAAAAGAATAAGATAAATAGCCAATAAATAAATCAGAATGGGATACTAAAAATATAACTAGGACTAGTATGATGAAATGAGGCAGCTAGTTGCCAAAGTTAAGCAGATATTCATGGAAGTACTGACTTTTCATTTTCCTGACCCTGAGGATGAGTGCCTCCTTAAATTTTGCACTCTAAGAACTTCCCTTGCCTTCACCCTAGTTCCAGTCCAGCTAAGAAATCTTCATAACATCCAAAAGAAGGCAAGAAAGGGGGAATATAGGAACAAAAAAAGTAGAGAGCAAACAAAAAGCAAATAATAAAGTAGTAGACATAAATCTAATCATATCAATACTTGTATTAAATGTAAGTGGCTAAAACACAATTAAGAGATAGAAATTGTCAAATTGTATAAAAACTCAAAAAGACTCAAAAATGTCCTGTCACATGGTTGATGGCAAGGCCCAGGATGTATAGGTCCATTGAGGGTGATGGGCCACACTTGTGGGAGAGGTTTGTGTGGGATGTTGTAGGAGGTGGGGAACATGGGAATCCCTGTAGTTTCCATGTAATTATCTAGGTAATCTAAGCACCTTTAAATATATATATAACATTTTTGTAAGCAAATGCACATATATGCATATATATTTATATATCATTTTACAAATATTGGTATGTATTGTGAAAATTTTGATTTCTACCCACAATAATAAAAAAAATGTCCTGTCAGAAGAAATCCACTTCAAATACAATGTTATAGATAGATTAAAAAATTCAGAATTTGGGAAAGGACATATCATTAAAACACCAATAAAAGGAAAGCTGGAATGGTCTATATGACTATCAGACAAAGTAGAATTCAAAACCAGTAAAAATTACTAGGGATCAAAAGGTACATGGCAATCTAGGTGAGGTGTATATGAGAACTCTCCGTACTATCTTTGCACCCTTTCTGAAATGCTAAAATCATTCAAATTTTTTAAGTTTATTTTTACAAAAGGGCATTACATAATGATAAAAGAGTGATTTCATCAAGAAAACAATCACTCTTAAGTTTGTATGTACTTAATAACAGAGCTTCAAAATCCATGTAGCAAAAGGTGATAGAATTGAAAGGAGAAATAGGCAAATCCACAAATACACTATGAATTTCAACACTCTTCTCTCAGGAATAGGACAGATAAACAGAAAGTTAGCAATAATACAAAATATTGGCATAGTTACTAATTTGACTTAATATCCATCTCAAGAGATGCAGACATTGACATTAGGTAGAAGCAAAACAATAATTTGAAAAATTTAACACCCATTCATGATTTAAAAAAACTCTCAAACTGGGAATAGAAGGGAACTTTTTAACATGATACAGAGAGAGAGAGAGAAAGAAGGAAAGAAGGAAAAAAGGAAAGAAAGAAAGGAGAAAGGGAGGGAGGGAGGGAGGAAGAAAGGAAGGAAGGAAGGAAAGAAGGAAGGAAAGAAGGAAGGAAGGGAGGCAGGGAGGGAGGGAAGGAGGAAGGAAGGAAGGAATTACTTCTAATTTCATACATAAAAATGAGGAATGTGATGCTTTCCCTCTATTTGGAAACAAGGCAAAGATATCCACCCACACTAGTCTTATTCCAAGTCATACTGGAAGTTTTAGCTAGTGCAAAAAGACAAAACAGAAACACAGTTTTAAAAAGAAGAAACAAAATTGTTTCTTTGGAGTGACTTCATCAACATAGAGAGGTAAGACATCCCCTGAATAAAAGCTTCCTAGAGATTCAGTGAATGTAAGGACAAATTCCACTTGTTTAGAACTCTGGAGGATGGTAGAGTCTGGAGAAGGACTCTACAGACTCTGAATTGAAGAAAGAGAAAAATATAAGGTAGAAAATTTCATGCCAGTCCTCTTCCCCTCCCCCTCACTAGTTCCCTTGCAAAGCTTGGGAGTTTTCAAGAGGCAGTGGCCTAGGTCCCTCCCAAAGGGACACAAACTACAGAAGAACTCACAGCAGTGAGTTAGAAACCCATGCATATACAAGAACAAGGACCCAAGTCTGGAGACCCAGGGCAAAACACAAGCCACTGAGGAGTGCTGCATACTCCAGGGGAGGAGAAGTAAACCTCCACAGAATGGCAGCAACCAAGTGCACTTGCTCAATCCAGTTACAGTAAGTAGGATTCCATAAATGCAAAACAGAAATTTCTGGAGTGACCCACATTTCTAAATTGACCCCATCTGGCTCCCTGGGTTGGGATAACCTAATGGGGAAGAAACCAGAAGCAGAAAAGCCTCACAGACAAAAAAGGGTAGGGGTGGAGGCAAGGAGGTAAACTGAACTGCTGTAAGACCAGAGGGTCCCAGAACAGAAAAGTGTAAGAAAAAAAAAAAAAATGGGGCATGAGTGAGGCAGAGAAATTAAACAAATCATAGGAGCTAGGGAGAAAATTCTGAACAAAAACAGATCAGGATTCCCAGGGAAGGAATAGAGGAAAAGAAACTTTCTTTTAGAAGTAAACAATTACACACACACACAAAAATGCAATCTTGAAAAATTGTATCACATATCAAGGACAAGAACCAAATGAAGAAGAGCTGAGAAAATCAGTTCAGTTAAACTCAGGCTATTATAAGCATCCAGAATAAGTTAGACCAAGTGTCAAAAAAAGCCTGAACACAATAAAACAAAAGCCAATCAACAATAAAAGTCTAGACAAGAGGGAGAAACTGACCTTTAGTGTTAACTCAATAAGACAACCAGGTGCCTAGACGTTAGCAAAAATTACAAGCCAAACAGGAAGATAGGGCACAGTCAAGGGAACAAATTAAAAATTCAGAGGAGACACAATATTTGGAACAACTACACAAAGAGGTCAAACAAATCTCCTAAATCAATTCAAGGAGATGAAAGAAAATATCCATAAAAAGATAATGGATATTAAGAAGACACTGAAAATATAAAAAGAAACGTAATAGAAATTATGGGGATGAAAGTACAGTAGTAGAAACTAAAAATACACTAGAGGCATACAACAAGAGATTTGAACAGGCAGAAGAAAGAATCCGTGAACTAGAAGACAAGACAAACAAAAGAAAAATTGAGCTGTATCTCAGGGGTTTGAGTGACAATATGAAATGCACATACATTTTCATTATGGGTGTCCCAGAAGGAAAAAAGAAGGGAAAAGGGGCAGAAAGAATATTTGAGGAAAACTTGCTGAAAATTTTCCAACTCTTATGAAAGACATAAATATACATGTCCAAGAAGCACAACATACTCCAAACAGAATAAATCCTAATAGACCTACTCCAAGAAACATATTAATCATAACACCAAATGCCAAAGATAAAGAAAGAATTCTGAAAGCAGCCAGGGAATAGCAAATTATCACATACAAGGGATCCTCATTAAGACTAAATGTCAATTTGTTATCAGAAACCATGGAGGTGAGAAGGCAGTGGCTTGATATAGTTAAGGTACTGAAAGATAAAAATTGCCAGCCAAATTTCTTTATCCCACAAAACTGTCCTTCATAAATTGAAAGAGAGGGGAGTGAATGTGGCTTAAGCAGTTGAGAGCCTGCCTCCCACATGGGAGGTACTAAAGAAAAAACAAACAGACAATGAGCAGACAATGAGCAAAAAACAAAGAGCAGACAACGAGTAAAAACAACAAGCAAAGATGAGTAAATAGACAAGGGAGCCATCTTGGGTTGGGGGGTAGTCCTATTTAAAAAACTGAAGGAGATTTTTAAATATTCACAGGTAAACAGAAACTGAGAGAGTTCATCAACAAAATGGCTGCCTTATGAGAATTACTAAAGGAAGTTCTGCAAGTTGAAAGGAAAAGACAGGAAGAGTGACTTTGAGTAGTTTGAAGAAATGAAAATTCAGAAAATAGGTATGATACTGAAGCTAAGTTGGTATCTTTTCAAAGTAGTAGGTTATACATGCACATTGTACACTATAAACCCCAGGGAAACCACAAAGAATGTATTTTAGAAATAGAAACAGAAATGAGGATGGCATCAGCTATGTCACAAAAGATCAAATGTGCAGAAAAAGAAGGTGCAATAAAGAAAAAGAGAGGCAAAGAAAAAGATGTGACATATAAAAACCAAAAACCCAAATGGCTTTACAGTATTAACACTGAATGTTAATGGATTACACTCCCCAATCAAAAGATGCAGACTGGCAGAATGGATAAAAAATCATGTATTTTTTACAACCAAATATTGTATGCAAGAAATTCACTTTAGACCCAAAGACACAAATAGGTTGAAAGTGAAAGGTTGGAAAAAGATATCTATATGTAAACAAACATAAACCCCAATCTATACTTCACACCTTAAATAAAAATTAACTCAATATGTATCATATTCCTAAATGGAAAACATAAAACTCAAACTTTTAGAAGAAAACCTAGGAGAATAATGTTGTGAGCTTGAGTTAGGCAAAAGATTTCTTGGATACAATAAAAGTACAATCCATAAAAGAAAGATTTGTAAATTGGAATTCAAAATTAAAATATATTGCATTGCATAAGTCAATCAATAAAATGAAAAGACAAACTGCAGACTAAAATAAAATATTTGCAAATTACATATATGACAAAATATTTGTATCCAAACTATATACTCTTTAAGCTCAATGTAAAGAAAATAACCCAAGAAAAATAGGCAAAAAGGATTTGAGAGAACACGTTACCACAGCAGATATACAAATGGAAAGTGTAAGTCATTATGAAAGCCTTAGTGAGATAAAACTACTATTAGAATTTTGCTGGCTAAGATTCAGAGCAATTGGAAATCTCATTCATTGGTAGGTGGAATGCAAAATGATACAAGCCACTTTGGAAAACAGTTTGCCCATTTCTTATAAAGTTAAGCATTCACTTATGACCCAGCAATGAGACCAGCAGTCTCATTGTTAGGTATGAAATTAAAGGTACAAATTAAAATCTACAAGTGAAGTTTACAACAGCTTTATTCATAATTGTAAAAAAAATGGAAACAACCCGAATGTCCTTAAGCTGTTGTGTGGATAAATAGATTGCAGTCTACCTATCCAATGGAATATTTTTCAATAATGAAAAACAACAAATAATTGAAACAGAGAACAACATGGATAAATCTTAAATGTATTATGCTATGTGAATTAAACCATACTTAGAAGATTATGTATTGCACAATTATATTTATATAACACCCTGGAAGATGCAAAACTATAGGGATGAAGAACAGATTTGTAGATGCTTGAGTTGGGGAAGAGGGAAAAGATTTGTACAAAAGGGTCAGCACAAGGGAGTTGTTTGGAGTGATGGAACTTTTCTGTATCTTGATTGTATTGGTGGTACACGATTGTATGTATTAGCCTACACTGATAGAATTGTACATCAAAACATGTGAAGCTTATTGAATATAAACTGAAACTTAAATTTAACCCCCCCAAAGAGACTTGTCTTTAGAAATAGATTCTAGAAATAGAGTGTTTTACCACTACAATAACCAATAGGCTTGAAAATTTCCAAAGTTCGAATTTTTGTGTGATATTTCTTTTATTTTTAGATGGTTGCCTAACAGTTTGAGGGTATTTCCAAATAATATGAAGAAAAAAGTAATTGTTTCATTTGTGAAAACTTTGGCTATCCATCCGGCTTATACCTATAATTTACAGGGCATGTACTTGTATAGCATATATGAAAATTGAACAAGAATGTTATTAGGTGCCCCATCAAGTAGAAGGAATTTCATCCTTTTGTGTTGGACTGGGTTGGTTAAATCTTTAATTGACAGGCCAAGCCCATTATCATATTAAACCTTTGCCTCAGGTTCAATTTTGTTCGTATTAAAAGACAATGGACATTGGTTCTGTGTGCCCTGCCATTAATCGTTACTGAAGTTATGCCACTAAAATTTTTAGTAATTTTCACAAGATTGAGGGAGTGCTCTATTTTTTTCCACTAAGATAAAACCCCAGCTATATTCTTTATTCTCTTTCATCCTAAAGATTCATGAGCCACATTATCTGTAACTATTTCTGATTTTCCAGTATTAGAAGTAATCATTTTTCTCCCAATGTATTTTTAATAAGTCCAATAGAGAAGAGTAGTCCAGTCTCCGTGCTTTCAAAATGTCTAAAGTGAATTGAAGCTATGCCTGTCAAAACTGTTTCTGAGATTCTGAGTTCTTTACCTGCCTGTGAATTCATCTGCAATTTCCAAGAGTCTCGATTTTATTACACATTCCCTCTTCCAATTCCACTAACTCACCTTGTCTGTTCTCTGTAGCAGAACTTTCACTACTAATACAGAATCCCTCTACAATTCTTCACTTGAACTTGATTTTTTTCCAAACATGCCAAGATGTGTAAAATGTTAGAATCAATACAACCCATTCCTACATTAACCATGATTCCTGCTCTTCCAAAACCAAATATTGAATTATTTTATAACTCACAGAAATTCATTGATGTCAAGAAAATTCCATTCAATTCCATATGAAAACAGTAATTTCATCGTTGTTGTCACAATAACCTTATAAAAATAAGATTTCTAGTCGTCAGTGTGAGTTTGAATGATCTGTATCAAATATGATGCCTTCATTGAAATCCCATTGGAACAAAAACTCACGTGTCTTCCTTTCCAGCATGCAAGATAGCTTTTATCTGAAACCTTGCTCATCCAGCTGAAACTTTGTGAACTATGATTTATTGTACCTCATGTATGGATTTTACATTTATAATCTAATGGTAATAGAAGCACAGTGATCTACATGCACTAAAGGCCTAGTAATATTTTCCTCTGTCTTCTGAGGCATGGCCTATTACAATGTATTTACATCTTACATTTGAAACCTTTTAACTTAGTCATTACATATTCATAGGTTCTAAATTATCCACATCTACTTGAAATAATATTGACAAATCCTATGGTTCCTCCGGGATCCTTAATAGATCCTCCTCTAACCCATCCTCGGGATTTAAACAAAGGTCCACGAGTAGAAACAATGCCCAACTTTCTATTCTTTCAGCATTTGTCATTCATGGGCACACAGCACTATAAATTGTAAATGTAAAATGAAATAAGTTTTATTGGGAAAACTCACAAGAAGAGATGCAGCTGAGTGCATGACTCCTATAACTCCTGGCATCATGTGGAGAGGGCTGCTTGGATAGAGCACAGCTGGAAAACCTTTGAGCTTAGTTTCTAGTATCAATGAATTTAAAACTGCTGTGCCAGCTGCTTTCTATGCTACCAAAAGAGGGAAGGAGGAGAGGAATGAGCCTCAGAGCTATCCAGATCAGACTCTCTTTAGACCACCCCATGGTCCTTGGTGGTTCATTGCATATGATCCTTTCCATTAGCTCTCATGATTTGGGTTAGAGTGATTCTTGCATGATTGCCAAAGAGGTCCCAAGCAGCTGGGACAAATAGCAATCCACTGCTTGAAAAAATTGTAAAAGACAATTTTAGCCTTTTCACCCATATCTGAAATAGGAAATCCACTCCCACAACAAACTTTCTGAGGCCAGAGGCATTCATGTCTGAATAATGAGGTCTGTAATCCATCTATGTTTACATGCTAGTCTATATATCCATTTGCGGTGGTGGGGAGGAATAAGCTCTACAGGGAAACAGGAATCACCCTTTTGTTGTCACAACAAATTTCTTGGCATAGAGGAAAGTAGTTGAACAAACATGAGGAGTAAATTCATCCTCCAGATTCACATCTCTCCAGGTGTCTTCAGTCTGAGTGATATAAACTTTGCATCCACCTACTAAGTTCTTAAATTATCTACCCATACAACATGGCCAAAGCATGATTTTTTTTTTTTTTTTTTTTTTTTAATGGAGATGGTCAAACAATTTGTTCTCAAACTTTCCTGACTTACTACCTTCTGACTTCTTGGATCCTTGTTGCTCAACCAAGACAGAGGAAATATATTAGTGCGCAACTTTTAAAGAGCAGCAGGCAGCCAACACAGTGAGCCTGGTAAATATAGTTGATAGAGAGGCTAGAAAAATGGAAAACTGAGGATTTTATTAGTTTCAAAATGTTTTCACTGAGAATCCCACTCAGTTATGCTTGTGTCCAGCAAGCGGCACTAAAGATGTTGGCCACATATGCCTGATTGGCTTTTTCAGTGCAGATGATTTCCTCTAAATATGGTCAATTCACATGGACATGTATACGTGTAACATTAATATTGAGCTCATGATTAAGTTGTTCTATTTGCTTCTATGGGAAGAGGCACCATTTAGCAGTTTCTTTTTTGCTTTTGGCATCCAGTCATGGGTGACCCAAAGGTTTGACCATATACAGAAACCATTAATGATGTACCATGCATGGATGTAGATGTTTGTTTCAGTCAACTTCAGGAGTCAACTTTTTTGGTCAACATCAGGAGCTGTTTGTCTCAGTCAACTTCAGGAGGGCTTCACCATGATCAAAACTAAAGTTTAGTCTATTGCATAGAACCACACATGCTGTGAGCTATCAACAACTTATCATTATGGTTGGTGATGTCTATAGGATCACATAGGATTTACACACCTTGGGGAAGGGTTGTTTATCATTGTTGACTCATGTCCTTTCCTAAGGTGGAAAATTTTGTGGCAAGATCCCTATTGAGCTTACAGTTTGGGGAAAAAGTGAATAGAGAGTTACCTCTTCATGATGCTAACACTCAGAAAACAGGCCTAGCTCTTGATTGGCTGTGTCATATCCATTTTTCAGCAGAAATTTTTAGGTATCCCTTACTTTATAGGATTTTTGGTTAAGGAAGAATATTTGGCAGAAAGAGTCACAATTCTTCCTTTTTTTAGTAAGAATAATCTACCTCCATTAGGGCCTAATCACAGGCTAGCAGCTGTTGCTAAGAATCAAATTTTTTTTCAAGTCCAAAAGCAAGAGGCTATGGAATATTAGTAGTATACTGTTTGTCTACAGTTTGTTTTGTTTTGTTTGTTTGGAGCTGACTCCAAACAGCTTTGAGATTAGTCTTAGGAATCTGGGGTGTGAAGTAATTGAAAGCCCAAAGGTAGATAGGGCTTGTCTTACTAATGTCTGGACATACTTCCGTATTGTGGGCCGCCAGGCAGTCAAGTTTGGCCACTAATCTGGTGTGTCGGTATAGAGATTTTAGTAAAATTTCCAGGAATAGAATGTATCTCCTCCAACACTCAAAGAAGCCAAATGGTGAGTCTCATTCTTTGCAGTGGGAAACAGAAGGGCCACCAACTTCTATTTAATAGGCTGAACAATGTCTCTAGGACTGAAGTCCAGTTAGCTCCCTAGGCTAGTTGTGTGGCAGAGTTTAATCCTCATTTAAGGCCCATTCATATGAAACCGCTTGTGCTTGGATGTCATTAATATAAAGAGAAGAGTTTTTTCCAGTGGGAAACACTATCAAAATATCGTCAATACTCTGGGATATTTAGTAATCCACATTGTAGTTGAGTTTGTCCAATTCCTATTGTAAATGTAAAATGTCCAATTCCTGATGACACTTCCTAGGGAAGCTTGGGAGTGTAAAAGCATACTTCCTTACTTGTCAAGTGAAGACAAATTGATTTGGGAAAATTTTTTAGAGGGGTAGGGAGAAGAGGGCATTAGCAATGCCAAAGGATACATATAAAATATCATTAGTGAAAGTAACTTGTTCAGTCACTATAATGAAATGCTGCATTACAAGAACAACCAACAGTTCCTTCTTTATAAGCCTCAATAGTTCACAGTAAGTCTCCGAGCACCTGTGACTTTTAATGACTTTTTACTGGCCAGAATGGGAGATTGTTTTTATAGCACCCCTGCCTCCAAAGATTCTTGGATGAGGAGAATGAATTTTACTTGTTGTCCTAAGAAGTGACATTGAATGATGTTACACCCTTGATAAGCTTCAAGAGTGCAAGAAGTTCTGGGCCTTGCATTCAACTGTTAGAGAAGCCACCAAGAGGAGTTACAATGAAGGAATTTGATCAGTAGGTCCATGTACCTGTGGATTCAAAACATCCACATCAATGAAAAAGCAGGCTAACACAGGAAAAGAAGCACAAGAACTCCCTTTCTCTATAAAACCTTGCTCCTTGGGGGAAAAAAAAAAAGATTAGTAGCCACTTAAACTGTAATGTCCTTATAATTTCCTTAAATCTAGTAATCCAGATTTTCACATCAATGCATTAGGTTGTCTGCATTTTTTTTCCCTGCAGAAGCAATCAAATACATCCCAGGTTTTCATATTAGTCAATAAGTCCGGCTGTATATTCTGTAGAAGTTCTTAAATGCTGTTAGTCTTTGTAAAATCTTACATCTCTTTTAGGACCCAGTTCTTCAAGGACAGCCATTGTTCCCAATACAGCTCCTCTCTGTAATTTAAAATCCCTCCAAATGTCAGACCTCAAATCTTCAACCCTCTGAACATCAGACCTCAGATCTTCAACTGTAATGCTTTTATATTATTGAATGTGATCCTTCCAATATCCTTCCACATCCCACTTCTTTTGATTTTATTTTATTTTATTTTATTTTATTTTATTTTATTTTATTTTTTAAAGAAGATTTACATTATATAAATGTTACATAAAAATACAGGGGATTCCCATATACCCTTCCCCCTCACCCTCACCCACTTTCCCCCATTAACAGCATCTTTCATTAGTGTGGTACATTTGTTACAATTGATGAACACATATTAAACTATTGCTGCTAACTATATTATGGTTTACACTTTGTACTGCACAATTTTATAAGTTTTGACAAAATTTATAATGGCCTGTGTCCACCATTGCAATGTCATGCAGGACAATTCCAATGTCCCCAAAATACCCCAATGTTGCACCTATTCTTCCCTCTCCCTCTCCTCAGAACCTCTGGGGGCCACTGCCTTTATATCAATGATAAAAGTTCTTCCATTGCTAGAATAATCATAATTCTACTTTAGTGCATAGTTGCATTCCCTCCTTGTGTTTGTTCATTCCTCAATCTTTTGGATTTAGGGATGGTGATGATCACTCTGTTTCTGATTGGGAAGGGGCTTAGATCCCATGGGGAAGATGGATGGAACTGTCTTGCTTGTAATTATGGATACCCTTTGTTTTTTGGGGATGGGTGTTGTCCATCATCATCCTTTTGTTAGTTGTCCGAGGCAAGCCCAGTGAACTGGAGAGTAGGTGTTACAACTTTGCTGAGGTTCAGGGATCAACCAGCATATGAGCAGACTGAAGATTTAAGTCTCTGGGCCATATATTTAATGAGTATAGAGGTAATATAGGGCAGAAGAGTCCTGTGTGGGAAAATTATAAATGCATCTAACTCAGTTACATTGGGGAGCATAAATTCCAAAGTAAGGCCCACTAACAGGGTGCCAAATTCCTCAGATTGTCTTCCCTGCCTATAGTGTCTAGATGTCTCTAGAGCCCTCAGGAGCCCTGCTGTTTGAGGCACCGTTTACTGTGGCAGTCAATGAGATCTTGCTGAAACATGCATAAGCGTAACCTCTAGAATGATTTGAAATCTCTTAGCCATTGTATTAGTCAGCCAAAGGGGTGCTGATGCAAAGTATCAGAAATCTGTTGGTTTTTATAAAGGGTATCTATTTGGGGTAAAAGCTTATAGTCACAAGGCACTAAAGAGTCCAACTCAAGGTACCATAAGAGGTATTTTCTCATCCAAAGTCTGTTGCCACATGTTGACACAAGATGGCAGGCGATGTCTGTGAGGGTTCAGCCTTCCTCTCTCTCTTAAGGCTCTGTGGTCCCAGTTTCTTCCGATCTCAGCTGTAGGCTGGAGGGCTTGTTTCTTTCTGGGCTCAGTTGCTCAGGGCTCTTCACAAGGTCAGCTGTAAACTATTAGGCAAATGGCTCATCTCTGTTCCCGAGGCCACAGGATCCTCCTCCATGTCTATGGAGCTCCCTTCTTCTTTTCTCGTGTATCTGCTTCTGTGTGTCTCCTTGACTGAGTGTCCTGTATCATATAGCCCACAAATGGGGCGGGGACTCAAAATGAGTCACCCTAATTACGTGGTCGAATGAAAGCCCTAATCTTGATTTAATCAAATAAACATAAAGCCTTTGAATTTAAATCAATTCAAGGGTATCATGCCCAGAGGAACAGACTAGTTTACAAACATAATCAATATCTCTTTTTGGAATTCATAAATAATATCAAACTGCCACAGCTATAAATATTCATTTGTATTTAATATTTCCCCCTTTTGGTCAAGGTCTTTTTCCAAATGCATCACTAGTAAGTGCTTGGTAATAATCCTTCAGTGCCAGGGAGGCTCATCCATGGGAGTCAATTCCCATGCTTGGGGGAAAAGTAGTGCACTTATATACTGAGTTTGGCTTCGAGAGAGGCCAACTTGAGCGACAAGGAGGCTTTAAGGAGGTAATCCTTAGGCAATATATAATACTAGACTAAGTTTCAATTTCATAAGAACAAGATTCATAAGTACAACCATCAATGTCAAGTGCCTGGTGTAATGGTTTGTCCTCCTTCAGTAGGCACTGCCCATGTACTCAGGAAATTCTAGAGAATGTAGCAGGATTTCCCAAAATGTGAATTCAATATTCTTTCAGTTATTGTTCAACCCACCAAAACAACTCCCCTGGCCATGCCTCCCCACACATTCCTCCATCACCAATACCCTATACCAGTGATCCTTTCCTGAGACAGTTGTGACCTTTCTGTGATCCCAAACCTCACCAAAATCAAAGTCAAAAAGTAAACAAATAAAAGTAATAATAAAATAAAATAGTAAATAGCAAATAAAATACAAAAATAAAATAATATATAAAATATATCATTGTGTCTTTCATCACCTTAAGATCATTTCAACTTTTCTGAATGCTATCTCTTTTTCACTAGTTACTAATAGCTTTGTTACACTGTTTTTGGTTTTTGTTGTTGTTGTTGTTGTTTTTCTTTCTTTCTTAGGAAAGTCACTGTTCTGAAATTTCATACCATAGATTTTGCCACAACCTCCTCAACCAATCCATAGAACTGAACATACACTACAGAGAACTTCCTGCCTTTAGAGTTTGGGATACTATGTCTGCTCTACCTCATCTGGGCCTATAGGACTCTCAATCACTAGTCCTCCCAGTTGCCTTCCTCTTGAAGAGAGTATCTCTCAGTATTGGGTTTCCTGATTGAACTCTGCCATATCATTTTAAAAACACATAACCCAGGATGGAGTGGTATATAATACTTCATGGCTGCCAAATATTGTGCAAAAGAGGCATAGGCCCACCACTCCAAATGTAAAAGAAATTTTTTTTTGAGGAAACTTGCAGGCAGCGAAATGACTTCCCTGTCTTCTCATCATCCAGTGGAGAGGGTCTGACACAGCTGCCCTGGACACACCCTTAAAAAGGTAAGTGTAGATTCATTCTGCCCCCAACCACTCTAAATATTTACAGATAAGGGGAAAAAAAGGTCAAAATCTATCAAATTGACTTTTTACAATGTATTGAGGAAATCACCACCTCCAACTATCCTAACCCTGACCAACTAAGTAAGGGAGAGAAAATGTGCCATCAGAACTATCTGAAGTTGCTCCTCATTACAAGATAGATTTCATTCCTTTCTCTGGAAGTATTAGAATGCTTGCTATATTGTCCCCTCCATTTTTCATGGCATAATAAATGTAAAATAATGTTCAGATTTTTCCTTTAGATATTCAGTTATTAACCAGGTATCATACCTGAAGCTTTTAATCACCAACCTGGGCACTATGATTGAAGGGAGATCTGGCCCTAAGCATTGGATCTAGATCTGATCTTGTTAACTAAATATCCATTATCCAGAGAGAGAGGACACTGTGCATAGAAAAAAAGAGTAAAAAGAAAGTAACTTAGGCATGAGAATCCAAAAATTACCCCTTTTGAAAAGAAAAGGGCACATAAATCACAGAATTATTGCCACCTCTCCTAGTTCAGGCTACTACATTATCCTGTCAGTCACTCAACACCTTATCTATGGAATATTCCTTCAAAGATTCTGGCATCAAAGCAGTTTCTCTTTTCAGGATTTAGTAATCCACCCACCCAACAGCTGCATTCTCTTTGACTTGTGGGTTCTTGACCTGAAATGTCCTTTGAAACATATTCTGAGTCATCTGATTCATCTTGACTAACACCCCCAGTTTACTGAGTCTCACACAATTTCTGAAAAGCTGCCACATCTCAGAGATATATGCTTTTTTCTTGGGTCATCCAGGAATCAAACACACAGGTTATTAGATCATTTGGATGGAGATAGCCAAAATTACTAGGGGAAACAAAAATAGCAGATAGGCACATTAAAATAAGCTGAAATGGAAGGAAAGATGTCTCCACCCCTTTTCTCTAACAACTCACAATTAACTGGAATTAAATCAGTTGCCATTTTCCACACATGTGTTAAGCACATTTAGTATTTTACCTTATCTCACATGGAATATTGAAGTAGATCATTTCCTTATGTTCAATTCACACTAAACTCTGCCATTTCATTTTGTAAAACTGAGAAATAATCCCATCAGTCATTTATTTAAAGTCTTTCAATTGCACTTCCCAACTTTGGGATAAAGTCACCACCAAACTCCTTAACATAGCAAAGAGTACGATATTGTACTCAAACATATTTCTTCTTCTCCATTCCACATCACTGGGACCTCATGTACCAGTGACCATGTAAAATGCACCCTCTGGAGTTGTGCAGTACAGTAAATATGTCCAAAACATTCTCTGGCAGTCTGTGTGGCTGCCCAGTCACCACAGAGAAGACATTAATCACCAACTCTTTATTATTATTTGAAGCATGGAAATGGAATTTTCACTGTTAAAATCAAAGTCTCTCATCTGAATGTAACCTCTTTAGGGACTAGATATATTGCGTTAGTCTTTGCTGCCCACATTGCTTATAGCATAGAGCCTGGCTCATAATTGACCCTCATTAAGAGCTTTGTCGAATGAATGAAATTCATTAATTATGAACGAATGACTCTACAGGACAACTAGTTAGAATTAACTAATAGCTTTTGAAAAGAGTAATGCAAATGTTCATTCCAAGGCTTCAAACTAATAGTGTCAACATACATTAACCACTCTGGATAACTAATGAGCCACAGACTCACTCCACACAGATATACTAAAATACCTATATGAATCACGGAAAAATGCTATCATACCAAAGATTCTTTTATTCATTTATCTTTTCAGAAAGCAGGAAAATGTGTTCTGTTTCCTGAAATCACTTTCCCCAACAACTTCTTTTGGTCTCTGATATTTACTGATCTCCATTAGTTTTAACCTTGAAATGATAAAAAGAGTGGAATATAAACAAAGAGCTGCCTGCGCAATATTTAGGTGGAGAATATTCATCAGTGTGAACAGCTCTAACTTAAAAGCAGTAAAGAAGAGTAGTTCCCCAATGCCCAACTACAGTTCTCAGCTTTAATGAAAAAGAGACAGTTAGAACAAAGGCATTTGCTCAGTTCAAGTCACAATTCATCAAGCTGTCAAAGACAATAAAATGCTACATACCTAATCTTTCCTGTTAGCCGTAATGTAGGCAATGCAATTACATTGTTGCAGCAAATTGGCAAGAATTAGAGGAAGAATTAATGTAAAAAAGTAGTGAAATTTTCTATAACAGTAAATGGTGTCATTCATATTTAAAAATCTGGTAAAGAATTATTAAGTACCAAGTGAATTAGCAAGAAAGACTTCTTATTGGACCCATTTTATTTCTCAGCAATATTAGAGATTTAAAAAAATTTTGTTAGCAAGAGCGAAATCTTTTAGCACCAGCAAAAGCCTTTACTGAAATTAAAACCAAATGATGATTTTAGATGAAATAGAAAGTAGCAACCCAAACACTTATTATGCATAGACATGAAAGAGTACAGGTAGATTTAATTTCAAAAATAGTCAGAATGCTCTGTGTACACTTCTTCCATAAATGGTATACCCACGTCAACAAAGAAAAACAAATTTATAGCTAGCTATAAAACTATATGGTGAAACATAAAAGGCATTTTCTAAATGACCTCTGCTTGCAAAGTCCAGTTCATGGTATTGTAAGAAATACAGAAAAATTAAACAAGGTCCCACCTGTAAAGGTTCAAATATTTATTAAGCACCTTTTAATGCCAGGCCCAGAGATGAAAATGAAGAAGGGTAGTGTTTGACATAACAGACCCCATAATCCTCTGGGGAATGCTGTGTATAAGAAACAGAAAAGGATCTATTGCAATTTATAGTTTACTTTGCATGTATGCCAAGAAAGTGGAAGATATTTAATTTTCCTATCTGATCTAATCTTGCTTCAAGTCCCTACACTACTGCATGCAGTGATGAAAAAGTTTAAGTGTGTTTGACATTCTCAATATAATTTATTAATTATTCATTTGCTTCAGAGTTCAATCCTTATAAGTGCTGCTTACCCAGCCCCCTCTTCTATTCCATCAGAAATCGACAGCAGATATGAAGGGGTGGGGTTTACAGGACTTCGAGGACTTTGACGGTCTCTCAGACCTGTGTCCTATCCTCCAGATACAAGCTGGTCTCCCATATTGGTTCAGCAAGCCTGGCTCTTCCTTGCTATCTCAGCACCACCTCAATTCTTGTTGCCATTTGGGTTTTCCTTATGTCTGCATGATGGTCTTGGCCAGATGTTTACTTATCCTACCATATCATACTTCTCCCCCACTTCCCTCCCCTGTAAGCTCATCAGCTAGCAGCATCAGCCAACAGCATCCTTCCCAAGACGTGGAGGAATCTCTCTATTACCCTTCCACACACACACAAAAGCCACTACTAGCCCCAGTTTTCTCAGCCTGCTCAAATATAGGACACACATTCACTTTAATCTGATATAGCCAACCCATGTTGGAATTCTCATTTTAGAGTTCAAATTAGGAAGCATAGAACAAAAGTCCACCCCCCCCTTTTTTTCCCATTTTTCCTCTAAAGAATACCATCCTGCCCTAAACAACAACAAAGTATGTCCAGTGTGTGTGTGTGGAAGCTGGGGCACATGTGTCTATCCTTGCTTCCTCTCTCCCATCTATCCTGTACTTCCCATAGTTCCCTAGGAAAAAAGAAGTGTTTTTTATACTATTTTCTTTAACAGAGAAATCTCATATGCTATGTCCTTATTTTTATTCCATGGGTCATAAAGCCACGTAATTTAAGCTTAGTTATAGACAGGACTCAGGGAAAGGAAACACTTCCTTCCAGTAAGCAAACCACATGTCTAGAAATTTCTCACAAGTATTATCTCTGTTAGATTCACACCGTCATTACAAATATTGTATATAAAGGCAATGTTAATACTGTGAAAATATAAAAAGAAATATTAGATTAACTGAAGAGACAGAAGAAGATTTGGAAAGTAGGCATTTCATCAGAATGGTAAAGATGAGGAAAATTTCCAGAAAGATAAATGTCAAATATTGAAAACTAAAGATCTATTTATATCTATAACAAATATATGTATTAATCAGCAAATCATAATAGTTCTGTGGTAAGCACATATATGTGCTACCCAGATCTCCCTTCAAGGATGAACTTGCTGTTAAGCTGTGGCATATTCAGCAGATAGCCTCAGTTATCAGCAACTTCAGCATCTGCCTCAGTTTCAGAACTCTCATGGTTTGTCTGAAATCACACCGTTTCTGAAAGAGCCCATATTCAGTGACTGAACAAAGTGGAGGTAGAAAGTCCCAGGAGTTTTGGCCTAATGTGAGATTCTTTAATGAGCAATGCTCAATCCAGAGTTCCCTGCCAAGTTGGTTGGTGCTTTGTGGAGCCCTAAAATATAATCAACAATGTTCCTAAACAAACTTTGCTTCTTTCCCCTTCCTTTCATAGAAGTTTATCCTTAATAAACACTTTGCACCTTGATCTCCTCCTTAATACCTGGAGAACTTAGAAATGGGATCTAAGAAAGTGGACCATAGATGGGGTTTGGGTACTGTATTGCTTAGTAACTGGCTTGTAAAGAGGACATCATCACTGGTGTAGGTTGAGAACATTCATCTAGCAAGAGTGAAGTGGAAGGATATGCCTGGAAAGAAGGGAATAGACTAACACATAAAGTATCAGCCTTTGCAAGTAATGGAGGAAATAGTAAATATAAGGACAATGGCCTTGGATGGTGATGTAGGTTGAATTGTGTCTCCCAAAAAGATATGCTCAAGTCCTAACCCTCAGTCCCATGAATGTGACCTTATTCAGAAATAAGGTCTTTGAAAATAAGATTAGTTACAATGAAGCCATACTTGGATTAGGGTGGTCCCTAGTAAAATATGACTGGTACTTTTATAAGAAGAGTAAATTTGGATCCAGAATGACACAGAGTAGAAGGCCATGTGTGGATGGAGGAGGCAGAGTGATGTATCTACAGGCCAAGAAATAGCAAGGATTGCTGGAAAATACAAGAAGCTAGAAGAGGAAAGGAAAGTGTCTCCCCTACAGATTTCAGATGTAGTATGGCCCTGGTGACACCTTGATTTTGGACTTGTAGCATCCAGAGCTGAAAGACAATAAATCTTGTTGTTTTAAGCCATCCAATTTTGACCACCTTGTAATGGCAGCCTCAGAATACTAATACAGATGGTTATGGCTAAATACTGGTGATTCTCTATTTAGAAACATCAGCAGTCAAAGAAGCTGTCTACAAAGAAGCTGGCATCACCTGCAGTGGCTGGTTGTAAAGAGCCAAGTATAAAGTCTAAGATCTAATAGAGTGGCTGGATTTCAAACAAGGTTAAATGTCCAAGATAGGCAAGTTGTTTATGCCATGGCCAGGGAATTATCTGAGTCCCTGACATATGAGATGGAGCTGCCCTTCAAATATATATGAAAAAGTAGATCCTAATGGTGCAAGGGACAGACTGTGATAGACATGGAGAAGTGCCATCAGATCCTCCTTAAAGGAAAGTTTTGATGTGAGAGTGTGCTCAGTAGGCACTCTCCAGCTATCATCCTCTTCAGGGTCTGTCTCAGCTAGAGAGAAGAGCCTCAGCCAAGGTCACACCCTTCCCAGTGCATTCTCCTATCCAGATAATGAGAGATGAGGGGGTATAAAGTTTAGCCAGTTCAGCTGGATACAGGACACTGACAAGCAAAACTTGCCTCAGAGTGCCCTGCTAGGCTGGTGGTACATTTATCATGTCTTTTCCATTGCTCCCTCTGCCCAATCCTGCTTTCTCCTTTTTCCTTTATTGATCTCTAATAAATACTTGACTCCCCAGTTTCCATCTCAATGTCTGCTTCCAGAGATATCAAAATGCAACACAAACTGTGCAAATAGAAAATTATAGTACAAGTGTAGCAGTTTGATATTGTTTATGAATTCCAAAAATAGATATTGGATTATGTTTGTGAACTGGTCTGTTTCTCTGGGCATGTTAAGATTGTATTGGATTCAGAGGTTTCACTTTTACTTGATTAAATAATGATTAAGGCTTTGATTGGGCCATGTCAATAGAACATTGAAAATGACATGGCAGAGGAGAAAGATGGAGTTTTAATGCTGGAGCCCCAGGAAGTAAATACACAGAGAAGCAGATACATAAGGAAAGAGAGAAGGCTCCATTAGACACGGCAGAGGCCCGTGGAAGAGAGACAAGCCGTTCACCTGGTAGTTTACACCTGGCCGTGTGGAGAGAGCAGAGAAGTTGAGCCCAGAGAGAAAAGAGCCCCAGGAAAGAGATGAGACTTATCCCAGCCTACAGCAGATGTTGGAAGAAGCTGGGACCACAGACCCTTAAGAGGAAGAGGAAGCCTGAACACTTGTAGACATTGGCAGCCATCTTGCTCCAACACCTGGCAACAAACTTTGATGGCTTTATGGCCTGGTAACTATAAGCTTCTACCCCAAATAACTATGTTTTATAAAAGCCAACAGATTTCTGGTATTTTTGCATCAGCACCCCTTTGGCTGACTAATACAACAAGTATCAACATACACTTAACTTTTTGTTCTGTTTTGTTTGCCTATAGATTATGGTTAATGAAATATTCAATAGGAAGTATTTGAAGTGATTTTTTTCATTTCTGAGAAATAGAATTTTTATGGTCTGGGAAACTGTCCAACCCTGTATCAGGGCAGGCAATCAGGAGGAAAAGCTGATGCACATCTAAAGAAAGCAAGAAGAACCAGAAATCTATGAGGATAAATTGGAACTCATATTGGTCTTTCACTGCATCCATTTCCAACACTGCTGGTGACCAGTAGAAGAAGATGGGGCCATGAAAAACGAGTCTGCACATAAACCTGGCTCAGGACTCGAAGTCAAAGGATGAGATCATTTAAGAGCTGCTTCCCCACCCCAGCCAGGTGAACCAATAGATTGGCAACAATGTAAGCAAGTTGCAGCAGCAGCACCTGGGGTCCTTCTGCCCATTTTCTAGGTATATGGCCACAGCTTCATGTCCAGCCAAATCTTGCTCAAGTTTTTCCTTTTGCTAAACCTATCACAGAGCCATATACAGAAGAGAATTTTGGGAAATATAGTCCCAGCATAACTCATTTGATGTGGTACAAAACCTCCACAGCACACTTAGTTTGGGTAAGGCTTTTTGAGAAGGATATCTGACACTGGCAACTGAGAGTACCAAAAAAAGTCATAGGAAATGTGGCAGTTTGAAGCTATGTACCCCAGAAAAGTATGTTCTTAAAATTAATTCATTCCTGTGGGTGTGGATGCATTGTGAATAGGATCTATTGGTAAGTAGTACCTTAATTTAAGTGGTGATTCACTCTGTCCAGGGTGGATCTTAATCCTCTTACTGGAGTCCTTTATAAATGGAGCACTAAAAAGCTACACAGACAGGAAAAAAAAACCTCAGAGGCAGAAGAAGAGGTCCTGGAGGTAAGACCTAGTAATCAGCAGGACACAGAGGCATGGAAAGAGGCCCTTGAGAGGATAGGCCCATGGAGCAACTCAAAGCTGAAGAGAGGAGCCCAAAGAAGAGAGCAGAGATGAGCAGACCAGCATTTTGTCTTGTCATGTGCTTGATCACCCACAGCTGAGCTTGGAGAGATGGCATCTTTTAGATAAGGGGTTCTTAACAAAGGGTCCATGAGCTTGAATTGAAATTCAAAAAAACATTATTCTTGGGGGACATGTTTGTGTGGGTGTGATATATTTATTTAACAATACACAGTGTAGTGTGAACTTAGTAAGAGGTCTGTGGTTTTCACAGATTGGCAAAGTGATCAATAGTAAAAAAAAAAAAAAAAAAAAAAGATTAAGAACCCCTCTTTCACATGATGCCACCATGTGTCTGATTGCTCACAACTGCAACTCAGTGAGATAGCATCTCTTGATGATGCCTTGATTTGGACACTTTCATGTCCTCAGAACTGTAAGCTTTTCACTTAATAAATTCCCATTATAAAAGCAAACACATTTCTGGTATATTGTCTTAGCAGACCTTAGCAAACTAAGACAGGAAACTACATTTCAGCTAACCAACTTTTTAATCATTAGAGCCAGAATGGGTTGTTATGTGATGTAGTAGGTAGGCTCTGTCACTGAAAATGATGACTCAGAAAGACTTTCCATTATCAATGCTGAGCTAGTGATTTTTAGTTCCACTCTTACAGCAGTCATTTATAAAAATGTATTGAGTGTTGGACAGCAAATGTAGCTCAGTGGTTTAGCACCTGCTTTCCATGTATAAGGCCCTGGGTTCAATCCCTGGTACCTCCTAAAAAAAAGTATTGAGTATCTACTAGTTGCCAGTTATTACTCTGAATTCTGAGTATACATTTGTATGTATGAAATAAATATTCTTACTATTAGGGAGTTTAGAGTCTAGTAAGGGAAGAATGGCAATGAATGAAATAATTGCTTAAAATATATAATATATAAAACAGTATTAGGGAAAATGGAGAAAGAAATACCATGAAGGAGACAGGGACAGTGGAGTAAAGGGTTGTCACTTAAAGTAGGATGGTCAGGAAGACCTCGCTGAGAAGATGACATTTGGGGAAAAAATGTAATTTGAGAGCATGAGTCATAGTGATATATAGGAGAAGAAAATCCCAATCAGAGCAACCAATAAGTGAAAAGGCCCTGGGGTTAATGTAACTAGAGAAGAACAAACAAGAATAAACAATAAATAAGAATATGAAATGAGATGAGCATAAGTACTGGAGTAGGAAAAGGCAGGTTGTATAGTGCTTAACAGACCTCTATAATGAACATTCCCACCCCACTGTTCAATGATACAGGGAGTAACAGGAATGTTTCAGAAGAAAATAATATGATAAGACATATTTAAATAAGTCTGGCTATTGTGTTGGGAATAGACAATGTTAGAACTAGATAACTCTGTTAAGAAGTCCTTGAAATAATTAAGGTGAGATGTAGGCATAGCTAGGACAAGAGTAGGAATATTGGTGGTAAAAAGTGGTAGGATTCTTCATGTATTTTGATGATAGGCAGAAGCATAAATTGGTGGCTTCTATGAAAAGTGTGATAGAACAAAGAAATCAAGTTTGGTTGAGAATGGCTCCAAGATTTCTGGATTACGGAAGTGGAATGATAGAGTTTACATTAATTGAGGTAAGGAAACATTAAGTGAAGGTCTTAAGAAAAGTCGACTGGGTTTCAGTTTTGGACATTTTAAACTCGATATTTATTACGTGAAGTGGAGATGTTGAGTCAAAAGCTGGATAAATAAATCTGGATTTCAGGGGAGATGTCTGGGCTGGATGATATAGATGAAATTAAAGGCCTGAGATTAGATAGCATCATGAAGGGAATGAGTAGAAAGAGAAGAGAAGAGACTAATGGGCTTCAAGCAGTAAAATGTCAGGTGGATAAAGAGAAACTAAGAACAAGAACAACCAATAAGGACAGGGAGAGCCAGTAGCGAATGGTATGACAGAAGCCAAATGAACAAAGTGCTTTCCAAAAGAAGGGATGACCAATATGTAAAATCTTTCTGAGCTATCAAGTAAAATGAGAATTGTAATTAGCAATTGGATTTTTCAAATTGGACATCACAGGTAGTCTTGAGAGCATTTGTTTTGGTATGGTAATTTCAAATTCTGATTGGAATGGGTATGTGAATAAAATAAGAAAAATTAAGACAGTATCTATAAACAGCCTTTTTGAGATTTTTGCTATAAAGATGGAAGAGAAATGGAAAAGTTGCTGAAGATAAAATAGGGAAAGATATTTTTTAAAATATTGGTGAAAAGATCCAAAAAATGGCTTGTAGGCTCCTTTTCTACTTCAAGATTCATTGTCACGTTCAGGTGAAGAATAGCAGCATAAATATAGTATTCTGCCTTGCTAGGTCAATTTTTTTACATATGTTGCTTTTATGAAAGGCTTCATAACATAAATGTCATTAAAAAGGATTCCTATTTCTCAGTCAAGTACTTTAAATTATGATCGACTCTCTTAAACACCTGCTCTCTAGTAATACTCTTCAAAACAGCTCATTGTTAAACACCCAAGTTATCTCACAATTTCTTAACAGGTTAAACACTAGCACTTAACTCCTAAAGTATATTAGCTACAAATTGAACATTAAATAAAAAGCACTCAAAGCTATTTAAGGTTTTAGTGCCTTCTTATAAAGGTATGGTATTTGCAATCAGATATGATTTTCATTAGCTCTTATGGAAACAATCCACAGAACAATGTTTCTAATTGGTATTATAAGATAATGTGTCTCTTTGGAGCAAAAGCTGAATCTAGGAAAGGTTTTGGTAAAATAATTCCCTTACCCTCTTGGCCCATTTATTTTTGCTCTCTCTGGTTATTTGGCCAGGAATAAGTGAGACCCTGAAATGTAAGTTATATTTCATTGACCCTCTCCGTCAGTACCAGTTTGTTTTGGGAGGCAGGTGAGTGCCTGAGCATGAACTGCACCTACTCCCAGAGTAAGAAGACAATTTAACTACTCCTTTGGCTCCTGACAGTAACTGCATTACCACTTTCCATTCCAATTCTTTACCTTATTGTCTGAAGATGAGTTCTAAATGCCCAGAGCTCAAGGTGAAGAGATTGAAGCTAAAGGGAAGAGTTAACCCAACTTCCAGTGAATTTGTATTGTTAACAATTTAACTTTTCAAAGGATTTTGGAGTAAAGCAATCAACTCTCTGCTGGAGTTGGACAGAACACAAGGCTGAGATTATTCAATCAATATGTGGAAACCTGACTGACAACTTAGGTAATTTGATGCAGGATTTGGGACAACAACTGGAGATAAATTACTTAACACAGTTGGGAAACAAAACAGTGTTCAGAGACATATTTTCCTGAGAGGAGTGAGGAGAATTGTACTGACAGGGAAGTGATGGGTGCAAATATTAACTCTTGCAACCATTATTCCATATGCAACAGCATAAGCTCTGATGAATATCTTTGAATTCTCTTTGTAGGGGGTGCAGAATCACAGTATTGTGAAATATATGTAAATCAACAGTAATTTACATATCATTTACATATGCCTTCTCTAATGTATGCAACTATTGAAGAGTTAGGGCTGAAGTATAGGAAAATTCTTATTTAGTAGAGAGAAAAATGCAGCATATAGAAATTTATATATTTTTTTCTCTCTGAATCATTATGTAAACCTTTTAGAATTCTATTTGACTTATTATTAAAAATATAACTGCAATTTTAACTAGCTTGTATTTGTGTAATGCTGGAAGATTCCTATTTTTTTGCATAAACCAAAATGACTAGCTATGGCCACTTAGTCAACCTAGCATATGTGAGGTGGGGAGAAGGGGAATAGGATGCAGAGAGGGACAAGCTCAATTAATTTTTCACTGTTACACTCACTGCCCATCAAGATAAGGTACTTCCTTTTTTACACGCCTGAACAAATAATGGTTTGAAAGAGTTACTACATTTCGGCATTGCTTTAGTTAAGACATAAGAAAGGGAAAGTTAAGGGCCTTTCAATGTGCAGCAGAAATTTGTTTTTTGGCTCTCAGATTTTATTTTCCCTGTCTAATAAAATGTTAAATTCCTTATAAGGAATTATCTTCTCTCTAATAAGTATAGTTTGCTGTTATCATATTCAGTAGATGACATGTGATTTTCTCTTGGCTAATCAAATCTTTTCCCTTGAACAGAAAGAAAACAAGACCAGAAGTGACTGGAAATCCATTCTATTGTAACAGCCATAATTAATCCAGATTATTACTCTTCTGAAATTCTTATTGTGCTTGTGTCTTAATTTCTAGCTTCTGGGACTATTTGACCTGCTCATTTCCAAGTCCTATGCTCATCACAGTATCTCATGTGATCCCCCGTTACATAGCTAATAAATTTCATTTTCCTTTATTTAACCAAGGTTGCTTTCTATTGATTGCAATCTAAGATCCAATACCTGATACACAGGGTCATAATCGGTTGTCCCCATGGCTGATAATTTCACTGGGTATTATAGCACTTCTTTTTCCATGAACATATATAATATCTGTGTATGCATATATATACATGAGAGATTTCAATATGAGATCTCCATCATGTGTGTTACATCTTAGTAACTTCCTTTAAAGTCTTTAGCAATTTGTGTACACTGTAATGATAGCAAAACTGGTCCTATTTGCCCGTGTACCTTTCTCAATGAAATTGGTCAACAAAGCATCCAGTTATAAATACCGAATATCTAGGAATCATTCTTAATACCTCCATCCCCTTTCCTGCCTTTATGCAATATCTCACCAATTCTTATTACAACATCTAGATATCTCTCAGTACTGTACAGAGTATTCCACTTCTACCACCACTTCTCTCTTATATTTCTTGAACTAATCAAAGTTCTGACTGATCTTTTCATATTTACTTATATCTCTCTCCAACCCACCATTCTAATATGGCTTCTAGATGATCTTAATGAAATAATATCTTAAACATCTCACAGCATGTTTTAAACATTTTAGTAGCTTCCCAGATCTCTTAGGACAAAGTCCAAAATCTTCACTGTGCTCTGCAAGTCAAAGAATCTAACCCCTTTCCTCAGCCTCTTACTTCATATAAAATCTGTACTCTGGTTGCATAGCAAAAGTTCAACTTTTTCCAAGTTAAAGACATTTACCCCAGGAATTATATAATGTTGAAATGGAGTCTTTAATAGGGCAGTGGTTTTACTCCGTAAGTGCTGAAAGCCATCTTCTGACATTTGGAGTCAACAAAGGAAGCCAAAACCAAGAAAAAGAAATTGAAAAATATAGAGAACATTTAGTACTTGAAAAGAATATTTCAACCCAAGATCAAATTGTGCTTAGATTTATTCAGTTAGATGAGTTAACAATTTCTATTTTACTTACTCCAGTTTGAATTGATTTTCCAGTTTTATGCATAATTGACCAATTACCTGACAAGCATGCTCAAGGAAGATACCTCAAAATTGGCTAATTGATGCTTGGCATGTAGTCCTTAGAGATATCTTACCTCTAACTCCAGAAACACAAACCATTCACTAAGTAAAGAGAAATCATGCAATCCATTCCAAAAACTAAAAATCATTAGATGGAGATAAGATCCTGGTAAAGAGGACAGAGAATTTTTTTTTTTAAATATTTAGAAGAAATTAGGGTGCAGGTAGATAAAAAGAAGGGATATCAGAAAAGGAGATGATTTCTACATACCCATCCTACCTATATGGACTCTATGTAGACTGAAAGGTAACAATATGAAAGAAAAGAATGTTTTGTACTATCGACCATACTCTATGTGTGTCTTTTAATGGGAAAAGTAAGATTATTGGAGGTAACATCAGCAAGAAGGTGAAGATAGATGCTCCAGGTTTAAGTGCCTCATAGAACTTTTGAACAACAAACAAAAACTGACAGAATCATCTTTCTCAGTGCTATGGAAAACAGTTAAAAGGTTGTGGTTACTGGGAAAGTGCTGAGTCAAGAAAAAGTCAACCTAAAAAAGGTAGGAAAACCTCATGATGCCTTTTCTGGCCCTTTCCCCAACCCTTACCCACCTTAATGCAGAGCCATTCCATGCTACAATTGTGGGTCTCTGGTTCTAGAGGAAGCAGAATAATTTTTACACACATATCAGGGACCATGTATATCTTTACTAATCCATATGTTGGCTGCCTGAAAGACTGAACCAAGATGCCTTTCTCTGTCTTGCCAGTCCCAGAATTTCTTCTAGATATAAGACACAGTTCAAAGGGCAGCTAAAACACTGTAAGAAAATAACCAATCCTCGATTGTCTCAAATAAAGTATTACTGGCTTTAAGACATACAATTCTATGCCCAAACCAAGAGGAGGTACTGTGAATTTCCTGGGAGAAGAGGGTCATTCAGAGTGTCTGTGTAAATTGGGGAATTCATAAGGCCATGCACACATGCCCAGGACAAAGCATATATTCAGAAAAGACTGGAGAGCACCCTATGCTTTTGCCTCAGGCTGTTCTTTAGGCTCACTGTAAAGTTGGTCAAGCTCTGAAAGGGAGCATATGCAGAACAAATCTGCAAAGACAGGGAAAGGTATTTTCTTTCATTTTTGTTAGTTCCTGGCATTCAAAAAAATCTCTCATAATACTGGCTGTATATAAACTTCAGAAACAGACACCTCAGATGCTAAATTCCAGGGTTACCATGTTAAAATATTCAAATATCCAATTTGCAGCTAAAATATCATAAAGCATACAAAGTAATGAGAAACGATGGTCCACTCAAAGAAACAAAATAATGCATCAGAAACCATGAATAAGTCACTACAGAATTTTGACATACAGAAAATACTCAACAAGATAAAGAAAAACATGGACAAAGAACTAAGGAAACCAGGAAAATGATATATGAATAAAATTAGAATTTCAATAAGGAGAAATCATGAAAAGGAACCAGAGAAATTTTGGAGCTGTAAACCACAATAACTGAAATTTAAAATTCCCCCAGAGGACTTTAAAACCAGTTTGGAGCTGGCAGAAAAAAATTCAGCAATCTTAAAGATAGGACAATTGAAATCCTCTAGTCTTGGAGCAGAAAGAAAAAAAGAATGATAAAAGTAAATAAAGCCTAAAAGACATGTGAGACACCATTGAGCATACAAATATACACATCATGGGAGTCTCATAAGGAAAAGAAAGAAAGGGATAGAAAAAATGATTGAGGAATTATTAGCTGATAGCTTCCAAAATTGAAGGAAAGACATTAATAAACACAACCAAAATACTAAAAAAACACCAAATAGGATAAAACCAAAGATATCACACTGAGACACATTATTATCAAATTGTCAAATGTCAACAACAAAGAGAAAATCCTGAAAGCAGGAAGAGAGAAGGAACATTTCATGTACAAAGGAATCTCAATAAGTTTAAGATTTCTCAACAGAAACCATGGCTGCAAGAAGGTAGTGGAATGGCATATTTAAAGTGTTGACATGGGAAGCGGATGTGGCTCAATCGATAGGGCTCCCGTTTACCATATGGGAGGCCCCGGGTTTGATTCCCGGTGCCTCCCGGTGAAGGCAAGCCAGCCCATGTGGCGTGGTGAGCTGATGCAATATGACGCAACAAAGGGAGACAAGTAGACACAGAAAAACACAGAGCAAATGGACACAGTGAGCACAAGCAGCAAGGGGGGATAAATAAATAAATAAATAAATACATACATACATACATACATACATAAATAAATAAATATCTTTAAAAATAAATAAATAAATAAATAAATAAATAAATAAATAAATAAATAAAGTGTTGACAGCAAAAATTGCCAAACAAGAATTCTATATCTGGCAAAACTGTCCTTCAAAAGTGAGAGGAAGTTTAAGACATTCCCAGATAAACTAACATTGAGGCAGTATATCACCACTTCTTGACTAAAAGGTTGATTCATCAATAAAATATAATAATTATAAACATATATGCACCTAAAAACAGAGCCCCCAAAATATATGAGGCAACCATTAACAGATTTGAAGGGAAGGGACAAACATTGGGTTCTACATTAATAGTACGAAACTTCAAGACACCGTTTTCAATTATGGCTAGAACATCTAGACAGGAAATCAATAAAGAAATAGGGGTCTTGAACAATGCTATAAACAAATGTTTTACCTTTCAACAGCAGAATACAAGTATTTCTCAAATGCACATGGCTCATTCTCCGTAATAGACCATATGTTAGGTCACAAAAAATTCTCAACACATTTAGAAAGATTAAAATCATAGAAAGTATCTTCTCTAACAATGATGAAATGAAGCTAGAAATTAAGAGAGGGAAAACTGAAAAATTCATGAATATGTAAAACAGAGCAATACCTTCTTAAACAACTAATGGATCAAAGAATAAATCACAAGAGAAATTAGGAAAAGGAGAAAGATATAAAATCATTAACCTAATCTCAACCTGGAGGAACTAGAAAAAGAAGAACAAATTAAGCCCAAAATGAGCAGAAGGACGGAAATAAAAATTAGAGTGGATGACATAAGTGACATAAAGAATAGAAACACAATAGAGAGAATCAGCAAAATCAAAAATTGGTTATTTGAAAAGATCAATAGAACTGACAGACATTTAGGTAGACTGGCAAAGAAAAAAGCAGAGAAGAAACAAAGAACTAAAATCAGAAATGAAAGCAGGGACATTGCTGTAAACAGTACAGAAATTTAAAAAGGGTAATATGTGGATGATATGGACAATTTATGCCAACAAGTTAGATAACCTAGATGAAATGACAGATTATTAGAAACATGTAAATTATTTAAACTGACTCAAGAATAAAGAGAAGATAACAACAGATCAATAACAAAGAAAGAGATTGAATCAGTAATCAAAAACCTCCCAACAAAGATAAGTCCAGGATCAGATGGCTTCACTGATATCAAATATTTCAAGAAGAATTAACACCAATCCTGTTCTAACTCTTACAAAAAATTAAAGAGGCAAGAACACTTCATAACTCATTCCATGAGGCCAACATGACCCTAAGATCAAAGACAGATAAAGACATCACAAGAAAATAAAACTAAAGGTCAATTTCCCTTGTGAATATAGATGAAAAATCTTTAGCAAAATGCAAACAAACTAAATTCAACAGCACATTAAAATATTGCATACCATGACCAAGTGGTATTTATACCAGGAATGCAAGGGTGGGTCAACATAAGAAAATCAATCAATTTAATATATCACATTAATAGAATGAAGGGAAAACCACACAATTATCTCAATTGATGCAGAAAATGCAAATGACATAAGCCAGTACCCATTCATGATAAAAATACTCAGAAAACTAGGAAATTAATGGAAATTCTTTAACATGATAAAGGGCTTATATGAAAAAATGCACAGCTATCATCATAACCAATGGTAAAAGGCTGAAAGCTTTCACCCTAAGATCAGGAACAAGACAAGGATGTCTTCTTTCACCACTGCTATTTGACATTTTACCAGAAGTTCTAACCAGAGAATTAGGTAAGAAAAAGAAACAAAGTCATTCTAATTAGAAAGTAAAAATAAAAACTATCCCTATTCACAGGTAAAATGATCCTATAGATAGAAAATTCATAAGCAACTACAAGAAATCTACTAAAGTTAATAAATTAGTTCAGCAGAGTAGGAGGGTACAAGATCAACACACAGTAATTAGTTGTGTTTCTATATACCCACAATGAACAATCTGAAAGAAAATCAAGAAAACAATTCCATTCACAATAGCAATTAAAATAATAAAATATCTAGGAGTAAATTTAGCCAAGATGTATAGGACTTGTGTACAGAAAACTACAAACATTGTTGGAAGAAATTAAAGAAAAGCTAAATAAAAGGAATAGCTCCCATATTCACAAATAGTTAATATTGTTAAGATATGAATAATGCTTAAAGTATTTACAGATTCAAAATAATCCTAATCAAAATTTCTACAATCTTATTTGCAGAAATAGAAAAGCAAATCATCAAAATTCATATGGAAAGTCTAGTGGCCCAAATAGCCCAATCATTTTGAAAAAGAACAAAATTGGAGAACTCCTAGTTCAGGATTTCAAAACATATTACAAAGTTACCACAATCAAAATAATGTTGTGCTGATGTAAGACTGCCTTAGTTTTCCAAAGGCTGTTGATGCAAAATACCACAAATGGGTTGCTTTTTAAATAAGACATTTGTTAGGGGTAAAAGCTTACCGTTCTGAGACTATATAATGTCGAAATCAGAGATGCTTTCTCACCAAGGTCGTCTGCTGGCAGATCCTCTGGTCCTATGACATGGCAAGGCAAGATGGCAGCCAATCTCTGCCCAAATCCCTTCCTTCCCCTCAAGGCTCACTGTCCCCTAAGTTAGCTGTGGGTGATCAGACATGTGGCCTGGAGCTGCTCCATGGGCTCAGCTCCTTAGGGGCCTCTTTCCCTGTCTCTGCGTTCTGCTGATTCCAGACTCTGGGACCTATTTCAGCCTCTCCAGGCTTCTCTGTCTTTCTGCAGGTATAGGCAAACCTGGAGTCCTCTCTCTTTCTCTGCTTTCTCCTTTCTTTTCGATAGCAGGATCAAAATTGTGGTCTCCTTTTTCTTTGTTTCTATGTGTTCACAGCATATATATAATATGTGCTGTACTGAATTATGTACCCCAATTATGTACCTCTCCAGCAAGAAGGCAGAAACCCAACCTGAGTCATGCCTCACTAAGGTTGTCCAATCAAAGCAATCTGATCAAATGATCTAATCAAGGTCCATTAACAGAATCTAATGCAGTCAAAGGGTGTCACAGCCACAGGAATGGATTAGTTTTAAATCTTAATCTTTTTGGGGATTCACAAAAGAACTTGAAACTGTCACAAAGACCAAAGGAGTATACTTGATAATCCAGAAATAAACTCATGTCTATGGACAGTTAGGTTTTGACAAGGGAGCCAAGTTGGGGTTTGACAAGGGAGCCAATTGGGGAAGACTAGTCTCTTCAACAAATGGTTTTGGCAAAACTTGATACCCACATGTAGTGAAATGAAAGTGGGCCTTTATCTTATACTATATACAAAAATTGACTCAAATTGGTCAATGATCTAAATATAAGAGCTAAAATTATAAAACATTTAGAAGAAAACATAAAGGAATATCTTTAAGACTTTGTATTAGGCAATGGATTTTTAGATTTTACCCTAAAAGCACAAGCCAGAAAAGAAAAATGGATAAATTAGACTTCAAAATGAAAAGCTTTTGTGCATCAAAGGACATTATCAAAAAAATAAAAAGGCAACCTTTATAATGAGAGAAAATAGTTGCAAACTATATGTCTTAATTTCCTGCTTGCTAAAATACATATGGGTTGGCTTAAACAATGGGAATATATTGATTCATTTTTGAGGCTGGAAGAATTCCAAAATCAAGTTGATACTTTCTCCCCAAAGACTATGGCATTTTGGAGCTGGCTGCCAGCAATCCTTGGTTCTTGGCTTTTCTGTCACATGGCAGTGCACATGGCACATGTCAATGCCATCTCCTTACTTTTCAGAGCTCTGTTAACTCCTGGCTTCTTCTCAAGACTTTATTTTACAATGTCTGAATTTCACCATGTTTATAAAGTACTCCAGTAATCCAGATTAAAGCCTAACATGATTCAGTTGTGCCACACCTTAACTGAAGTAACATCTTCAACAGATACTATTTACAATGGGTCCACACCCACCAGAATGTGGACAAAGACCGAGAATATGTCCAAATTGGGGTACAAAATTCAATACATCACACAATATATCTGATAAGGACTTCAAATCCAGAATATATAGAACTCCTCCAACTCAACTTCCAAAAGACAAACAATCCAATTAAAAATGGATAAAAAACATAAATAGACGTTTCTCAAAGAAAATATACATATAGCTAATAAGTGCATGAAAAGATGCTCAACATCATTAGCCACTAAGGAAATACAAATCAAAACCACACAAAACCACAATGAGATACCACTTCACACCCATTAGGATAGGTACTATTAAAAAAAAAAAAAGAAAGAAAGAAAGAAAAGAACAAGTGTTGACAAGGATGTAGAGAAATAGGAATCCTTGTACATTTCTGGTGGGAATGTAAAATGGTGCAGCTGCTATGGAAAAGAGTTTAATGGAGTTCTCAGAAAGTTAAATATATAATTATCATAAGACCAAGCAAATCCACTTCTACTTATATACCCCAAAGAATTGAAAACAGGGACTCAGATATTTGCAAACCAAGTTCATAGCGACATTACTTTGCAATAGCCAAAAGGAAGCAACCCAAGTGTTCATCAACAGATGAATGGAAAAACAAAATGGGACATATGCATATATTGAATATTATTCAGTTGTTAAAAGGAATGAAGTTTGAAAATAGCATGGATGAACCTTGAAAACATCATGTTCAGTAAAATAAGACAGATACCAAAGTACAAATATTCTAAGATTCCATATACATTAAATACTAAGAATGTCCAAGTTCATAGACACAGAAAATGGATATAGGTTGCCAGGGGTAAGGGTGCATGTGGAAATGGAAAGTTATTGCTTAATAGGTACAGTTTCTGTATTAGGTATTGGAAAAGTTTGGGTAATGTATGGTGGTGATTGTAGCACAAAATTGTAAATGTAATTAATACTACTGAATTATATACTTGAAAGTGCTTAAAATGGGAAATTTTATCTTCCAAATATGTTACCACAATAATTTTTTTAAAGATCATTTTCCCTCTCCTAACAAATTGTTCCTGGAAAGGCTTTCAAATTTTGCAAGATATAGCAAAACAGTTAGAAAATAAACAGTCCTGGAACATGTTTAAATGTGTTTTCTCCTATTTTTGTGGAGCTTTGAGCTCTAATTCTGGCTCCTTTTGGGGAATATTTGCACCCTTTTTTATAATACAGCTGCAACATCTGAAAGTTATATGTTTCATTATCTCCAGAAAAGCACTAAATTGGAAAAAAAAATACTTATTGCATTATATTTTTTACATTCTCCAGTTGTCCATCATAAGATTTGTGCTAAAATCTATACTGGGTCTAGCGTATGAAGGACCCACTTTTCCAATATGATCTGGACAAGTTTCTCCTTGCTCATCTGCTTTTACCACACTTCCTCCTCCTCCCAAGGACTTCAGTGTAATAGGATTTTGCTTAGAAACTGGTTTAAGGAGCCTGCACTTTATTGCTAATGTAAAATGCAATCATTCTTTATGATTAAAATAACTATATATAAACATAGTGGGTATCAATAACACGGCATTTTATAAAGAGATTTCAAAGCAGTTTCTGTGTAAGAAGTAGAAATTTAATTTACATTAAATATAGATACTACCAATTCATGAAATCCTGGAATGGGAAGAGAGAAACGGGGCATATATTGTTTCCCGGGTGCCTAGGGTAGTTGTTTACTCTTCACCTGCCAAGGAGAGAAGTGAACTGAAAAGAAAAGTGCTTACCCAAAGCTGCCATGGGTATGTAAATGCTTCTGGATTTTTTCCAATGATTTTAACCAAATATCCAACCCATAACAACTATCCCCTGTGGCACCGCTGAAGCAGACTGCAGTTACACATTATAAATGGAAGCCAAATCACATACTTATGTAAAATGACTAGCATTGCAGAAAAACAAGTTATGTATTTAATAAGCAATCTCAAGCTTGTAATGTAGTGAAACCCACTTGTAATTTCTGTCATAGTTTTTTTTTTTTTTTTTTTTTTGCCCTTCCACACTCTTCATTTATAAAGCTCTCTACAAGGCTTTTATAAAAATCAACTTAGCCAATATAGCATCACTACAATTTTCTTTGCCTATGCCTTTGAAAAACTGTGCAGCCATTCACAAATATTAGTCATATAAAAATGCATGAAATGTGGTTGTACAGCATTCCTTGAAACATGGTTTTTGCTTATGAAAAATGTACATTAAAGAACGAGTCTCTCAATATGTGTTATACTCGATATAAACATGCCTTCTATCTTTTCCAACCTGTGGGATTCTTTTACAAACAAAAGCCATTTATCTGGATTTTGTCTACCAGATGAAGGCTATTATAGTTCATCATATTGACATTTACTACTCCATTATTCCGAATGCTTTAATGAAGCAGCATAATGGGCATTTTTGCCAATTAAACATCAGGTTATCATTAAAAATTAAAATACTGGATATGCCAGTCAATTCCAAAACAGCCTAATCTGAAATCCCTCCAGTAAATCTCAACTGTCCATTCAAAGTTGAAAGTGTTGCCTTTTAGAAAAGCCTAGTTGGATTTCCTGTCTTGCGAATAATATTATTAATTCCTATGACATTTCACTTTTCCTTAATTAGATACTTATCTAACTCAGTTTGAGCTATTTGTAAATACATTTTCATCCATCCAACTCCTCAGAATGTATTATATTGTTTAACAGGAATCCAAACAGTGTTCTCCCTAAGACAGGGAAATAATTCTTATATTAATAATGAATTTCCCTGTGAAAGAATGCTACAAAAATTTTTTCTAGAATCAACTTATTTGGAAAAAAAAAAAAAAGCAGTATTTTGCCCACAAATGCATATCGGCTTAGGTTTTCAGGACATTTTAGATTTATTCATAACTTTGGCTTTCTGTTCAAGCCAAAAAAAGATCATCTTCTTCCTGAGGATTTTTCTCCCCTTTTGCTGATTAGCTATAGAATGAGGAGAAGCACCTGACGGTCCACATTAAGAAGGATGCTAAGCGGTTTACAAGTCTCAGTAATTAATGACTATTTTTAACACAAAGAGTATAGACTGGCTTCTTCCATCTATCTGAAACTCAGTGTAAGCCCCTATAAGCGTCAATGCAGCATAATTGGTGCAATAGAGCTGAAAATGAGATGGAGGATATAATGCAGCTTCAGTAATCCTGCCTTTAGCTAAAATGGAACAGTAGAAGCCCCTGGCAGCCTCAAATGTTGCCACTAAGATTTAAAGCCAGCCAGCTGTCTAGTATTACTTGTGAAGCCCACAATACTGTTTATATCCTTAAATAGAGTTCAAATGTTTTAAATAATGATATTTATGAGAATGATTTAGCCTAGTTATCAATTTACTCCCCAGCCTTTTGCCTCTAATTGGGTATTTTCTCTGATTAGGAACAATCATGGACTGTATACTTGTATCTGTTTTTATTCTGACCATCCTGTGCTTATAACATGCTCTCAGACCTCTTGGGATGAACAAATGGGTTTTGCTTTGCTAGTGTTGTTATTTTAAAAAGCCCACTTTCTTGTAAATCATAATATGCTAATAATGTCTGGAGACTCAATTGAGAAAATGAAAAAGCTTCACATTCATAAAGCCTAAGTGAGACCAGGATAAGTACAGGGTAATGTGTTTATATTAGATTTGTGACCATTCCTTCTACATCCCGGATAGCATTTCATTGTCTAAACCAGCCATAATCACAAAAAAGCTCCTGGTGGGTTTATGCAATATAACTGAAAACACTCAAAACAAAAAAGCAAGCAAAGTGGGGGGATCTCCCCTAGCAGCACCTCTCTGTAAATATCAAAAGGTAGAAATTTTTCTAAAGGTACCTTGTTTTAGTTTGCTAAAGGCTGCTGAGAAATTGGCTGGCTTTTACAATGAGAGTTTATTTCTGAGAAAATTGTCCAAATCAAGGCATCAACAGGTGATGCTCTCTCCCCAAAGACTGGACTCCTCTGTCACAGTCCGCCAGTCTCTGTCTTCTCTGGCTATGTTGCTCTCAGCTTCTGGCCGCTCTTTCTGTGACTTCCTCAGCTTCTATGGATTCCTCTCTGAGCTCCTGTGGTCCTTTCTCTCTGTGTATCTCTCCATATTTTTCCCATTTTCTAAAGGACTCCAGTAAGAGGATTAACACCAACCCTAGGTCACATGGTACTGAAGTAATCTAACCAAAGGCCCTTAACTGATGTAATTTAACCAAAATTTCCCTCTTACAATAGTTTCACACCAATAGACAAGGATTAGCTGTAAGGATATGACCTTTTCTGGGGTACGCACAGTCTCAAACTACCACACTTCACTGTTTGGATCCCAAAAGACATCCTCTTTCCATATGCAAATACATTCATTCCATCACAATATCCCAAAGCCTTAAATCCTTTTAATAGCAATATTAAGTACAAAGTCTCATCAAAAATTGGTTATAGGCATGGTCTGTCATATGCTCATGAGGTATGTGGTAGTTTAAGCATATGACAAATGTTTAGAAATAAAAAATTTCCTCAGGAAAAAAAAAAAAGATTCCTCAAAGAAACCAAATAAAATAAGATTAATAAAGGGTATGGCTAAATTTAGCACAATATTGTAGATAGATCTATTGATAAAGAGAAGGCAGATGTAGTTAAAATCTTTTAAGAATTATTATAGATGATTGTTTTAGTTTCCTTATTGCTAAAGCAAATACTATACAAGGGGCTGACTTTAAAAAAATGGCAATTTATTGGCTCACAGCCAATAAATCAAAGCATCATCAAGGTGATGCTTTCTTCCAAATGAATGGATTTCTGGGGCTGGCTGCCAGTGATCCTTGTCCTTGGCTCCTCTGTCCCATGGCATTGCACATGGTGGCCTCTCCTGGCCTCTCCTTCCTCTTCATTTTATTTATTTATTTTATTTATTTATTTTTTTTGTACTGGTGGCTGGGGATTAAACTCGGCACCTTGTATGTGGAAGCCAGCACTCGACCACCAAGCCATATCGGCTTCCCTGAGTTGGTTTTATCGTGTTTTCCTTGTTATTTTTGCTTTTTACAGGAGGCACCAGGAACTGAACCCAGGACCTCCCAAGTAGGAGGTGAGTGCTAAACTGCTTGAGCCACATCCACTCCCCTCTTCTTCCTCTTATGGGTTCCTCTGACATTCAGCTTCTGGCTGCTCCCTCTGGCCTTCTCTCTCTCTCTCTCTGTGAACTTACTTGTAAAACTTTCAACAATAGGATTAAGACACATTCCCAATCAGCTGGGTCATACCTTAACTGAAATAAACTTATTAAAAGATCCCATTTATATGAGGTCAAACTCAGGAGTTGACCAAGTCTAAAAACATGTTTTTCTGGGGTACATAGCTCCAAACTACCACAATGATGAAATCCTATATCCAAGACATTACCTATTACAATGCGCCATTATATGACAAGAGGATTCCAAAGTGTGTTGCAGTCATTCCTCCTGATAGCCATCTTCTATTATCCAGTTCACAGTCTCAGGATTCCTGATTAGGGAGAACAAGACACAAGGAGCTATTGAGGAGAGTCGAAATATGATTCAAATTCCAACTTTTGAATGAAAAACAAAGTGAACCAACCTAAAACTTAAATTCACTCATGGTAAACAGAATACTCATCATAACAGGACATAATTAGGTATTATCTATTATTTTCCCATAACAAGTCTTACAAGGTACTTGTGATGTGAATTATTTGATTTCCTATAGCATAGATGTGGGCACACAATTTAATTTCCTCTAAATATTAAGCTGAATACTATTAAGATACAAAGTTACAATATCTAAGCAATAATACAGAGGTGATAGAGAATTGTGGTTAAGATTGCAGGACTGTGGAGTTAGATCGACTGGGAGGCATTTCTAATTCTTCCAATTACCAGCTGTGTGGGTTTAGCAAGTTTTTTCACTTAATTTATAAAATGAGGATAGTAGCAGAAACTGCCTTTATGGAATTTTGAGATGAGTAAATGAGTTAATGCATAGAAATTTTTAGAACTGTAGTAGTATAAAAGAAGAACTCAATAAATATTAGCTTTTTTAATATTGCTAAATAATATCTTTCATTGTACATTTGTTTGTGTGTGTATTGCAAGACATTTTGTTTGCAAAACATTTTTGCAATTATCATTTGATCATCAACAGCAAGCTCATAAGGTAGTAAGGATCATTATTCTTTAATAAATGAGTAAACAGAAGCCCAAATATGTATGTTATTGTCTCAAGGTCACTGTGGTGGTTTTGAACTGTATGAACCCCCAGAAAATCATGTTCTTAAAGCTAATCCATTCTCTGGGTGTAAGTCTATTGTAAGTAGGAATTTTTATTAGGTTACTTCAGTTAAGATGTGACTCAGGATGGGTCTTAATCCATTTACTAGAGTCCTTTTTATAAAGGGGATGAATATGGAGAGAGGACAAAAGACCACAGAAGCAAGAAGCTAAAGGTAACAAAACCCAGAAGAGAAGAGAGAGCCAGCAGGCGCCACCATGTGCCTTGCCATGTGACATAAGAGTGCAAGGTCCCTGGCAGCCAGTCTTCAGGGAGAAAGCATTGACTGATGATGCCTTGATTTGGACATTTTCACAACCTAGAAACCTTAATCTTGTAAGCTAATACAATCCCATTGTTAAAAGCCAACTTATTGGGGAGAGGGGCAAGATGGCAGCAGAGTAAGGAGTCCTAGGGTCAGCTCATCCTACAGGGCAGTTAGTAATCACCCAGAGCTATTTAACACACCTGTTTGGGGGCTCCAGTAGACCAGAAGAGTATCCTGCAACATCCTTGAAAGTATAGAAGGAGGACACTGACCATCTGCAGAGAAGATTCGTGAGTAGAGCACTCCATGCTGAGGAGGCTTGTGCCCATGGCACAAGGCCCCTCGGGAGTTATTCCGTGGCTGGAGTTGGAAGCTCCATTTGCCATAAGTGGAGGAAGAAGAGCCGACTGGCCACTGACTTCAGCTACTGATTAGTAAACTCAGCTGGCTAAAGTATAATCCTAAGAACAGCTAAAGTTTGAACCTGTCCAAGTCGGAAAGAGGCCAGTAGCCACCATTTTGACTCCACCCCTGGCATGATGAGAAGCGGGACTGACTTAAAATTAAAATGAAGTTAGGGACTGGCTTCTTTCCACCAAGATCAGATTGCAGCCTTACCCTAGGCTCCAATCTCACCTCCGGCAGGAAGGAATCTGGTGGAGGGGGACCTGCACCAACCTCTCCTGCTAACCGCAGGTGATTTCAACTGGCACAGACTGAATAGTAGGACACCAGGGGCTCCATCCTCACACCCCAATAAGATAAGAGAGGAGCTGTGTTTCCTCGGCCTTTCTGGGTAACTGCATATGTTTTCAGCCCACACAAAATGGTTTGTTGAACACCTTGTATTCCATTTCCACTTCTGCTCTCCCCTCATAGGATAGGAAGGGCTGGTGTTTCCTTCGCCTCTCAGGGCAATGGCAGACACTTTTGGCCTGCACAAACTCAACTCTTGGGAACCTATGGTTCCACCCCATGCCCAATGGGACAAAAGAGGGACTGTGTTTCCCCAGCATCTCTGGGTAAATGCAGGTGCTTTTGGTTCACACACACTGAATAGTCAGACACATGTAGCTCCACCCCCAGCCCCAAGTAAGATAGGAGGGAAGATGGCTTTGCTCAGCCTTTCCAGGCAATGGCAGGCACTTTCAGGCTGCACAGTCTGAACTGGTGGGTCCTGTGGATCCACCCCCCACCCTCCAATAGGAATGGAGGGGGCTGGTGTTTCCACAGCCTTTGTGGGCAATAGCAGGCACTTACAGCCAGCACGGACTGAACTGCTGGGCACCTGTGGATCCACCCCAACCACCCAGTAAGATAAGAGGGGGCTTGTGTTTCCTCAGCCTTTCTGAGCATTGGCGAGTACTTTTGGCCTGCACAAACTGAACTGTTGGACACCTGTGGATCCAACCCCACCCCCTAATAGGGGAGGAGGGTTCTTGTGTCTCCACAGCCTCTCCGGGCAACAATGGATACTTTCAGCCTAAGGGACTGAACTGTTGGGCACCTTTGAATCCACACAAAATGGTTTGTTGAGCACCTTCTATTCCATTTCCACCTCTGGAACAGAAGGGGGCTGATGTTGCCTCAGCCTTTCCGGGCAACATCAGGCATTTTAGACCTACAGAGACTGAAATGTTGGGTATCAGTGGTTCTGTTCCCACTCCCTAAAGGGCAGAAGGGACAGTACTCCCTCAGCCTCTCAGGGCTTATTCGGCCCATACAGATTAGATTGTTGGGCACTCCAGAGGGTTCATCCCCACCCATGATGGGAGGGAGGGGGCAGTGCTATATTAGTCTACCTGGGCAACTGCAGTTATTTTAGACCCACATGACATGTTTTGCTGCTCACACGTGCAACTCCATCCCTGCCCCAGGTAGAGGAGGATGGGGAGTGAAACTTCATCAGTCTCTCCAGGCAACTACAGACAGTCTTGTCCTATACAACTTGGATTATTATACACTGCTGCAGCTCTGTCCATACCCCTCACAGAGGAAAAAGGTGGGAGAAGCTTCATCAATTCCTGGGGCAATGCGGGCAGCTCCAGCCTCCATACCTTACAGCACTAACTACATCCTCGGCTTCTACTATACAGCCAGCAAGGGAGAAAGGTCAAGAAAGCCCTAAACTAAAAAGAGAAACTTCACCCAGAATAAACACATCTACTAAAAAGAGAAATTGCACCCAGAATAAACACATCTAGTAAGCCCAATGCCAGGACACCAACAAAAAATTACAATCCATACCAAGAAACAAGAAGATATAACCCAGTTAAAGGAACAAGATAAGTCTCCAGATGACATAAAGGAGTTGAGACAACTAATCATATATGTTCAAACAAATCTCCTTAATAAATTCAATGAGATTTCTAAAGAGATTAAGGACATTAGGAAGACACTAGGTGAGCACAAAGAAGAATTTAAAAGCATACATAGAAAAACAGCAGATATTATGAGAATAAAAGGCACAATAAGTGAAATTAAAAAGGAGTCATATAGCAGCAGGTTTGAGGAGGCAGAAGAAAGGATTGGTAAGCTTGAAGACATGATCACCAAAAGCGAACATACAAAAGAACAGATGAAGAAAAGAAAGGAAAAAATTTAACAGGGTCTCAGGGAACTAAATGAAAGCAAGAGACATGCAAACATACATGTCAGGGTGTCTCAGAAGAAGAGAAGAAAAAAGGGGCAGAAGGAATATTTGAAGAAATAATGGTAAAAAAATGTCCCAACCCTACTGAAGGACATAGATATCCATGCCAAGAAGCACAATGTACTTCCATCCGAATAAAGCCAAATAGACCAACTCCAAGACACACACTAATCAGAATGTCAAATGCCAAAGACAAAGAGAGAATTTTGAGAGCAGCAAGAGAAAAGCAATACATAACATATAAGGGATACTCAGTAAGATTAAATGCCAATTGCTCATCAGAAACCATGGAGGCAAGAAGGCAGTGATATGATATATTTAAGATACTGAGGGGAAAAAAACTGCCAATCAAGAATATTATAACTGGCAAGATTGTCTTTCAAAAATGAGGGTGAGTTTAGAATATTCACAGATATACAGAAACCGCAAGCATTTATAACAGACACTAGCTTTGTAAGAAATACTAAAGGGAGTGTTAAAGCCTGAAAAGAAAAGGCAGGAGACAGAGGCTTGGAATAGAGTCTAGAAATGAAGATTATATCAGTAACAGTAACTAAAAATGTTAAAAGAGTGGTGAAAATAAAATATGACAGATAAAACCCAAAGGTCAAAATGGTTGAAATAAGAACTGCCATTACAGTAATAACATTGAATGCTAATGGATTAAACTCTCCAATCAAAAAACACAGACTGGCAGAATGGACAAGAAAATATGAGCCATCTATATGATGTCTGCAAGAGACTCACCTTAGATGCAAGGATACCAATAGATTGAAAATGAAAGTTTGGAAAAAGATAGCCCATGCATGCAGTAACCGAAAAAAAAAAAAAAAAGCCAGAGTAGCTATACTTATATTGGATGAAATAAACTTTAAAAGCAAAATTGTTATTAAAGACAAGAAAGGACATTATATATTACATAGTAATAAAAGGGGCAATTCACCAGGAAAAAAAAGCAATCATAAAAGTATATGCACCTAACCAGGATGCCCCAAGATACATGAGGCAAACATTGGAAAAACTAAAGGGAAAAATAGATATCTCTACAAGAATAGTGGAGACTTCAATATACCACTCTCAGCATTGGATAGAACATCTGGGCAGAAGATAAATAAAGAAACAGAGAGCTTTAATAATATGATAAATGGATTAAACCTAATAGACATATACAGAACATTGCACCCCAAAACAGAAGGATATACATTCTTTGTAAGTTTTCAAGGATCTTTCTCCAGGATAGACCATATGCTGAGTCACAAAGTAGATCTCAATAATATTTAGGAATAAACTTAAACAAGGATGTGAATCACTTGAATTAAAAAAACTACACTGCATTGTTAAATGAAATCAAAGAAGACCTAAATAATGGGAAGAACATTCCATGCTCATGAATTGGAAGACTAAATATCATTAAGATTTCAATTCTATCCAAACTGATTCAATGCAATCCCAATAAAAATTCCACTAACATTTTTTTAAACAAATGGAAAACACAATTATCAAGTTTATTTGGAAGGGCAATGGGCCCAATAGCCAGAAATATCTTTTTAAAAAAGCATAGTTGGAGTACTCTCACTTCTGGACTTTAAATCATATTACCTAGCTACACTAATGAAAATAGCATTATATTGTCATAAAAACAGACACATAGACCAATGGAACCGAATTTATAGTTCAGAAGCAGACCCTCACATCTATGAGCAAATGATTTTTGACAAGCCTGTCACACCCACCCAGCTGGGGCATAACATTCTATTCAACAAATGGTGCTGGGAGAACTGGATACCATAACCAAAATTAAGAAAACGCACCCCTATCTCACACCTTATACAAAAATTAACTCAAAATGGATCAAAGACCTAAATATAAAAGCAAGAAACATAAAGCTCCTAGAAAAAAAATGTAGGAAAACATATTCAAGACCTGGTCATAGGTGGTATAGTTTTAAACCTTACACCAAAAGCATGAGCAATGAAGGAAAACATGTATAAAATGGGATCTCCTCAAACTTAAACACTTTTGTGATTCAAAGGACTTAATCAAGAAGGTGAAAAGGCAACTTAACAATAAAAGAGCAAGCAATCCAATTTAAAAATGGACAAAAGATTTAAATAGACATTTCTCCAAAGAGGAAATATGAATTGCCAAAAAGCACATGAGAAAATGTTCCATATCACTAGCTATTAGGGAAATGCAAATCAAAACGACAATGAGATATCATCTCACACCACCTAGAATGGCCATTATTTAAAAAACAGTAAGTGCTGGAGAGGATGTGGAGAAATAGTGACACTTCTTCACTGTCGGTGGGATTGTAAAATGGTGCAGCCTCTGTGTAAGAAAGTTAGGTGGTTTCTCAGGAAACTAAATATAGAACAGACATATGATCCAGCAATTCCTTTACTAGGAATATATCCAGAAAAACTGAAAACTGTGACATGAACAGACATCTGCACATCGATGTTCATAGCAGCATTATTCACAATTGCCAAAAGATGGAAACAACTCAAGTGTCCATCAACCAATGAATGCATAACAAAATGTGGTATGTACATATTCTGAAATACTATACAAAAAGAAATGAAATTGGGACACGTATGATAACATGGATGAATCTTAAAGACATTATGCTAAGTGAAGTAAGCCCAGACACATAAAGACAAATATTTCATGGTCTCATTAATATGAACTAAATACGAAGAATAAATGCACAGAGTTAAAACCTAGGGTATAGGTTATTAGGAGATAAGAGGAGGGTTGAGAAGAACTACTGATGCATAATGTATGTAGAAGTTTTAATTAACTTGACTGTTAAAATGTGGAAAAGGATAGAGTTGATGGTAACACATTATAGTGAGTAGCAACTGGTTTATAAATGGGATTGTGGCTGAAAAGAGTAGTCTAGGGTTATAAATGTCAATTGAAAGAAAACTAGAGAATAATCTAGGGACTGAATAACACAGTGAACCCAGAGGTGGATAAGAATTGTGGTTGATGGTACAAATGCAAGAGGGTCCTTCTCTGAACAAGAGCGGATGTATATCACTATTGCAGGGAGGTGGGAATGTGGAGAAGCATGGGGAAAATACAGTTGGTGTGACCTATGGACTGTGGTTAACAGCAATATTATAATATTCTTGCATTAATGCCAAAGATGTACTGTGTTGATAATGGGGGGTATGGAAAAAGTGTGCCAAATGTATGCAATAGACCATGGTTGGTGGTAATAGTCTGATAATATTATCTCATAATCTGTAATGAATGTTCCAGCATGGTATGGTGTGTTGGTGAAGTGGTGTTGTATGGGAATTCTACCCATGCACATAATTGTTTTGTAAGTTCGCAACTTCTGTAACAAAAAATATATTTTAAAAAATAATAGGGTTGATTGGGACGAAAACACACCAAGTGTAAGATATGGACTATAGTTATTAGTAATATTTTGATGATGTTCTTGCATAGTGTGTAATAAATGTTTCACAACAATGCAAGGTATTGGTGGAGGGTGATGCATGGGACCCCTGTATGATGTTATGCATGTTTATTTCGTGAGTTTACAACTTTTACTTATTGTTTATGTTCATGTATGAATGATAGACTTCAATAAAAAAAATTAAAAAAAAAAGAAAAGAAAAAATCAACCTGTGCTATGGTAGATTGCTTTCAGAAGCCTTGCAAACTGAAACAGTCACATACTTAGGAAGAATTGGAGGCAAAACTGGAATTCCACAAATTTAACAAATACTCCAAATTTATCTCACTTAAGAACTCTTCACTGGCTTTATAAAGTACTAATGACTTTGGTGTGAAGGATTCTGGCAATGAGAGAATGAGTGAATTTAAGAAGAAGGAATGAGGAAGGAAGATATGAAATAGAGTCTCAACAAAGTGAAATGGAAGACAAACATTGAAAGGATGAGAAGTATAGAACAACAAAATAAAATAACTAAAGTCTCCATAGAGGTATCTGTCTTCCCAAGTGATTGGAACTATTATACATTAGATGAGGCACTTAAACTAAAGAGATGTGAAGAACTGCTTCATACAAATAACATGGCTTATTTATGTGCTTAGTTATTTTCTGCCCCACAAATCTATAACACCTTTATGCAGTGTCCTGAAAAACTTCTAATCCCTCAGTCTCTTCCAACTAGGAAATACAAAACTGCAACTGGCCAGTCAGTTTACTTCAACCACACCTGGATTCCTTTTAAGAAGATTTTGGAAATTACGAAAGAAGCATATATTCCAGTTGCCTTTTTTATAATTATTTAATTGGGTTTCATGAGCTATACATACTGTTAAAAAGCTGCTGGCAATTCTACATAAGAATGCTGATAATATGGAATATTATGCCTTATATTTGATTTAGTAGTCTTTTCAAGAAATCATGTCCCTCAAATACTCTCTATGCCAGCAATACATCCTTTATTGTTTTATATTCTCCAATGTCACATAGAATGCTTTGAAAATATTAATGTTTTTTGCAGTTTAGTACCCCTGTATACGATTTAAAATGATTTCCTCACTGAATAACCTTGGCTACATCTGATTCAAAACAATTCTCCACATTTTCTATAGGATTATCATGGTATTACATGGTATTGTTGCTACAATGCTATTGCATTTAAACAATAATGCACCCCAGATAGGATTCCAGATTATAATTTTAAGGCACAAAAATAAAATTATTTTTCCCAACCACTCTAGAATTCAATATTCTTATGAATTTATTGTTATGTGTAAGTGTTTAGAATACCTATACACCTTGCTGAAGACTGAGTAAGAAAAAGAAAACTTAAGCTAAGTGAATAGGTTTTCTACACTTACAAAAAAACATTTGACTGATATTTGGGAATGAAGTTATTGGATAATCATGCTGTAAAGGAAAGAACAATGGACTCTGGAATTATATGGACTGGGCTTTCAATATCAGCTCTGATATTTATTAGTTATTTGGATTGGGCAATTTGCTTAACCTCTCTGGACCTCATTTACTGTTGGTAAAATAAGAGTAATAATCTCTATTACATAAGGTTAATGTAAGGATTGAGTGAAATAACATTTTTAGTGCTGATACAATTCTCAGCACAGGAGAGAGAGCCCAATAGATAACTGTTATTATAACACATACAAATCTGTGGAAATAAAACATTTTAACCAGTCATATTGATGAGACTATTTTAAACAGCTATAAAATTCAATCATGCATTAACTGTGCATAGAAATGATTCATTATAAAATAATTAAGCCTTTGTTTATTAGATCAATACACTTAGTCCTGTGTTTCAACTATGACTTCTTGATCTGTTAATATTTCCTAGTTTATCTTATCAAATTCTTTTGTCTTGTAATCCTCTGAAATCACTTTAAAATGAACCAAGAAATGTGTTTTTTTCTTGACAGTTTTGCCTTTTTGAGAAGCTAAAAAATTCAAAGACCATTACTTTATGGAGGCTCTCAATGTGGTGGGGGTCAAGTGGAGGAGGAAATAGAAGTGTTCAAGGGAAGGAACTCTTTTAGTGGAAATTTACTAAAAACCACAAGGAACAAATAAGCACTAAGATTCCAAGCTAAATGGAAAATGACTAAAACATGTAACCCAACTAAAAATAAAAAAATAAAAAATAAAAAAGAGAGATTTACTGAATAACTGGTTTGAGCCAGTTATTATGTCCTTTTGAAACACTAACTTTAAATTTGTGCATTTTTTGATGTGGATCATAGAATTTAACACCAGAAGTAGCAAAAGTAACTTGTCAACCCCTCTGCCTATGTCAGGATGGAATCCGCATTAGAACATGATGAATGCAGGCATCACAGAGAGTGGACTAAACAAAATAATATTTGTCTTTATTCTAAACCACTTCGGGAGTTAGTGTGGAGAAAAACTGCTCAAACTCAAATTTACAAATGATCATCTGTGTTAGAATGAATCATTAACCCTAAAAAAAAGACATGTTCTTTATCTTACTCCATGTTCCCATGGGTGTGAAGCAGTTTGTAAATTGGACCTTTTGAAGATGTTATTATTAGTTAAGATATGGCCAAATTGTTTCATGGTGGTGTAACTGGATTTTGTCTAGATCCTTGGCTAAACTGCAGGAAATGAATTTCAAGAGCATGCCATGTTAATTAGGCCAGTAATTTATTAAGGTAGGGAGAGAAGAGAAATGGGATAAAATAACAGATCATGGGTCCCAGAGAGAGGAAGGGGCTGAAGAGTGATAAAGAGGACCTATTTACAGACTACAATTTCCCATTATGGATTATAAATGCCCAGGTTTTTCTTGCATTTTGATTGAGGAAAGGGGCAAAGAAGCCAGAACAGGGGCCCAAAGGCAGAGAGAGAGAGAGATTTGACCTTTGCACTTGCTTTTTAAACCATTAATTATTCTGTCCCTTTGCTAATGACATGGGAGGAGTCTCAGCTGTTCACTGTTTTGATTGATTACCCCACCCATCAATCCCCCAAGAAGGTCCAATTATAAGGCCCCTGGAGAGACTTCCAGAGGAAATCTTGTTATGAATGGGAGAATCTGTGAGAGTCTTCCAGCAGCCATCTTGGGAGTATCGATATCCACGTGGACTTTATGCCAGGTTCCAGATCCATCTATTGATGCCCTATTTAGCTTGCTCCAGTGGGTCTTAATCCATGATACTGGAGGCAGTCAGTCAGTAGAAAGCAGAGACTGGGAGAAGCCAGAAGTCAATGAAAACCAAGAAAGAGAGTGAGAGATCATCTTATGATGGAGTACTGCCATTACCAGGAGACTACAGACTCAGAGAAAGCATGGCCTTGTCGACATCGTGATTTTGGACTTCTAGCCTTCAAAACAGTGAGACAATAAATGCTTCCTGTTAAAGCTAAACTATTGCCCTTAGCTCTGGCAAACCAAGACACCATCAGACACCAGTTATTTTTTATTTATTAAGGCACTAAAGTAATGAGAAATTATTTTATATTTAAAATTTTCCATTTGTTTTATTTACCAGTTTTGAAAAGTAAGGAGAAAATTAATGCCTTCAAACAGCAGTTATCTAGTATCCTCTGCTAAAGGGAGAAAAACATTCAATCAGGATACAAACTCAGATTCACGTGTTTGTTTCCCTAAAGGTAGGAGTAGAAACACACAGAGAGCATTGTATTCCCAACTCTCTATATCTGCATCACCTTTAAGACCCACAAGATCCAAATGCAATGTAGATTGTGGTTTATATTTTATGGACAAAGAAATTGTGACATTTAGAGTGGCGTGACACCAAATCACTCAGCTAGTTTGTTTTAGGCAAGGATTTGAACTAGGTCTAACAGATTTTTTTTTCAAATGGCACCGAAATCTTTCAGATTTCTTCCCTTTCTTTCATTGCTTTCCGATCTATAAAACTATGCCACCCCAGACTCTATGCTCTTTTTTTTTCCATCAAGACTATTGTAAAAACAAGGACAGCACTATTGTTTTGTTGAAATAATATACCACAGACTAACTCCTTGGAAAAAAAGTCTAAAACATTGGTCAATTTAAATAAATTAGCCTAACAATCAGCCTTTTGTACTAAATCCAAATAACCAGAAAATTTAAAAACTCATTTTTTTTTAAAGTGCAATGAAAATTAATAAAGATCTCAAATTAATGCAAGTTTTAGAAGTGGCTTCAGAGTCATTAAGAAAATATTAAAATATCTTCAATATAGTGTCATAGTTATGTATATTTTATTGCATTACATAACTACTTGAGCAATTTCTATTTATTTTGGATACATATTGTTATTCTCAGTTGAAAAGAGCAGCCAATTCCCTGACTGTGACACATAAATGAAAGATTAATAAAATTGTCTTTATTCAAAGCTTCAGGGTCAATGGGCTTTTTTGCTGATTTTCTGGACTAACATTCACTATTAAAGTCCTAGAAGTTATACTAGGCAGTGAGAAGAGAAACAGTCTTTCAAACAGTGTTGCAAAGTTTCCACATATAAATTGAAATAGAGCCTGCATAAATATTTAAATACTCCTTGGCCTATTATTATCCTTGTGTTCATAGTATGAGATTCATCAATGAAGGGAATCAAAGGCTGAATTTAAATTTTCTACCAAGATAATTACCCATTGCATCTAATTTTGAGGGTAAGTTATTACAGAAACTGGGGTCATCTACTTGTAGAGGACAGGCGTTAGCTGAAATCATGGTATGACCTTCCTGTCACATTTTAAGATTAATATCTTTACCTCATGGTCTTTGTGCTTGCTTTCTTGCTACATTAACCAAGGAGTTTCCAGAGAACTTTATTTGCATGCAGATTCCTACTGTGAAGAGTGATGTGGACATGATGCTAAAATAATCCTGGTGGGTGACTGGTATTTTTTGATGATGTGTTTGATTCTGAATGGTTCTAACTTGATAGGCTTTAAAAGAATTTCGAATCTGTATCTACTGGATGCTGCCTGTCAACTCCAATTTCTTTACTTTAAAGGACTAATCTCCTTTTAAGGAAGGGCATTAACTTAGCAAAAAGGAAATGGTGTGCTTGTAATGACAAATGAACATGACTCTTCTCTTCTATTTGATAGAAGGGCACTTGCTCTGTTTAAATTGTATATTCTTTTGTAAACAGACTCTCCAGCCCTCTAGCTAGAGAAATCAATGCTGTGCAGATGGTGCCAGACCTTTACTCAGAAATGCATGCACTTGATTTATATTAAAGTTTTGATATTTAACCTTCTGTCTAAACCTAAATCGGGACCCTGGGGCAAGGACAAATGTCTTCATCTTTTTAAATGCAAAAAATTTGTTTCAAACTGTAGAAAAGAAATTAAAATCCCAGAATGATTTGAGTCTGTGAGCTTAGAAATAGCCCTCTAGCATAGTATGCATTTATAACGAGAGTCATAATCTAAGGATCAGCTCTCAAAATGAGAATGAAAATCAAAATGAATTAGAGGGAAAAAGTTACATCTCTAGAAAGACATATATAAAGTCCTATGAATATAAAAACCAAGCCAACCCAATTAAAATTCAAGCTTATTTAAATACATCTCTATACCCTGTACTCAATACAAATACATATATACACATAAAAACTATATAATATAAGCTAAAATTATGCTATTTAGATTTTTTAAATGTAATTATAGGATTTAGCTCATATAGCAGCTAGGCGAATTATCACAGGTTGTAGCTACTGCCACTCTAAGAATTGGTTTCAATTCAACCTTTAATGAGATCAGCTATTTCTATTCATTTTCATGGGCACCTACTCCTCTAATGAAAAGGATTAATTTGAAGTTCCTAGAAATGCATCGCCTAGCTCATTTTGGAGGGTAGCTAGTCTGTGGGCCATAAATATAAATTCTTCAAGTACTAGGTTGACTATTTCATTAAAACTGATGATGTTTTAGTATTTCATATGCAGAAGCATGTCAAAGGTTGAATAAAGCAGGGTATTGTTATAGAATGTATCTGAAAAGGAAAAGCTGTCATGGCGAGGTGATTATTCATTACTCAGAGATGTACCAGAGGGAGAGTAGATTTTCCTTTGTCAAATGCTAAATAATCTCTGAATCCCAAGTGTTCCTTATGGATAAAACAGGTCCACAAAGCATATCCTCGCATCTAACACAGCCAGAGGTAAAGCAGGAGAAGGCCTTTGTGTCATGACTACCTTTCAAATGCCAGTGATATTCTATTTCACATGAGTGAGAATAATGATGATTGGGGTGTGGGGTTAGAGGTTTGGGAGAAGGGGATGTATACAATGTGGCTCAGGCCAGTACTCAGTCCCCTGTGGGTTAACCTTTGGTTGCAGTCCTTCTCCAATCCTAAAACAATATTATGTTACGTATTGTTGGCAATGGTAGCCTACTGACAAGCTAAATGTGAGGGATTCTTGCAAACTGGCCTCAAGTCCATAAAACATGAGCCCATTAAATTCCCTGAGAAATATGCCATGGCTCAGACTCCCTATGAAGTGTGGGTTATGCACATGCAATGATCAAGCTAACAATTTAGCCCAATTTGATCAAGTCACTGGGGTAAAAAGATAGCTAATTTGGTTTCACATGAAAACAGGGATAATTGGTTTCCTGGACATTTTGCATTTCATCTAGAAGTGTAATAGACTGGCATTTTTCAGGTCTTTATTTTCTGTTACAAAAAAGAGTTGGCCAGGATTTTGAGGATTAACCATTAAAAACATTTAAAATACCAAGAACTATTTGCAAAATTGTGATAATACATCTCATTTTTAAAAGTAGAATCTTGTAGAAAAATGTATGTTACTTTGAAAATTATTTCCAGAAGCTGTTCTGAATCTTAACATACTACTTATCATCTTGTAAGCAAATAATGATATGTAGTGATTCTTGGCCCTGACACAAAAATCTTACTTTGGGACCAGTATCCTCTGTGACATCTATAAACCAATGACTAGACAAGATCACCAATAATGATGTCCCGGACAGCAATCAGCCATAATGTACTGAGCCTGCCAGAGTCATTGCCCTCCCATGCACCAAACAGGTAAGGAAGAGAATTCGTAAAAGATGTATGTAACCTTCTGTTGTACTTAACAGAGGCAGAATGTTTATCTTCCTAAATATTTGCAAGGCTCCTGTCACTTAGATATATAATACTCTAAGAAGACAAAAGGAAGAGGAAAAAGGGATTTGAAAAAAAATCGTTGAAACTATTGTGCTAAAGGGGGGAGAGCACAGTAGGAGGAGGTGGCAAAGTGACTGCCAAGTTTGAGTAGCTCTAAGCTTTTCACTGACTGTGCTTATGTAAAATAAATACCACAAATTAATTCAGTGAGAAGAAGAGAACAAACTCTAGTCCAAACAACTGCTTAACTTTTTCACTTCAAACTTTTAAACTGATTGATTTGTTAGTGTCATGTTAATAAAAAGTACCATTGATAGAATATATTATGGAGAGAAAGATTATTAACCTTCTCTAAAATATCCAAACTAGTATGGATCTTTACTTCTAAAAGTAAACATTTATTCTACCTGCTGCTCAACTCAGTTATAAAAATCACCAAATTCAGTTCTGCCATTTTAAACACTAGAAGTAGACTTGAGATAATGGTACAATATAATATAGTTTGCAAATATAATGAGTTCTAAAATAAATCATGATATTCCACATTGTATACAATGAATAAAGTAAATAACCTTTTCTCAGTTAATGATTATGTACATTTTCTTACACATACAAGCTATAGTTCATTCAGCATTCATGTACTTTTATATGTCCACTTCATATATTATATTGTTGAGGGCAATAAGAGCAGGGTTTTTCTCTTAGACCTAGTTCCTAAATATAGACCCTCTATCTCCTAGGACTATATATAAAGTGGCTAGCACATTGCTAACATTCAATAAATATTAAATGTCATTATAATTTTATGTTTATGTTTACAGGCACAAAATTTGTCAGAGAATTAGTAAGTAAAAAGCAACTTTTTCTTAATTCTGACTACATAGCAAGTCAGGCTAGATTATTAGGTGATGAGAATTTCAATTTGAAGATAATATTATTCCTTACAATTGACTTTCCACTTATGATTAACCTTCAGCTTTATCATAACTGACAAGATACTAAGATAATAGGTCAAAAGTGTTGTTGTGGGTAACTCTCCATATAAAGAGACCATTATTTCTGGCTACAAAGAATCGAAGTATTTACAATGCACTTCATAACTAGAATACCAATATCAGCTCCTTATATCATATGTGAGAGCATAAGCAAATTTAACGCAGTGATGTCCTGCATTTTTGTTGCCCAAAGTAGCACATTTTCTTATGCATTAATCATTGATTTAGCAGCAATATTTTGAATACCTATTATGCGCCAAACATAGTTATAGTTCTAGCAAGAAATATTCAAGTTAATAAAACAAGATAGAGTAAGTATGCAGTTGACATACACATTTGCAGTCAATTGAAAAGCAAATATTAACCAAGAAGATCAGCCACAAACCTGAAAGTCCAATGGGATTTTGACAGATAGAGATAAAGAAGAAGGGAATTTGGGGCAGAACAAATGCCCAGAGAATTGAAACATGAGATCTGGTTGGTCCAATCTCTCTTTTTTTGTCTTACAAAAATCCCCCTCATTAAGCCCTAATACAAATTTCAAACTGACTGCTCAAATTTCCCCTGTCCCCTTAATTGTACCTGTATTTGTCAGGGTTCTCTAGGGAAAGGGCCAGACAGAAATTTTGCCCTAAGACAGACATACCAATAAATGATTTTGAAACGATCTTGTACTTAATATTGTTACTGAAATGAGTTAAGGTTTTTGAAATATTGTGATGGAATGAATGGAATTGCATACGTAAAGAACATGTCTTTCTGGGATCCAGAGAGTGGAATGTGACAGTTTGAAGCTGGGTGGATCCCAGAAAATCCTGTTTTTTAAGCATTCCTTTGTATGTAAACTTATTGTAAATAGGACCTTTTGGTTAGAGTCAAGTAAGGGACCTTCCTTTTGATTAGATCACTCAGTAGGGCATGATCTAGGGTAGGTCTTAATCCTCTTACTGGAGTCCTTTATAAATGGAGTAATAAAAGGCCACAGATACAACACTACATAAAACTGCATAAATGGAGAAGAACCCAGAATCTGGAATCAATGGAACACAGAGAGGCTGAGAGGAAGCCACTTTAGCCAAAAGTTGAAAGAGACAAGGCCCAGAGGAAAGAGAAGAGGTGAGAAGACACTGCCATATGCCTGATCACCCAAAGCTGCAACTTGGTGAGACAGTATCTCCTGATGATGTAACCTAATAAACTCCTATTTTAAAAGTTAACATAGTTCTGGTACATTGTTCCCAGCAGTGTTTAGCAAAGTTAAATAATACTCTTCATATAACATCTTTCATTTTGTATTAGTAAGTTGAGAAGATCTCTCTACATCAAGGACAATGATTTGGAAATTTTTGTGCCTCAGGACCTATGTGGTACCTGGCACATAGTAGTCACCAAATAAATGTTCATTTATGTGGGGAGTGAGGGTCCTCTAGAATATAAGTTTCAATGACTGGATGGAGAGAGCACAGAAATGTTGGTCCTCTGAACACAGGAATGGTTTAGAGTGTTTGAGAAGAAGAGAATTATTAGATCAATTTAGTTTCAATGACAACTTAACATCCAGGTTAGTAAATATTTGCATATATAGGATTGTATAAATAGAATTAGAATTAAAAGGGAGGTCAGGGCTTTAGAAAAGATTTAAGAGTCATTCACATATTGACAATATGTAATAAAGATAAGGAGTGCTCCATTAAAATAATCCAAGCATCATCTCTTTTCAGGGGAAAGAGGGAAATGTGAGTACAGAAAATTGAGAAGAATGAGAAAGAGAATTTGGAAAGCTTATTCTCAGAGGATTCTAGGAGAAAATAAGTCAAAAAGAAAGGAAGATGAAGAAGAACTAAGAAAGATTTATTAGATTTGTGACTTCTGTCACAAAAGTTTATTTAGGGCAATGCAAAAGTCAATTTATAAGATGGGATTTTCCTTCCCATGTTGAGTATACTTACACCTCTGAACATCATATCACAGAATGGAACACATGAAAAGTAATAGGATATATCAATAGCTTCATGAAAGGTGAAAAGAAAGTGTTTATTTGAAGCTATTTCAATATATTACTGTGACTTGTACATAGTGACATCATTCTTACAGTAAATTGGAGTTTTTCTTTTGCATTTACTTATGACTTTATAATAGAAATTTTTTTAAAGTTTATCATTATTAACATTTTTAAAAGTTAGAAAGTTGACACCAACTACCACAATTAAATTAGAGTGGGAAGTCTTTCTTGATGTATGAATAAGAAGCTTATAAGTAAGTACTTCTTAGTTATTACTATTTTGGAACCAATGGGTACTATTTCTATGAGAAAAGTGGATGCACTTAATAAAATACAGTAGGAGGAGATTCAGGCTACCTTGAAAGTAATTTAGCCTGCAGGTAGCCTGAATGTTTTGTATTTTGTAAATTATGTATATGTGAAGAGATAAAAATAGATCGCCAGCTAGCCAGAAAAGCTTGATTGGTTTGCAGAAAGTATATAATTAAGTGGTTAGATTATCACATTAAACTTTTGAGATATTTCAATTCTGCTGACAGTTGAAGCCTACATTACAAATTGTAGGATCTGTTTAACTGAGCTAGTCTAAGACAGATAGAATAAATTCATACTGAGTATGATAGTTAGGCTTATGTGTCAACTGGGCCAGGTAATGGTGCTTGGTAGTTTGGTGAAGAAAGCACTGACCTAATTGTTATTGTGAGGGTATTTCATGGACTTGACCATCAGTGAGCTGAAGGCATCTATAGCTAATTACATCTACAATCAACAAAGGAGATTGCCTACAGCAATGAGAGACATCTCATCAAATTAGTTGAAGGCCTTTAAAGGAGAAGTGATTTCAGCAGTCAGAAGAGAGAATTCCCATTTCTACTTCAGAGAACCAGCATCTCCAAGGGAACTCTTCAAGGACCTTCATCAAAGCCCCTGGTTTGCAGCTTGCCCTGTGGAATTTGGACTTGTGTATCCCCATGGTTGCATAAGAGAATTTCATAAGGTCTTATAATATTTATCAATATATCCTGTCAGTTCTGGTTCCTTAGAGAACCCTGGCTAATACAGCTTGATACCAGGAGTGGTTCTTGAGATACAGAATCTTAAAATGGGATTTCTGAATTGGTTCTGGGGCTTTTGTCTTTTATCTTGATTAGATTCAAAAGCACTAATGATTATGTTCCCAATAATCAAGTAGCCACTGATAGTCCATGGTGTGAACTGGTAATAGAGATATGCAAATTATCACCACTGGTTATGGCTACTTCCATCCTTATAAGAGTCAAAGCTCTGTCTGAGAGTGTTTTTGACACCTTAACAGAATTTTGTGAAGTTAGAAAGTACAACGATGTTGGCTGGTTGTTCCTAAATATGCTGGATACATTTATAAAAGAAAGAAATGAGGTGAAGGCTTCAAATTTGCAATTTAAGTACCAAATGAATGATGTAAAAGTTTCTATGTGTCCCTGAAAGTAAATCTTGTTTCATGAAGCCACAGATTTGAGTTCTCTGAAAACCAGACCCAGAGTCTCACTGTGCAAGTAGCAGAGTTACAATGGAAACTAAAATCTCAACCTTACAGATTGTCTGCTGTTGAAGTGAGGGTATTGATTGAAAAGGAATGGAATCCTGAAAATTGGGGTGAAGACACATGGGTTGATAATATTGGAAGTGGGGACATTGAGACACTCAATTCTGCTAAATCTTTGCCAGATGAACCTGAAATGGTCTGCCCTGAGGAAACAACGTCCCCACCTCCAGTCTGCCCTGAAGAAATGGCCACCCAACTCTAGCCTGCCCCAAGGAGTCTACCATCCAACCTCTACCTGAAGAGATTAATCCTATCTCACCAGATGAAACTGCAATGAAATGCCCTAATGTAATTGGCTTGAAAGACACTTCTAATATTTATTGTTAACTTACCCTACCACTATTTTTTTCTTACAGACCTATAACTAGGCTAAAATCACAACAGTCTCCCGAAGGTCAGGTACAAGTGTGACACATAATGAAGTACACTATACTCCAAAAGAACTGCATGGTTTTCCAATTTATATAGACAGAAATCAGAAGAATATGTGTGGGAATAGATATTCTGTGGGATAATGTTGGAAGGAGTATAAAGTTGGATCAGGTTGAATTTATTGGTATGGGCCCACTAAGCAAAGATTCTGGATTTAATGTTGTAGCTTGAGAGGTTAGAAAGAGCTCTAACAGTTTTTTCAGCTGGCTAGCTGAAACATGGATCAAAAGGTGGCCATTATCTGAGGTTGAAATGCCAGAACTGCTCTTGTGTACTGTAAATGAAGGGATCTAAAGGCTTAGAGGGATAGGGATGTTAGAATGGATTTGTCATATATGATCTGCTCATGCACCCCAGGAATGTCCAGAGGACACAGCTTTCACCATGACTCTGAGAAATAAATTCGTGAAACTAACTTTATCTTCCATGAAGAGATCTGTGGTTGCTCTTCTCTGTAGTCAGATATTACCTTGCAAACTGCTGTCACTGAACCAGGATACATAAACACTACGGGAATAATTGGATCCCATGATGGCAGAAACCAAGTGGCAGCTCTTAATTGCCAAAGACACAGTGGATGTGGCTACCACAATGAAGAGTAGACAAAGCACTAATCAAAACAGTCTGAGTCGTGGACACCTATGATGTTGGCTGATAGGTCATGGGGTTCCTAGAAATAAAATAGATGGGCAGTCTACTAAATTCCTTCATGATCTGTATAAGTAGAAGAGTTCTAGGTCAAGTGAAAAAGCCTAATTTGAATTACAGAAACACAGAATCACAGCTTCTTAATCAATCCCAGACTTGAGACAGTTTACAGACCCAGAGTTCCTTAAGTGGAAGGCTGGGCCCCCTTGAGGAAGGACCCTGCTACAAGGCCAAAAATGTATAATGCTAATCTTCCTCCAAGCCTTCCCCAAAGTGACTTACAGACTTTTACCAGGATAACTGTGCATTGGGGAAAAGGAAAATTATCAGACATTTCAGGTATTATTAGACACTGGTTCAGAAGTGACATTAATTCCAGAAGATCCAAAATGTCACTGTGGTCCACCAGTTAGAGTAGGGGCTTGTAGAGGTAAGGTGATTGATGGAATTTTTGCCAGGTACATCTCACAGTGCATCCAGTGTGTCCCTGCACCCATTCTGTGGCTATTTCCCAAGTTCTAGAATGAATAATTGGAATAGACATACTCAACAACTGGCAGAATCCTCACATTGGTTCCCTGACTTGTGGAATGAGGACTATTATAATATAAATAGAAATGTCCCTGCTTAGCAAAATAGGAAGTCAACAGCAATACCAGATTCCTGGAGGGATTGCAGAGATCAATGCCACAATCAAGGACTTCAAGGATGCAGGAGTGAGGATTACACCACATCTCCAGGCAACTCTTCTATCTGGCCTGTGCAGAAAACAGATGGATCTTGGAGATGGCAGAGGATTATTGCAAATTTAACATGGTGGTGACTCCAATTGGGCTGCTGTTCCAAATGTGGCATAATTGCTTGAACAAATCAACAGATTCCCTGGTACCTGGTATGCAGTTATTGATCTGGTAAATGCTTTTTTTTTTCTCAATTGCTATTAGTAAAGACCACTGCAAACAGTTTGCTTTTTGATGGCAAGGCCAGCAATATACCTTCACAGCTCTACATCACGGGCATATCAACTCTCCAGCCCTATGTCAAGGGAACTTGATCATCTCTCCTTCCAAGAAGACATCACCTGGTCCATTATATTAATGATAACAAGTTGATTGAACCTAGTGGGCAAGATATAATAACTACTCTAGACTTATTGGTAAGGTATGTATGTGTCAGAGGATGGGAGATAAATACAAAAAAATACAGTCATCTTCCATCTCCGTGAAATTTCTAGGTGTCCAGTGGTGTGGGACATGTCAAGATATCCCTTCTAAAGTGAAGGACAAGTTTTTGCATCTATTCCTTCTTACAAATAAAAAGAGGCACAATGCCTCTTTTTTTGGAGACAACATATCCCTCATTGGGGTGAGCTACTCTGGCCCATTTACTGAGTGACCAGAAATACTATTAGTTTTGAGTGAGGAATGGAATAAGAGGCTGCTGTGCAAGCTGCACTGCCACTTGGACCATATGATCCAGGAGATCCAATGGTACTAGAAGGGTCAGAGGCAAAAAGAGATGCCATCTGAAGCCTTTGGTAGGCACCTCTTGGAGAATCACAACATGGACCTTTAGGATTTTGGTGGAAAGCCCTACCATCCTCTGCAGATAACTGCTCTCCTTTTGAGAAACAACATTTGGACTTTCTTAGAGACTGATTGCTTAAACATGGGCCACCAAGTTACCATGAAACCTGAGTTACCTATCATGAGTTAGGTGTTGTCTGACCTGCCAAACCATAAAGTTGGGCATGCACAGCATCACTTCATCATAAAATAGAAGCAGTATATACAATATAGACTTGAGCAGGTTCTGAAGGCACAACTAAGTTACATGAGAAATTGGCCCAAATGCCCATGACCACCACTCCTGCCACATTACCTTCTCTTTCTCAGCCCATAGTTAAGGCCTCTTGGGGAGCCTTAAAATCAGTTAACTGAGGAAGAGAAAACACTAGTCTGGTTTATGGATGGTTCTGCACAATATGTAGATACCACCCAAAAGTGGACAGCTGCAGCACTATAACCCCTTTCTGGGACATCCCTGATGGACAGTGGTGAGGGGAATTCCTCTCAGTGGGTGCAATGTCAAGCAGTGCACCTGGTTGTTCATTTTGCTTGGAAAGAGGAATGGCCAGAGGTATGTTTGTACATTGGCTGTCACCAATGGTTTGGCTGGATTATCAGGGACTTGGAAGAAACATGATTGAAGAATTGGTGACAAAGAGGTCTGGGGAAGAGACATGTGGAGAGACCTTTCTGAGTGAGAAAAAAACACAAAAATATTTGTGTCCTACATGAATGCTCACCAGAGAGTGACTTCAGCAGAGGAAAACTTTAATAATCAAATGGATAAATTACCTGTTCTGTGGCTAGCAGTCAGTCTCTTTCCCAGCCACTCCTAAAATTGCTCAATGGGCTCATGATCAAAGTGGTCATGGAAGTAGGGATGGAATTCCTCTCACCAAGACCAACCTGGCTACAGCCTCTGCTGAGTGCCCAGTCTGTCAGCAATGGAGACCCACACTCAGCCCATGATATCGCACCTTTCCCCAAGGTGATCAGCCTGCTATCTGGTGGTAGGTCGATTACACTGGACCACTTCCATCATGGAAAGGGCAGCAATTTGTTTTCATTGGAATAGAAATGTACACTTGATATGGGTTTGCTTTCCCTGCACACACAATGCTTCTTCCAAAAGTACCATCATGGACTTACAGAATGTCTTATTCATCATCATTTTATTCCACACAGCATTGCTTCTGATTAAGGAATACACTTCACAGCAAACGATATGCAGGAATGGGCACATGCTCATGGAATTCACTCGTCTTACCATGTTCCCCATCATCCTGAAGCAGCTGGATTGATAGAATGGCCTTTTGAAGACTCATTTTATGATGCCAGCTAGAGCAATGTTCTCCAGGAGGCCATGTATGCTCTAAATCAGCATCCACTCTATGATGCTATTTCTCCCATAGCCAGTATTCACAGGTCCAGGAATCAAGGGGTGGAAATGAGAGTGGCCCTACGCACTATTACCCCTAATGATCCACTAGAAAAAGATTTCCTTCCTGTCCCTGCAACCTTAACTTCTGCTGGTCTACAGGTCTTAGTTCCAGAAGGAAGAGTACTTTCATCAGGATATACATCAACGATTCCTTTGGACTGGAAGTTAAGACTGCCAACCACTTTGGGCTCCTCATGCCTCTGAATCAACAGGTAAATAAAGAATTTCTGTACTGCCTGGGATGGTTCATCCTATTTACTGAGGGTAAATAGGACTGCTACTACACAATGGAGGTAAAGAAGAGTTTGCCTGGAGTACAGGAGAACCCTTATGGTGCCTCTTAGTACCACCATGTCATGTGATTAAAGTCTGTAGAAAACTTCAACAACCAAATCCAGGCAGGACTATGAATGGCCCAGACCTCTCAAGAATGAAGGGCCACCCCACCAGGTAAATAGCCAAGATCATCTCAGGTGCTTGCTGAAAGTAAACAGAATAGGGGTGGGTAGTGGAAAAAACTAGTTGTAAATACAAGCTACCTCCTTGTGAGCAGTTGCAGAAATGAAGATTAAAATGAACATTTCTTCCTTTTTTTGTGAATATGTTTATATATATATATATATATAAGGCAAATATCTTCGTTTTCTTCACTATCTTAACCCCATATTATATGACATAAGTTGTATTAGTTTCATGTGGCAATGTTGAAGATATAGGATATCAAATTTAAGAGTGACTATTACCCGATGACTTGTACCCTATTCTGGAGCGATTTAGTGCATTTCGAGGTATACACAGGACAGCTGAGTATTATTAGTTGAAAAATATGTCTGTTATTGTTTTTATTTAGAGATGTAGTATGGGTTAAGATGATGTGCATGGCTGCCAAATTTACAAGGGGAGAGCGGTAATGGTTAGGCTCATGTGTCAACTTGTCCAGGTAATTGTGTCTGATAGTTTGGTCAAGCAAGCACTGGCCTAATTGTTACTGTGAGGTTATTTCATGGAATTAAATAATCAATGAGTTGATTGCATCTATGGCTGAGTACATCCACAATCAACTGAGGAGATTACCCATAGCAATGAGAGACATCCCATCCAATTAGTTGATAGTCTTAAAAGAAGTGATTTCAACAGTCAGAAAAGATAATTCCCATCTCTACTTCAGACAGCCAGCTTCTCCTAGGGAACCCATCGAGGACCTTCCTTGGAATTACTGGCTTGCAGCCTGCTCTACAGAATTTGGAGTCATGCATCCCCACAGTTGTGTGAGACAATTTCATAAACTCTCATAATATTTACAGATATATCCTATCGGTTCGGTTTCCCTAGAGGACCCTGACTAATACTCTGAGAATGGCCTTTCCCTATATACTATTATATAATGAGGAAAGAATACACTTTCCATAGCAATATGAAGGTGTAAACATTTTCATAATGGAATTAATGCATTGATATGGATTCATATCCTGTGAAAGTATATGGAACTCAGAATATTATTCTTTTCTCTTGTAGTAGATACTTATTCAAACATCCACTCATTAATCCATTCCAAAAATAATTGAGTGCTTATTATATGTCAGTCCATGTGATAGGCATGAGTAACACCATCATGAACAAGATCTATCCCTTGCATCAAGAGTAGAAAACCTAGTAGTATCCTCTATTTGCATCAAAAATAGTCACGAAAATTGAGTGACTAACAAAATTCCAGTATATATGTCATGCAACTACTACTTATCTGACTCATTAGATTAACCAGTGTTCTGAATTTGCTCTATAATATATAATATCTGAGAACAGATTATTAACCAATTTTCATAATAAACTTGAAAATTAGGGTCCCTTTTGTGCTTTCCCTTGCACCAGATTTCTATGATTTTGTACTCATTTTTACCAAGAGTACAATTTGGATTTTTTCCTAAACATGTTTATGTAAGTTATGCTTATTATTGTAACTACATAAATATATTAAATATTGTTGAACTGATCAAATATGATTTTGAAAATGTTTCTTTGATGCTAATGTTTCTTTGAAAACTAAAGTTGAATACCTTGCTAGGACTCAATGAAAGTAAGTTGCCAATGGAGCTAAATTAGCTTCAGATGAAACAACTTTAAACAATCATGGGGAAGTACCATAAATTCCTTAAAGTCTTCTCTACTTAGGTCAGATAACTTCACAAAGGTCTTTAAGTTTTTGCTCTACTTTAAAAAATGGCTTTCATACAAGATATATTATATGTATGATTTTTGGCCAGAAAGGTAATAAGGAATTCTGATCAGTGGGCCCATCCTACATATAAAACAAAACAAAATTTGACCTTATATTTAAAAAATTGATTAATGAACACATTGTTATATATTTTAAGTTAAAATTAAGCTTTGAAATATGCATGCAACAAATTATTTCATGATTCTCCCATGTAACCAATTTTTTTCAATTAATTGACCAACTAGCTGTCACATTTGCTTGGGATATAAGTTTTGTTGCTGTGCCAGCCACGGATTACAACTCCAAAGACACATAGATATGGAAAAATATTTGCATACTAACTACTTATATAGATGAATATAATTACATTGCTTTGAAACAGAAAATGATGCTTTGTTGTCTCCGTTTAAAATAGACAATGGAGGGACGGTGATCATTCAAATTATAAAAGATGACCCTCAAGGACCAAAACCACTTCACATACACATATGTCAACTACCCTACAGAAATAAATATGTTTAATGTTCCACATAATACTACCCAAAATTTTGGAAAACCACAAAGTGTGCTATTTGAATCCAGTCTGTGCTTAGGGGAATACTTCATTTAAAAAGAATGTTTTTTTAAATCAGGAAACATAAGAGGTTAGAAATACAGGGCCCTAAGGTCCTTTTCTGTACTTGCTTCTTAGAGGCACAACACTTTTCTCCAGCTGATGGATAAAAAGTTCACATAGGGGAGCTATCAGTGGGGTAGCATGTCCCTGGAAGGGAACGAGATGTGATAGTTTGAAAAATGAGTTTTCTATCAAAAATATTGAGTTATTTAGTTCTCAGAGATTCAGGGTACCAGGAAATGTTTTTACTTGGAATGCACATCCTTGAATTTTATATTGTAAAAATGTTCAGAAAATGGAATCTGAACAAAGCCATTTTTCTCCCATTACATGCTAATAGAACAAAGAAAAACAAATGTGTTTATATACTCCCTGCTTTATTAAACTACCATGACTTCAGTTGTTGCCTGTGGATTTTTATGAGAACTTTCTCTTGATTTACTCACTTGCATGGAGATTGCTTAATGGTCTCATTTAGTCCTCACTCATTAGCAGACTTAACTGACTTATTTGATTACAACACAAAATCTAAAATCACAACAGCTTAAATTATCAAAAATAAAGATGAAGAAAAATCCTTGGAAGATTTTACCTTGTAGAAAATCGATTCTACTCAGTCATTTGGTCAAGAAAAGATATGTAATTCAAACTATGACTTCTCTTCCCCATTTAATTTCTTCTTTCTATCCTGATTGCTGATTTAACAGAATTGCTGTCTTATTTAGCTACCTCCTCCACTTTAGTCCTTAAGACCAACTGTTTATCAAGTTGTGTCTATTCCTCTTTTTTCATCTCCTTCACAGTTCCCAAAGCCACCAGTCCAGTCAAGGTCCTTCTTATCTAATAAGACAACCACTAATGTATGCTAAGTGTTCACCTTAACTCTCGCTTTTACTGTCTATACTGCCCAGCACTTCCATATAAATCTTTCTCAAACACTGTTTTCATCACTTAATTCTCCTGCTTAAGAATAAATAAAACAAAGTATTGACAGCATCATTTATCTAAATGGCTTTTCTTTTCAAGTCTTCCATAATCTGTTCCAACACAATTTAATATTACAGACTTTTCTAGTCTATTTTTAAATAGCTAAAGTTTTGAATATATAATTCCTTAAGATATGCATTAAGTTCCATATCTTAATTCACACGTCCACAAACTGTGGCCCATAGGTCAAATCTGGCCTATCACCTGTTTTCGTATGGCCTGTGGGCTGAATCTGGTTTTTACACTTCTAAAGAGATGAAAAAATTAAAATAAGAATACTATTTTCTGATGCATAAAAATTATATAAAATTCAAATTGCATTGTCCATAAATAAAGTTTAATTGGAACATACCCAGCTAATTTGCTTATGTATTATTTATGGCTGATTTCACAAAAGCTGAAAATACTTACTCTCTGGTGCATTTCAGCCAACTTCTAGTTTAAGGAATATCCAATCAATTGATGGTAGACAATTATATATATATACATATATATGCACATCTATTTATCTTCTTCAGACAAATGTATGCTAGTCATGTTATATTCTACTTCATGATCTATTATAAACATGAAACTCTTTTCAGCAAAGTCAGCACTTTGCTATAGAGCTTAGTGGAAAATAACAGCCGGAGAAAGGCGGAAGGGAGAAGGAAGCATAAATATGGAGAAAGAGGAGAATTTAGTGAAAGAAGAGGGTGAAAGGGCCCAGGGGGACAGCTTGTACAAACATAAATGGAGATAAGCACAATCAGAATTGTTGAAAAATAATAGTAGCAATATTCCCACATCTAGCCATCTCCTTACCTGAGGCCTCTTCTCCTTATGAAAAAAAAGTCACTATTTATGAGCTCTTACTTATAAGCTTTAATTGTATTATCTCAGTTAAACCTCTTAACAGCCCAAATTTAGTCAATAATATTATCCTAAATTATAGATGAGTGAGAGAGGTAAAGATGCTGACCAAGTACCAAATCTGTAATTTTAATTTAAGTATGATGCCACTGCCTATTGCTATAACAACTTTACTGTCTTTCATTATTCTTCAATATTAAGCTTATTCTTCAAGTGTGTATATTTAGATCCTTAAAAATCATGCATTTTTAGAAATTACTGTGGAAACCTGTCAAATCAAAATTCAGCTTGCCTCTTATACTTAGAGGCATAAAAAAACTTCTTATAGTGGGCCACACTTGTGGGAGATGTTTGTGTGGGATGTGGTGGGAGGTGTGGGAGGTGGGCAACACGGGAATCCCAGTGGGTTCCGTGTAATATTTTGGGTAATCTAAGCACCTCTTAAAATATATGTGTTATATATATATAACATTTTTGTAAGCAAATACACATATATGCATATATATTTATATATCATTTTGCAAATGTTTGTATGTATTGTGAGAATTTTGATTATTACCCACAATAAAAATAAATTAAAAAAAAAAAAAACTTCTTATAAAATCCAAGTGTTGATTTTTCACTAAGAATCTAATGTAAGAAAGAATAATCTAGAGTTTGATGACATTGGAAATTAACCACACTAGTAGGTTTCAACACTATTGACTGGTGATTAAATATCTTAACAGTGGACATTTATTGACTTCTTATGTTTCACATAGTTATTTCTCACAATAATCTTAAAGGGTGTGCGAAATTATTATCCTTATTTGCAACAAAGATCATTGTGTCACAGGAAGGTTTTAAATAACAAAGATCATTGTGTCACAGGAAGGTTTAAAGAAGGAGGGAAGTGGGGGAGCTGGGATGTGAATCTAAGTGCTCAAACTCTAGAGCCTAGCGATTAATGCAGTGCTCAATTGAGAAAATCTTTTAGTACCTAAATGTATGAGACTATATTAGTGAATTCCCTTTTTCAAAAGAAGATTTTTTCCCTTGACAAGGCAACAATTTAAATATATATGGCTACTGAAATATACAAAATGTTATCTTTGAAGATAAAGCAGCATCTCAAGCAACAGACACACATGCACAACACACACATATACACACACACAGTTATAGTCACAGTGGTACTCCTGTGGTCAGAAAGATCCCGCACTGCATTGCGATGCTTATCAATTTAGCAGTAAATAGGAACCTGTCCTATGAGCAGCGGCATCCTTTTACCATAGTGAGAGAAGTGTCTCCCCTTCAGGCAACACTGCCGACCAGCTTTCCTCATCATAAGCTCTTGGTACTGTTAACATAAATTGTTTGCTATCATTAGTGGGCTGTGAACGGTGCTTAATGAACAAACTGCCTCGGGTAGCCACGGTTCACGTAGTCCCCAAACACCGACGAGCACAGAGATTGAGTTATATTTTCAACCTTTTTACTGTTTTTTCAGTCAATTTCAAGATATAAGATGTTGCTGAAATGAAGAGGAAGAACCTCGCTGCTGCTGACAAAACTTTTTGTCAGCAAAATTGCCTTGGATATTTTATCAACACAATGCACCGCATTTCACAAGATCGACACTGTTTAAAAATACAAATGCTAAAATTACATTGCAATAGTTAGACACTCTTTTCCTTGAGGTCAATGTAAGGACACCAAGCAATTACACCACAACGTGATGCACTTAATTACAGAGGTGCATATTACCTCTAACAAAGTCATTTTTATTCATAGCAATTACTCATTTCTAGGAAACACATTTTTCCCCACATAGGAACATGTCTGAGATCAGAATGCACCTGAATATTTCTGAAATCCGAATGTAAATGTAAATGTAAATCTAATGAGGTGATATCCTTCCACAAATTATTTTAATTTTCAGGTACGTCTAAAACTGGAAAGTCTCTTGAAATGAAAGAACAATAATCTAACATTGGTCTGATATGGAAATAATAATAACAATAATAAAAGAAAGCCTTTTTAGTGTTTTCCACAAGTTGTTTTTAAAAACTAAACATATACCTACTGAACACATGGAAGGCTCAGCATATCATCCTGACAAAATGAAGCTTTAATTGTGGCAGCAACCAAAACATAGTCTTTCTTGCTGTCAAAACCATCACTGGGTAACCTAGGGAGAATTTAAAGTTCCTAACCTTTAACTCCTTTGATTAGAGAATTTTCATTAGAAGTAGGTTCTTTAGTGGCCCTATAACCTACGTTTTAAAGCTCATTATGCTCTGATTTAGCATTGATAAACTGACAACTGTAAAAGCTTTGTGAAAACTCAACTGCAACCTTGACAAATGCCTCCACTGTGTAATCTATTACAGTGATGATCTATGCATTACAATTACTTCTTAAAGGACAAAAATTCACATTGTTTACATATATTTGGAAGGACATAGTTCTAATAGATTGATGCCTTTTTCTATTATTATCAGAGAATTTTGCTTTCTGGTTGTTTAACATGAACAGCTTTCTTTTTCCAGCCGTCAAATAGCAGAATTCACCAGGAATACAAATAACAGTCAGTCTTGATAGTCAAGAGAATGTTAATCATTACATATACCATGGCACATGTACCATCCTCTAATGTATTGTTTTTCTCTCTCTCATATATTGTGAACAATTTTTGAACAGCCATGCCTAAAAGATTTCTTATAATCTAGCTGTAAGAATGATGGTATAAGTATAAACTGGAAGCAACCTTGCTTTCATTTAAGATTAAAAGTCCAAAATAAAAATGCCCTGTGTAGATTCAGTAATAAATGAAATGTTCTCTCTTTACCTTAGTCTCCATTTTTATTTAGTACATTAAACATACAAATATCAGGATTTTAGATTCTGGAAAATGAATCTGAAATACTTTCCGAAATATACCCCTGTAGACCTCTAGATGGCAAGCTTTAGTAAATTTTTATGACTGGCCTGAATTTATGGGGTTTCTTACCAATTCTGTTTAATCCACCTATTGAAATGATTTTTAGTTTAATAAGCTACTCAGAAATATTTGTGCTCTTACAGACAATGTATGAAAAAAGTGAATTACCATTTTTTACTAAAATTTAATCTTTTTCTTTGAGATTACCTAATTGTAAGAAGATGGTATTTCAGGGTCTTCTAGCTGTGTCTTTTTGGTGGGCTGTATGTTCTGGAAAAGTTTGACTTGATAAATGACTTAAACTGGTTTCTCAAATAAACTACTCCTTCATAATTATAAAGATTAGTCACAGCTTTTATTATAAGAAATTTAGGGTTTCAAAGGATAATATGTAAAAGTCCTTTGAGAAATTTAAAATAGAAGATATGTGTGAGTCCATTATTAGAATCTACTCCATCTCAAGCACGCCCTTTAAAAAGCAAATATCTAACCTAGCCAATTTCCAAAGCATGCATGTTTTTGTCTTTATGTCATACATGTCTGTTTAATTCTATAATTACTGATCTTCCTTTAGTTAAGTTAAAAACAATTTATTTAAATGCCAACTCTTTATATTCAAGCGTAGTCATGGGATGATCAGAGATAAAATTAATAAGATAGTTGATAATTAAAATATTTGGGGGACGAATGTGGCTCAAATGGTTGGGCGTCCATCTCCCATATGGAGGGACCCGGGTTTGATACCTAGGACCTCCCGGTAAAAAAAAAAAAAAAAAAAATATTTGCAAGTGACATTAAAAAATACAATTCCACTTTACATATAACATTATTAGCAATAATGTTGAAATATAAAATTCAGTTGTAGCTGGGATAAATAAGTTATTTTCGATGAGAACTTGAACTAGTATCCTAAACCATCACTGGATAAGAGAAAATTCTTTATTTTGTCTACTGGATATTGTTTTCTATTTCTTTTCTGAAAGATGACTCTTCCCATACACTTGGTCACTGGGGAAATTTTTTTTAGTATAACGCAATACTGGCTACTGACCACGTTTGGTCATTGGACTCAACTGGAATAAGCATTTGATGAAAGCTGGGACAAAGTTCCTTCCAAATTCCAGCTTCTCGTCACCAAGACAGGTCCTTGATCTAAGATGAAGCAATTACAGTCTTTCCATCAAGATTTTAAAACTGGGAGAAAGGAGAAAGAACAAGTCTCTCTCCAGTGGCAGAAGCGATAATACGTAAAGATTATGAGTTAGCGGCAACTACATTTTCCTCCTATATGGGCTGGAAAAGAGAAGGAGGATGAATTGGAGAGAGCAAAAAGATAGAGTGAGGGAGAGAGAGATTAAAGCAGGTGGATCGACAAAATTCTGAGGGATCCTGATTCCAGCTATTTCTGAATCTGTACTGTTTTTCTTTTCTTCCCATCTGTGAGATAGCCTAGAAGGCATTCATTAAATTCCTATGTTAGTTTAAGTTTACTCAAGTTGTATTTTGAACACTTGAAACCAAAAGAATCTAACTAATATGTTTTGTTCTTTTGTAGTTGTATTTTGAAAGAAAATCATTTTGGGGGCAAACTAAGTTTCTAGACATTTTAATTCTTACTTATGCAAATATTAATTAAGAGCAGATACATCTTTCAAAATGTGATAGAAACAAGATATACCTTATTAAGAAATCCAAATACATTATTTATTGTTTATGGGAAGTAATTAAGTATATTTAACTTAGGAGTCTTCAATACAAAGCAAGGTTTGGCCAAAGAGTATAAAGAGAACCCAAATGAATAAAGATGATAACTTTCTTTCATTCACAATTATAAGCATAAGTTCCTTATTGGGGTACATATATATGCCATGAAAGAAACCGACAAAGATTGAGAATTTTTAGAACTCTTAAAATATGTTGATCTCGAATGTTCATGTTAAACTATACTGAGGTATAATTTAAAGCCTTGCTGTGAGTTTTTCACAAGGTGGATATCCTTTCAAAATATTTTTATAACTCTGTGTCACATGTGACAATTATTTTCAGGTGATAGACTTTCTCTTTGCAATACAAAACCTTGAGATTTTCTGTATAAATGCTTTATAGATGTTTGAGGAAGCTCTCTTCCTTATGACAATAAAAAATGCAGCTGATATCCACCAGGGGCTCCTAAAGCCCCACAGCATGGATAGCACCTGTCTGCAAATAAAGTCAATTCATGGAGAGAAAGTACAACAAATGAAGACAGAGGCTGGACCATGAGGATATCAGCTGAAAACACGGAACCAATCATGCCTGAAATCAGATGTCCTTGGAATTTACATGTATGTGAGCTAATGTTTTCCCATTTTCACCAGATCAGCTTGAATATGGCTTCATTAGGAACCAAAGGAATCTTGAAAAATCCAGTCCAACACCACTATCTTGACTCATGCTTTTCAGTGGAATCTTTATTCTATGGCTCCAAAGGGCAGAACCAGGGCTAGAGGGTAAGAGGGAGACTTTTTTTTATAACAATTTTAGATTCACACAGGAAACCTTAATAAGTTGATGTCTAGATGGAATTACATACCAGAAGCAGCATAAAGATCTACCAGATCATGTATCCAGGTGTTTGTGTCCACAAAAATCTGTTATTGAAGTAGAGTGATAGGTAGAATAAAGTTTTCAGAAATTTTGAAAATCTAAAAGACAAAGTAGGTCAAAACTTAAAACATGAAATATCAGAGACATTTATCTTTTTATCATAAGATTAGTAGTCCCTATCTAACAGATCTTCAAGTGAACAATATAGAGGTATATTAGATTATAACAGAGATGTCCAAAATGATGAATGTGACCTAACTGGAATATGTATTTATAACATTAAGGGGGATATTTTGACTGTTTTTACCTTGGTTGTCTTTACTCTGTAATGTCTTTTAAATAAATTCTGGATACCAGAACATTCATAAATTGAATACATCCTGAAAGTGTAATTGAGAAATTCTATAAGGGTACTTAGCTAGAAACTAGAGTAATGGAGTTTAGAAAAGAGAAAACTCTGGGAAAAGACAAAGAAAATATGGTATCAGAAGGTCTAAACTGAAATCCTTGACCTGCCAGTTGCAAAGGATAATAGCTGTTATGGGTTGAATCGTGTCCTTCAAAAATGATATATTGAAGTCCTAACCCCTGTACCTGTGTATTGGACCTTATTTAGAAATAGGGTCATCCCAAATGGAATTAGCTAAATTAAAATGAGGTCATATTAGAATAGGGTGGGTCTTTAGACACATGGCTAGTGTCTTTATAAGAAGAAGCAATCTGAAGACAGATATAGACATAACCTGGGGAGAAGGCCATGTGAAAGATGGATGGGGCAGAAATTGGAGTTATGTTGCCACAAGCCAAGAAATGCCAAGGATTGCCAGCCACTGCCAGAAACCAGAAGAGAGGCAAGGAACAGATGTTTCCCAGAGACATCAGAGCAAGCATGGCCCTCTTAAACCTAGATTTGGGGCTTCTAGTCTCCCAAACTCTGAGTCAATATAGTTCTGTTGTTTTAAGCCATCCAGTTTGCTACAGCATATACACTTATGCTTTTATTATGGATATATCATTTATTTATGTATATATTTTCTAAACTATTGAATCTCAAGAAAAAAATGGTGTAATCAATGATAGTTATGTTTTTTTTTCTCCAGCAACTACCTCCCTTTCTATGGTAAAAGTAAACAATTATGCTTTGAGGGGCTCATCCCACCCCATTCTTTGTCTAAGTTCTTCAGATGAAACTGAATAATGAGCTGGGACTGTTCAGGGGTAGAGGACATTACCTAGGTTAATCTCATCAGTGCATTGAACTTGCTGGTAGAAATTGTCTGAGAGGCACATAACCTAAACTGGACAAATTAGTGTGAAAATCAGAAAGTTACCCTGCCCAATAAAAGGGGCCATCAGGAAATTTGTTGGGAATTCTGGGTCAAAGCTTCTCTTTCTCTTGCTATGAGCCTATAGCCCTAGAACTGCTGTCAGCCATCATGTGCCCATGAGGGAAGCAATCGTAAGATAAGGGCTCCTACCTTAGAAATAGAGAGAAAAAAATAAACCAAACTGGGTCCATGATGGCAGGGGCAAGTCACTGGATTAAACCTAACCTTAAACCTATCACAACACTGAATATTTATATTCCTTTTTATTGTTTAAGTCGGTTTGAATTCAATTGTTTTTAACCTGTAACTGAAATAATCTTAAATAATGCATGTGAGGGGAGCAATGGGCAACACTGCCCCACTATGTTTTTTTTTCAAAAATCCACATACCTGCAACACTCTGACATTTTACTCTAATGAGAGTATCCATACCTCCTCCAAGCAAGGGTTGAGAAAGGAAAATAAAAATAAATTTAAATTTAAAAGTTTGCATAAATTATTTTCACATGTCCACGGTTTGTGAATTGCCTGCTAAATTATATGACTGAGGAGAACTCTGAAAAGCTGCGGCCATAAGTGAAATTATGAAATAAATGAAATTTCTCTTCGGAAACATCTCCCTTCTCACTCTGAACTCACATCCTCTCCTCCAAAGACAAATATAGAGAGAATATTATTTTTTGTCCATATATGTAGCTACACACATATATACATACTCCCTGGACTCCAGCATTAGTTTCTTCTCTATAAGAAGTAGATCTAGAAGGGTATTGGAGTGGGGAAGGACCTTATATTTTCCAATTCTTAAAGTTATACACATTCTAAAAGGAAAAACATATGTGAGCCAACAGCAGTTGAACTCCTGCAATGAATATAACCAAAACTCTTACAGTAAATATGAACCCCATCGTCCAAACACTCATGTGTCAAAAAAAGAGAGAGAAAACTTTTATTTTTCCATCACTTCATTTAATTTATATCCCCAGTCTCCTTCTGCTTCATGACAGAAAACTTACCCTATCTTTGCTTACTCTTTACCTTTCACTGTCACTTCCCTTCCAGGTGTGGGGAAGTTGGAGAGAGGCTATAGATGTCCATTATAATTTGAAAAATATTACCAAGAACAAAAATTTGCATCACAATGTTTTCAATTACCCTGTTTTATTAGTAAATTGCTAAATGTTAATTGATAATTCTGAATTAATCAGATTATTATATCTATTGGAGCTTTATTTTAAACCAATCATATTCAAAGCCTCAGTTTTATAAAAATAGTATTTGTTTTGGATACATGTGGTAAGGCAATGCTTAACATAGCAGAACGAATTCTTACAGGTGGAATCTCCAACATCAGTGATTAATGGACAGGAAACCGATAATTCACCCTATGCTAATAGAATGATTCAGAAAAGGGAAGAAAAGAATGGTTTATTAAGAGAATGTCTGAGAACCAGCATTTGCATATAGTTGTCAGAAAAGAGGTCTGAGAAAGCAAGAACATTAGATAATGAGCTAGGACATTTCATCCTTTCCTACAAGTAACTGCAACCTCATCAAGAGCAAACATAACCTGGCCTGGCTAGAAGTCAATTGGTAAATTAAATTATCAAAAATATAATTAAGTAAGTAGAGAAGCTTGGGCAAGCTTCTTGGGCTTTTTCATATCAAAGCAGTAAAAATGGAACTTACTGGGGTCATTCCATCAAAATCACTAACAAAGCCTCCTTTGGGCTTGACTCTGACCAAAGATCACTGCTGGGAATCAATAAGGGCAATTACAAACTAGCAACACACAAGGGCATATCTGTGGTTAATTGAGTAAAACATAGTTAATCAACCTTTCTGAGTAATAAGAATATAGAAAATAAAAATCCCTGGTGTCCATTTGTGCTTTGTCCTAAGCTCTGCTACTTAAGGTCTGGTGCTTTTATGGAAATGCAGAGGGAAATATTTGAAGGAGTAGAATGAATGGTTCAGGATTTTTTTTTTTTTTTTTTTTTTTTACATTGGAAGGGTTAGAAATCCAATCATTGCCCTTCTTATCACCACTATATGCTTTCAGGTATTTTAGAAGAGTGCCTTTGTTTATCCTATATTGAAAGCACAAATATGTAAAATAAAAAATAATCAATCAGAAGGGGTTCTGGGAAGATGGCTTCAGAATAAGCCTGCAGGGCTCAACTCTCTCACATAAACAATGGAAAAAGGACCAAAAGCTGTTCAAAGGACCTGCTTTGGGGGTCAGCAGACCAGGACAGTGCTTCACAGCTCCCAGGAGGGTGACAGACAGAGAGATGAAGAATCCGAAACAACAAATGTGAGTTACCAAACTGCTGCAGTGGCTGGGAAGGGCTCCCGTAAGATATCCTGTAAGATATCAAGCTGGCTCACTGCAGTCCACTGAGAGGGAAACAGACATTTTCCTCCCTGTCACTGTTACAAAGGAAAAAGGAGAGGTAGTCAGGGACCTTCTCTTCAGTGAACTCGGCAAGCAGAGACCACTTTGAATCTCAGCTCTGGCCAAACCAAAACACAGGAGAGTGGAGATTAAAAGAAACACCTCAGTGGAAAGGTGGTCTGACAATCACCATACACTTGCTAGTCTGGAAATTGCACAGGGAAAAACTGCTTTTATTCTCTCTTAATGTGAACTCCTGGGAGAAAATCTGTGCCCCCATTAGTCAGTCCCTAGCCTGATTTTGATCATCCAAGCTGGGCAACTTTAAAGACTTAGAATAAGTTCAACTAAATATCACAGAAGTGCTGTGGGGGGCGGGGGGGGGGGAGAAAAAAACAATAGGCAAGAGAGAGAAATTGGCCATCAGAGTAAATTCACCACCACATTCAGATGCTAGGACATCAACAAAAATTTACAAGCCATACTAGGAAACAGAAAGAGATGGCCCAGCTAAAGGAACAAATCAAATATCCTGAAGAGGTACAAGATTTAAGACAACTAATCAATGATAATCACACAACTCTCCTAAATCAATTCAAAGAATTGAAACAAAATATGACCAAAAAGATAAAGGATATTAAAAAGACATTTGGTGAGCATAAAGAACAATTTGAAAGATTGCAAAGAAAGCAACAGAGCTCATGGGAATGAATGAGAGGATGGATGAGATTAAAAATACATTAGAGGGAAGCGGCTGTGGCTCAATCAGTAGGGCTCCCGTTTACCATATGGGAGGCCCAGGGTTCGGTTCCCGGGGCCTCCTGGTGAAGGCAAGCCCGCCCGCACAGTGTGGTTGGCTGACCCAGCAAGCACAAGCAGCAAGGGGGGGATAAATGAATAAATAAATTTTAAAAATCTTAAAAAAAAAAATACATTAGAGGCACATAAGAGCAGATTTGAATTATTCAAAGGCAAAATTAGTGATTTTGAAGACAGAACATCTGACCTGGAAAATACGGAAAAGATAGTAGAAAGAGAAGATAATTTTGAAAAATGGAACTGGATCTCAGAGAATTGAATGGTAATGTAAAACATGCAAACATTTGCATTATCAGTGTCCCAAAAGGAGAACAAAATGGAAAAGAGACAAAAAGATTTTTTTAGAAAATAATGACCAAAAACTTCCCAACCTTTATGAAAGACATAAATATCAATATCCAATACACCCAAACAGAATAAATCTGAATAGACCTACCCCAAGATATACTATTCAGAGTGACAAATATCAGAGATAAGAGAGGATTCTGAAAGCAGCAAGAGAAGAGCAAAGCATCACATGCAAGGGAACCTCAGTAAGATTAAGTGCGGACCTCTCATTAGAAACCATGGAGGTGAGAAGAAAGTTGTGTGATATATTTATGGTACTGAAAGAGAAAAACTGCCAGGCAAGATTCTGTGTTTGGCAAACTGTCCTTCAAAAATGAGGGTGAGGGTGAGTTTAAAGGCTTCACAGAAAAATAAACACTGATAGAATATGCTGCCAAAAGACCAGAATTACAAGAGATGCTAAAGGGAGTGTTGATGTCTGAAAGGAAAAAACAAGGGCAAGAGACTTAAAGAAGAGTGTAGAAATGAAGATTATTAAGAAGAGTAAATTAAAAGATAAAAATACAGAAAATAGTAAGATTTGACACCAAAAGCCAGATGACAAAATAGAACAAGTAAGTGATGCCTTTACAGTAATAACATTGAATATTAATGGCTTGAACTCCCCCATCAAAAGAAATAGACTGATAGAATGGATGAAAAAATATTAGCCATCTATGTTCTGTCTACAAAAGACTCACCTCAGACGTAAGGACACAATCAGGTTAAAAATGAAAAGCTGGAAAAAGATATTCAATGCAAATAGTAACCAAAAAAGAGCTGGAGTAGTGATACTAATATGGGACAAAATAGATTTTAAGTGCACAACTGTTGTAAGGGATGAAAAAGGTCAATATATATTAATAAAAGAGGCAATTTATGAAGAAGAACTAACTATACTAAATATTTATGCTCCAACCTGAGTGTTGCAAGATACCTGAGGCACACATTGGCAAAACTGAATGGAGAAATAGATGTCCTTACAATAATAGTTGGAGGCTTCAATATACCACTTTCAATATTGGATGGAAAATCTGGATAGAAGATTAAAGAAACAGAAAGCTTGAATAATGTGATAAACGAACTAGACCTAACAGGCATCTATAGTGCATTGCACCCCAAAACAGCAGGATATACATTCTTTTCAAGCACTCATGGATCCTTCTGCAGAATAGGCCATATACTGGGTCACAAGACAAGATTTAATAAATTTTAAAAGATTGAAGTTATACAAAACACTTTCTCTGATCATAACAGAATGAAGCTGGAAATCAATATTAGAAAAATGGAAAGTTCATAAATATATGGAGATTAAACAACATTAAATAATTAGTGAGTCAAACATGAAATTTCAAGAGAATTCAGCAAATATCTTGAGAGAAAGAAAATGTAAACACAACATACCAAATCCTTTGGGATACTGCAAAGGCAGTGCTGAGAGGGAAATATAAAGCTCTCAATTTTTACATTAAAAAAGAAGAAAGAACTAAAATTGAAGATATAACTGCACACCTGGAGGAACTAGAAAAATAACAGCAATCCCAAACCAAGCCAAAGGAAAGAAATAGTAAAGATCAGAAAAGAAAAATGAAATCGAAAACAAAAAAAACAAAAACAATACAGAGAATAAACAAAACCAAAAATTGGTTCTTTAAGAAGATCAACAAAATCGACAAACCCTTAGCTAGACTGACAAGGAAAAAAAGAGAGAAAATGCAAATAAATAAAATAAAAAATGTGAGAGGGGACATTACCACTGACCCCACAGAAATAAGGGAGATCACAAGAGGATACCATGAACAACACTATGCCAAAAATCTAGACAATGTAGAGGAGATGCATAAATTCCTAGAAACACAAAAACCACCTACACTGACCCTAGAAGAAATAGAGGACATCAAAAAAACAATAACAAGTGAAGAGATTGAAATAGTCATCAAAAATCACCCAGAAATGAAAAGCCCAGGACCAGATTGCTTCACAGGTGAATTATATCAATCATTCAAAGAAGATTTAATAACGAATCTTACTCAAGCTCTTCCAAAAAACTGAACAAGGAAAAACACTACCAAACCCATTCTATGATGCCAACACCACCCTAATATCAAAACCAGATAAAGATACTCTAAAAAAAGAAAATTACAGACCAATATCTCTAATGAATATAGATGCAAAAGACCTCAACCAAATACTTGCAAACCAAATCCAAAAGCACATTAAACAAATTTTACACAATGATCAAGTGAGTTTTATCCTAGGTATGCAAGGGTGGTGCAACACAAGAAAATCAATTCGTGTAATAAACCACATTGATAAATTGAAGAAGAGAAAGCACATGAATCTCTCAATTGATGCAGAAAAAGCATTTGACAAAATATAGCACCCTTTCTTGACAAAAACACTCCAAAAGATAGGAATAGAATGAAGCTTTCTCAATATGGTAAAGTACGTATATGAAAAATCTACAGCTAGCATTGTACACAAAGATGAAAAACCGAAAGCTTTCCCACTGAAATCAGGAACAAGACAAGGATGCCCATTCTCATGACTGTTATTCAATATTGTGCTAGAAGTTCTAGTTAGAGCAATTAGACTAAATAAAGAAGTAAAAGGCACTGAAATAGGAAAGGTAGAAGTAAAACTCACACTATTCACTGATGATATGATCCTATATCTAGAATCTAATGAAAAATCCACAACAAAGCTCCTGGAACTAATAGATGAGTTCAGCAAAGTGGCAGGATACAAGATTAATCCACAAAAATCAATAGTGTTTCTATACACTATTGATGTGCAATCTGAGGAGGAAATCAGGGAAAAATTCCATTTATAATAATGAATAAAACAATAAGATATTTTGGAATAAACTTAGCCAAGGACATAGAGGTCCTGTATTCAGAAAATGACAAAACACTGCTAAAAGAAACTGAAGAAGACTTAAACAAATGGAAGGACATTCCGTGTTCATGAATTGGAAAACTAAATGTCATTCAGATATCAATTTTTCCCAAACTCATTTACAGATTCAATGCAATCCCAATAAAAACCCCAAAAGCCTCTTTTGCAGAAATGGAAAAGCTAATTATCAAATTTATTTGGAAGGGTAAGGGGTTCTGAATAGCCAAAAATGTCTTTTAAAAGATGAATGTAGTTGGAGAACTCTCACTACTATTCTTTAAAGCAAATTATGTAGCTACAGTGGTTAAAAAAAAAACAAACCCACCATGGTACTGGCATAAAGACAGACAGATTAATCAATGGAACCAAACTGAGAACTCAGAAATAGGCCTTCGCTTCTACAGTCAAGTGATTTTTGACAAGGCTTTCAAGCCCTCCCATCTGGGCCATAACAGTTTATTCAACAAATGGTACTAGGAGAACTGGATAGCCATATCCAAAAGAAAGAATGAAGTCCCCTATCTCCCACCTTATATAAAAATTAACTCAAAATGGATCAAGGACCTAACTATAAAACTGAAAACCATAAAATTCCTAGAAGAGAATGTAGGAAAACATCTTCAAGATCTTGTGGTAGGCAGTAGTTTCTTAAACCTTACACTGAAATCATGAGCAACAAAGAAAAACAGATAAATTTTGAGGGACCTCCTCAAAATTAAACACTTTTGCACCTCAAAGGAATTTGTCAAAAGTGTGATAACGTAACTGACTCAGTGGGAGATAATATTTGGCAATCACTTATCTGATAAGGGTTTAATATTCATGATATATAAAGAGATCATAAAACTCAACAATAAAAAGACAAACTACTGATTAAAAAACAGGCAAAAGACTTGAAAAGACAATTGTCCAAATAAGAAATACAAATGGCAAAGAAACACATGAAAAAATGTTCAACATCACTAATGATTAAGAAATTGCAAATCAAAACTAAAATGAGATATCATTTCACACCTATTAGACTGGCCACTATTAAAAAGTTGGAAAACTGTAAATGTTGGAGAGGATGGGGAGAGATAGGAATTCTTATTCACTGTTGGTGGGAATGTAGAGTGGTACAGCCACTGTGGAGGACTGTCTGGCAGTTCCTATGGATCTTGAAAATAGACTTGCTATATTACCTGGCCATACCATAACTAGGTATATACCCAGAAGAACTGAGAGGAGTAACACAAACAGACATCTTCACACCAATATTCATAGCAGAATTATCCATGATTGCCAAAAGTTTGAAACAACCTGGTGTTAATCAATACACACAATAGAATATTATGCAGCAGTAAAAAATGAAGTCATGAAGCATATGACAACATGGCTGAACCCAGAGGACATTATGTTGAATGAAGCAAGCTAGACACAAAAGGACAAACTGTATGATTGCACTGTTACGAACTAAATATATTATGCAAACTCATGGAGTTAATAATTAGAATATAGGTCACCAGAAAATAGAATGAAGGTAGAAATGGAAAGCTGAGGGTTAGTCTGTGCAGAATTGGCCAAAAGGTTGCTTGTAAATCTTTGGAAATCAGTAGAAATGGTGAAAGCACATCATAGTATCTGTAACTAGCAGAGCTATTATATGTGTATGACAGTGGTTGTAAGTCTAAGGTCACGTATATTACTAGAAGGAAAGCTAAAAAATGTAACATGGGACTTTATAACATAGTGAAACCTCATGTAAAATACAAATATGGGTGATATTGCATATTAAGACTATTTTTTTTAAATATAAATACAAATATACTAGAGAGAAAGAAACAGAATAGCAAATATGTACAGAAGAGGAAGCATGGAGATATTGAGAGGTGATGAGCTTTGTTTGTTTGTTTTTGCTTGTTATTATTATTATTAATGGAATTTGTTACAAAAATCAATATAAAGCAACTAACCTGGAAGTTGCACCAGTCAACTTTTTTTTTTTAAACAAATCAATTTTACTGATACATATTAAAAAAGCATACAATTTATCCAAAGTGTACAATCAATGGTACTTAGTATAATCACATAGTTGTGCATTCATCACTTCAATCATTTTTAAAGCATTTTCATTATTTCAATAATAAACAAAAAATAGACAAACAAGAAAATTATCAGTTTCTCCTGCTGTACATAGCTGCTATTTCTGGCTATTCTAGAACAATTATTTATTTGTTTATCAAGCAGTTTTACTGAGATATATTCACATGCCATATGATCTATCCAAAGTGTATAATCAATGGCTATTTTTTTAGCTCTTAAAAAGTCCTTTGATGTAAAATTGTAAAATGAAAAATTAGATTGAAAGAAACTACAAATTATAAAAGACAGTGCCAGGCCAGGATATATTTAGTATAATCAATTACCAAAAATAGATAGTATAGCAACAAACATTTATAAATGTAAATAGTAATTATAATAGAAATTATTTATAAAATAATTCTAATTTTTATATTTATTATATTAATATAATTTTTATATTATTTTTATATTACAGCTAGAATATTGGATATAATAATTCATATTCTAAGAAAGAAAGAAATTATAGGTTTATTTATTTAATTTTCATTTAGGTCATAATTCTTTCTGGATATTCAGATTCCTATCTGGGAATTCTTCACATCTTATTGGGATAAATTACAGCAGATAACAATTTGCCAACTCATAATTTTATGAGGCATAAAAACTCAAAATCTTGTTCAACATAGTCATGATAAAATAATCATAGATCATTTTAATTAAAAGTATGAATAAGTAAAGGTTAAAAAAATGAAGTATCCAAAAATATATCTTTTCTCGAGAGCTTTCCTCAATTAAAAGCAAGTGTTTATTTTGTATGAAAAAAATTACAGAATACTGATCACAGAAACAATTTGCCAGTTGCACTGAATAATTATTGTTCATATACTATAATGTTGTTATTTTACATTTATCTAGTCTACTCCAATTCTTTTTTGGTTACTATTTGCATGGTATACCTTTTTCTAACCTCTCACTTCTATAACATGGTTGTGCCCTTATGCCTGAGGTAGGTCTCTTGAAGACAACATATAGATGGCTTATGTTTTTTTATCCATTCAGTCTATGTCTTTTGATTGGGGAGTTCAATCCATTAACACTCAGTGATATTACTAGTAAAACCATTATTTACTTCATCCATTTTGCCTTCAGCTTTCTGTAGTCATACCATTCTATTGTCTATCTTCTTATCCTTTAGTTTGTTCCTAATAATCTTCATTTATAAACTTTTCTCCAAATCTCTTGACCTGTTTTTTTTTCCTTTCAGACTGCAGAATCTCTTTAGTATATTTTGTAAAACTGGTCTTTTGGTAACATATTCTGTCAGGATTGTTTGCCTGTGAAGACTTTGAACTCTCCTCATTTTCGAAGGAGAGTTTTGCCAGATACAGATTTCTTGACTGGCAGTGTTTCTCTTTCATTACCTTCAATAAATTATATCACTTTCTTCTCTCCTCCATGGTTTTTGATGAGAGATCAGCACTTAATCTTATTGAGGTTCCCTTGTGTGTTATGCTTGGTTTTTCTCTTGCTGCTTTCAGAATCCTCTCTTTATCCTTATATTTTTCATTCTGAGTACGGTGTCTCAGGGTAGGTCTATTTGGATTTATTCTGTTTGGAGTGTGTTGTACTTCTTGGATATTGATATTTATGTCCTTCATAAGAGTTGGGAAGTTTTCAGCCATTATTTCCTCAGATTTTCTTTCTGCCCCTTTTCCATTCCCTTCTTCTTCTGGGACACCAATAATGTGAGTGTTTGTGCATTTCATGTTGTCATTCCATTCCCTGAGACTTTGTTGCATTTTTTCCAGTCTCTTCTCTTCCTGCTCTTCTGTCTTTTTCAGTTGATATGTTCTGGCTTGAAATCACTAATTCTATCTTCATGTAATTAAAATCTGCTCTTATATGACCCTAATGTATTTTTAGTCTCATTCATTGTGTCTTCCATTCCCATTTCTGTAACTTTTCTTTGCAGGTCTTCAAATTTTTCTTTATGCTATCCCAGTATCTTCTTAATATCCTTTATTTCTTTAGTCATATTTTCTTTAAACTCTTTGAAGTGATTTAGGAGAGTTGCATGATTATCACTGATTAATTGTATTAAATCCTATATTTCTTCAGGATATTTGATTTGTTCTTTTGGCTGGGCCATCTCTTCCTGTTTCCTAGTATGGCTTGTTTTTTGTTTGTTTGTTTTGTTTTGTTTTTTTTTTTGCTGATCTAGGCATTGGAATATGTTAGTGAATTTACTCTCAGGGATAATTTCTCTCTCTTGCCTATTGTTTTTTTTTTGTTTGTTTGTTTGTTTGTTTTTCCTACAGTTCTTCTTTGATAGTTGGTTCAACTTATTCTCAGTCCTTAATATTGCCTGGCTTAAGTGTTGAAAATTGGGCCAGGGACTCACTAGTGGGGCATAGATTTTCTCCCATGGGTTGGATACAGAGAGCTCTAACAGTTTTTGTCCATGCAGTTTCCAAACTAGCTAGCAGATGGCACGAGTCAGTGCACCTTTCCACGGAAGTATTTCAGTCTTGGCTTTCCTGTGTTTTTGTGTTGAATCTCCAGAATGGAGATTCAAAGCAGGCTCAGGTGGCCAAATTCACTGAAGAAAAGCACTCCGACTCCCCCTACTTTTCCTTTGTAACAGCTGACAGGGAAGAAGAGGTCTGTTCTCCTCTCAGTTGGCTACAGTGAGCCAGGTGTTTTACCCCAGATTAATATCTTGGGGGTGGGGAGATGGGAGCCCTTCCTATTCACCATGGGGGCTTAGTAACTCACGTTTGTCTTTTCAGCTTCTTCATCTCTCTGTCCTTCACCCTTTGGGAGATGTACAGCACTGTCCTGATCTGCTGACCCCCAAAGCAGACCCCTCAGACAGCTTATGGCTCTTTCTCCATTGTTTTTGGTTAGAGCATCCAGTCCTGCCTGTTAGCATCAATCAACTTTGATCCAGCATCATTCCAACTTCAGTCAACTTTGATCCAAAACTGTAGCTATTGAAATATTTTATCAGATATCAATTTATTATCACTCCCCTATCAATTTTATATTCATTTGAAAACCATGGTAAGAAAATACTACAGGAATATTAGCTTAGTTCAGGCATTCCCTTTTTTTTTTCAGGCTATTCCAAGAGGCAAATCCTATAGAGAGATTGTCATGGCAAGAGAGCAGAAAATACAGCTCATGTGTCCTTCCAGCATTCCTCAGACATAACATTTTAGAGTCATTCTCCAATGTATTTAACCGTTTTGCAGACAGATCAATTATGGAAAAGAAAGCCAAACACAATTTCCATTGACACTGTGTGTACCCCAGAAAAGATCATATCCTTAGAGCTAATCCATTCCTGTGGTTGTGAATCTATTGTAGTTGGGAACTTTTGATTAAATTACTTCAGTTATTTGCCTTTGATTAGATTACTTAAGTAAGGAGTGACCCAAGATAGGTCTTAATCCTCTTACTGGAGTCCTTTATAACAGGGATTAATATAGGGAGAAAGACAGAGGAAAAACAAAAAAGACATAGGAGCTTAGAGAGGACCCATAGAAGCTTAGAGGAAGGCCACAGACAGAGTAGCCAGAAGCTGAAAGAAACAAGACCAGGAGGAGAAGGGAGATGTCACCATGTGCCTTGTCATGTGAGAGAGACGTCCAGGATCACCAATGACTGGTCTTCAGGGGAAAAGTCATCACCTGATGGAGCCTTGAAATTTGGACATATTCACAGCCTCAGAATCATAAGCTTATAAGTTAATAAATCCCCATTGTAAACAGTCAACACATTTCCGGTATATTGCCTTGGCAGATTTTAGCTAACTAAAACACAATTGGAGCAGGAGGATAATAGCTAATTATGAAAGAGTTGAGACAAACCATGAAAAATCCATAGGTTTTTCCTGAGCAACACAATTTCGAACCTAAGCTATATGAGGAGTGAGCCAGTGTGCCTATGGAATGATTACTTTCTAATTGTTATCCAAAGCACTAGACAACTAAGCAAAAGCTATTTTAAAGAAACCAAACAGCCAATATTCTCCTCCTGCTGGGTACACTTCTAACAAGTTGGCATTAGCACACACCTTTCTCTGAATGGAAGAGAACAAAGAGAAAGAACAAACGAGATATAAAGTAGAAAACAAAAATGCCCTAGGGTTGTTCTGAACTCCAGCGGCTCAACCTAGGCAAACGCTGCTTCATGAGCACAGTGGGAAGTTCCCAAGCAGGCAGGTCCCATGCCCTAGAAAATGCCTCTGATGTGAATCTTTAATCAAACTAAACAAAGAATTTTAAAGAGAGGGTGAAAAAAATGTGACGTGCTTTTGTAGAAAGAATATTACGTAGTCTCACCTTCTCTAGAATCTGTACCCTCGCACCACACAACTATCTGGAGCATTCTCTCTCGGCAAAGCAAAACTCAAATTATTTATGTTTTCCTTTATTACATTACATGATGCATAATAAAAATAATAATAAAAGAAGCCTCAGGTGACACAGAACTATTGTTTAAGGGGAAAAATCCCTGATCACAAGCTTTGGATTAAAACTACTCTAACAACAACAACAAAAAATCATCATGTGAAGAAAACAGAACTTTGATTGAATAATATTTCTGAGTAAACGTCAAATTCCTCCATACCCAGATTCATCTTTGGCATTAAAGATGGCTTCCTAATAAATGTGCCCACCATTTCTTGTTTCACATGCTTAGAGATTAAGTACTGAAAGATCTTTTGAAAAGCAAGGAGATTTTCCACAAGGTTTTGATAGGCTCAAATTTTAGAAAACATTAAACATTGTAAACTAACCATCATATCAACACATGTACTATTTCTAGTTTCTCACATATGTATATGTTGGAATAGAAGCCAACAAGCTAACAGAATCTCAGAGAAGGGAAGTGCTAACCTGAATTTAAGTATATTTTCCTTTTTCTCCATGGCCTACAAGGTGTCAGTGTATATAAAAATAGCAAATGTGTAGAGCATTTAAACAACCTTTTCTGAAATGTTTATGATTGTGATCTCATGTTGAAAGTGTCATTTGTATAACCTTAATATTTAAGATGTCTCTGTAACTCTTTAGTTTCTTGCCTTTTATTTTCATCAGTGACACAGATGATAGGAAGAGTATCAAATACAGCTGTCAAGTTTGATATGTAACCCAGAGTCCTTCTAAACCCTGGGTTCAAATGGATGTAACCCTGCATTCACAGCTGCAGGCATCCTGGGCAGGTCTTATCTCTGGGTTTGACACTGCCCTTCCACACCCAGAGCAGCCTCTCTGTTATTCTTTCTGTCTATCTTCATCTTGAGAGCTCTACCAAAGATTGCTCTTTTGTGAGCTTTTTTTAAGTTTTGGTGCCTGTCGTTCTCAGTCTGTCCCCTTTCTCATACTATCCACAAGCTATTTTAGCATCTTGCTGTCTTCCCTCCCTAGCACATGACTTGCTTTGTGAAACTCACTTACAGCTGCACATTTCCCATGCTGTTTGGCAGGCTGAGCTATAGGATTTCATTTTTTATGATTGTTGGGGTACTTGATGTCCCTTCTGATGTCAATAGAGCTCCACTATATTCTGAAGAAAAAAAAACAAAACAAAACCCTGAGCAGTCCAGGTAAAATCTTGTGAGTGATGGTAGAAGGCATAAAGGAGATTGATAAATTATCCCCATCCAGGGTTTTTCCCCAAGTACACTCAGAGTGAAAAGTTGGCATCCACAACCCATTCTATTGCCTCATTTTTCACCATGTTGAAGGGGTGGGCTTGGAAAAGGGCATAACACTTAATAATCCTCCCATGGATTTCCAAGCAATTTTATCCCTACAAACACAGGCTAGGCCTCTTTGATCAGATGTTCTCACCTATTGCTGTTAATAATCATTTTTCAGAAGGCTTAAACACTAAAAGAGTACAGTGACAGTTTTCATTTCTGCATCTCCAAAGAATATCCTTTGTGTTATGGCTGATAATAGTAGTATGAGTCGGTGTTGTCATTTTATTCTACTTCCAAATGAAGATCCTTTCCTATGCATCTCTGGTGTGTGTGGCTGGCTCCATATTTCCAGTGAGTTATGATGTCTGCACCAGTTTCTGAGTATTGCAAAGATGTCCATAATTTTTTTTAGCTGGAAGGGCTTCCTCAGAGGCCAGATATATTTTTCTAATAACATAACCCTCATTTCTCATATCCCTAAGCAGTGTTTAAGGAAAAGAGGCCACTGAAGCAAAATCTACAAGGTAATCATACTTCTGCAACATTAGTTATGGGCAATGGCTCTAACACAGCCCATTAATTGTTGCTCACAGAGCCACACCCTGAGGTACCAGCTTTGGATCATAATTAATTCAGTTCATATCCATATCTGCTTAGTAGCACAATTCTGGCTTTTTAATAATGAAAACATGTTCATACAAAGGCATTGGAGTTGTCTCCAGACTATGTATATTTCTTGCATTTCTCTCCTATCAGGAGAATATTGTTCTTCCTGCTGGCAAAACTACAAATGCCTCTGGAACACTTATTTAGCCCTGCTCAGGATCTGATTGTAAACAGCTCATTCAGGGATTATGTCAGTGCTGGAGAGAGATGAGAAGTCCTGACAATTGCTACAGTCAGCATTCAGGCTCTTGCCCTTACAGATGGTGATGATGGCTGTGTCTGAATCCTGAGGCATATCATCAGTGCTTTATGGGAATAATCCTTGCAGATGTCTAAGAAACCCCTTCTTGCTTAAAAATCCTTAGCAAGAATGCAGTAAAGTCCAAGGGCTCTACTATTTTTCATTCTGCCTGAGCTGTCGAAGTCTAGCAAAGTTGAGTATTATCCTCAGAAGCTCCCTGAATTCTCTGATAGAGGACTTTATGTAGATTGATCAATTATTACTACCAAGGATTCTTTCTCAAAAGGGTCAAATATTTGTCCTTTGTGTCACATGATCTATAAGGTACTCCACAGTATCAATGAATGGTCAACCCAAAAGAGATGAGTGAAAAGCTAGAAACAACAAAAATGCAATAAGTCTGAAGGTTAGTCCAGGCTGTCTTAACACTTGAAGGTCTGCAAGCTTGATCTGGTCATGTCTGTCTTGGACGATTGTTCTTTTAAATAGCTATGAAAGGAGGTGAAGCTAGAGATAGTAGTATCTCAGTCTTAAGAATCTGGAGGTAGGAATTTAACTTTGTAGTAAATAGGCTTTACCTTTTTAGTGTCCCATTTTCCATATTTCATTAGGGTGTCTTCTCATATGAAAATCCCAGAAATCTCAGTCATAGTCTCTTTTATAGTTGTCTGAAAATGACTTACATTTTAGGATTCAGCCCAGTTATGAGTTCAAAAGAGCCACACTATTGAATAAAAATGATAAAACAAGGGCTTTACAATTCTTCACAAACGTATAGAACCATACCTAATGGATAAAATAAAAATAGTATAATGGCTTGCCAAGGAAAAAATAATGAGGAAATTCACTAAGCAAAGGTCATTTACACATAAGAACAATAAACTTTCTTGAGCACTTATTCCGTTCCAGGCACAGTTCTAAATATTGTACATGCATTCACATATTTAATATTCATGATAAACCTTATGAGGTACATGCTATCATTTTCCACATTTTATACATGAGAAAACTGAAGTATAGGGTGGATCAGTAATTTGATCAAGGTCAAACTGTAAGTGGAAGACATGAAATTAAATGCCAATCATTCTGGCCTTAGAGCATATTACTTTAACCATTAATCTATACGGCCTATTGTTAGCATTAATAATCAAGCATTGCTTGATTATGGGTATACTATTTATTGCAGCAATAACACTGCAGAACAAAACATCCAAAACTTCAGTGGCATATAACATTGAACCTTTACATCTCATGCATAAGTGGGATTCGGATGATATTGACAAGTTTTGTCTGAGCTGGGTTAAGTTTGTTCATTTTGCAGAGCAGTCCTTCATATGCTTCTCCACCTGTTTTTTCTACCATCATGTTCACCAACATCCTATTGCCCCAATGCAAGCCACATGGTGGAATTCAAGAGTCAGAGTGACAGTGCCCAACCAAAGGTATACGGCAATAAAGTATTTTGGTGGATTGGGTTGTGTGTCTCAAAATAGACATGTCCTTAGTCTTGGTTCACATTCCAGTGGGAATGAGCACATTGGGGATAGAATCTCTTAAAGATGTTTTTGGTTGAGGTGTGATCCAGCTGGCTGAGTGTGGGTATTTATCTGGATTGCTGGAGTCCTTATGAAGAAAACTAGGAAGTCACAGAAGCTAGATGTAGGATATCAGTGGAATCAGGAAGAGAAAGGAGAAGACTTTACCATGTGATAGGTAAGCCAAGGAACCCCAAGGATTGCCTGCAAGCTAGCACCCCAGCACCAGAATGCTACCAACCTAGGAAGAAGCTATCCTTCTAGCCTTGCAAACTGTGAACAGATTAATTCTAATTGTTAAAGTCAACCAGTTGTGTGGCATTTGAGATAGCAGTTTTGGCAAACTAAGACAGTTTTGGATATAGGAAGAGGGAAAGAAACCTTATTTCAATCAAGGGAAGGGAGTTGGGTTGGAATTCAAATTATATTTTATTGATTGATTGATTCATTCATTCATTCATCCATTCAGAAAATTTCCTTTAGTTTTATATACAAGCATTGTCCTTACATCCTAGGAATGCCAAGATAAAATTCAGTTGCTCCTTCAAAAAACTTTGAAATCTTATGCATGAGATAGACAAGGCAATAACTATAATACACCAAAGTATTGCAAAGAATATTATGAGAGCAAAGCATAGAGCTCCTAAAACTGGTTATGTTTAAACTTGGGAATGTGAAAAGAAAGAGTTGACTCCACTGAAACAGTGTTTGGGCTGAATCTTGAAGAGGAAGTGGTTTAAATAATAGACTTAGAACAACAGAAATACCCAAAACATCCATTTTATGTAGAAGGATATCAAGAGATGTTCCTAGGGATTGTGAGAAGATGGTGATAGACTAATAGGCAGAGCTGAATGTTCTCACAAAAACAACAAAGAGTGAGCCAATAGCTGTCCAAGGGACCTACACAACTCCCAGGAGAGTGAGGGACAGAGAGATGAAGAAGCCGAAACAACAAATGTGTTACCAAGCCCCCATGGCTGTCAGGAAAGGCTTTCCTCTCCCACCCCCAAGATATTAAGCTGGGGTTAAATCCCTGGCTTACTGCAGCTGACTGAGTGGGAAGCAGACATCTCCCTCCCTGTCAGCTGTTTCAAAGGAAAAGGGAGGGAATGTCAGGGTGCTTTTCTTCAGTGAATTCAGCCAGGAGAGCCCACTTTGAATCTCCGATCTGGAGATTCAGCATAGGAACACAGAAAAGCCAAGACAGAAACACCTCCATGGAAAGGAGTGCTGACTAGGGCCATCTGCTTGCTGATCTGGAAATTGCATGAACAAAGACTTGGTGTTCTCTGAATACCAATCCCTGGGAGAAAATCTATGTCCCACTAGTGAGTACCTGGCCCAATTTTGAAAACTTGAGCTGGGAAATTTTAAAGACTGAAAATAAGTTGAACCAGATATCAAAAAGTAGCTGTGGGGAAAAAAAAATAGACAAAAGAGAGAAATTGGCCATCAGAGTAAATTCACCAACATATTCAGATGCCTAGTCATCTGCAAAAAATTACAAGCCATACTAAGAAACAGGAAGAGATGGCCCAGCCAAAAGAACAAACCAAATATCCTGAGAGATTTAATACAATTAATCAGTGATAATCACATAACTCTCCTAAATCACTTCAAAGAGTTTAAAGAAAATATGACTAAAGAAATAGAGGATATTAAGAAGACACTGGGAGAGCATTAAGAACAATTTGAAAGCCTACAAAGAAAAGTAACAGCCCTTATGGGAACGAAAGACACGATGGATGAGATTAAAAATACATTAGAGGCACATAAAAACAGATTTGAATTGCTTGAAGACAGCATTAGTGATTTCAAAGATAGAACATCTGAACTGGAAAAGATGGGAGAACAGAAAGAGAAGAGAATGGAAGAAATGTAACAGAGTCTCGGGGAATGCAATGACAACATGAAATGCACAAACATTCACATTATTGGTATCCCAGAAGAAGAAGAGAATGGAAAAGGTGCAGAAAGAATATCTGAGGAAATAATGACTGAAAACTTCCCAAGCCTTATGAAAGACATAAATCTCAATATCCAAGAAGGACAATGCACCCCAAACAGAATAAATCTGAATAGACCTACCCTGAGACACCTACTATTCAGAATGACAAATATCAGAGATAAAGAGAAGATTCTGAAAGCAGCAAGAGAAAAGCAATGCATCACATACAAGGGAAACTCGATGAGATTAAATGCCGACGTCTCATCAGAAACCATGGAGAGAAGTGGCATGATGTCTTTAAGGACTGAATGAGAAAAACTGCCAGCCAAGAATTCTGTATCCAGCAAAGCTGTCCTTCAAAAATGAGGGCAAGTTCAAAGTCTTCAAAGATAAACAAAAACTGATAGAATATGTTAACAAAAGACCAGATTTGCCAGAGTTACTAAAGGGGGTGCTGCCGCCTGAAAGGAAAAAACATGGGTGAGAGATTTGGAGAACAGTTTAGAAATGAAGATTATTAGGAGGGGTAAACTAAAGGGTAAGAAGCCAAACAATAGAGAGATATGACAAAAGAGAGATGAAGGATAAAATGGATGAAGCAATTCGTAGTTTTCAAGTAGCCCTTCCCATCTATGCAATGAACCCTAAAATATGGAAAGAAGACCTTTCTTGGGCAAGAACACTCCAGGAGCAGCAGAAAGTGACATAGAGGATTAAAAAGAGTGAAACATCAGCAGAAGTAACAGATTTCTCACCAAAGTCAATTCCTGACTATGACTTTGAAAGTGATGAGATCGTTGCTGTTTGTGCAGCTATGACTGAGAAACAGAAGACAGCTTCAACAAATAAAACATGGTTTTGTGTCTGCTTCTGGGACTGTAGAGACTGTTACTAAGAATGAAGCTGGTGCTCCAACACCAGATGGCTCTGTTTTTATCAAAGCCTGATGAAGAAAAATTCATAGCATGAATTATTTGAATCTGTCTTATTTGATTATCATTTAAAGTTTTAGACATAGGAACATTTATTCTGGAGAAACAGGGCAAAACTCCTGTTTGTAAGATAACCTTTTCAGATGAAGCATATAAATCTAAATGGTAGCATCATTATATTGTGTTTGGACTATGCGTTGATAAGTTATGGTTTACACTTAGGATTAGAATTCTGAGCAAAATGTTTTTGATGTATAAATTTAGTTTAATCCAAATATATGGATGGATACATTTTCAAGACACAACTTGAAAAGCAAATTCTTGAATAGAAAATAACTTGGTCAGTGTTATTAAAATGTTAACTCATTGACTTTTCTTTTATGATAAAGGAAATAAGTGATTACTTTCTCTCCTAGAAATATACTGCTGTTACCATTCACTCTGTTTTCCTTGCTTTTGTAAAGTAAGTTTGTCACAGGCTTAAATGTTTTTAATATTCATTTTGATTCAAAGTTGTAGTTTTGTTATAAGTGAAACATTTGAAAATTCAGCCAAAAATGCATGCAAATGTGAGCATTCTGAAGTTTTTCTTAATTCTGATTTTTGCTTAAGCGTTTGGTTTTAAAAAAGTTATAACAATGGTACTTGCCTCCTACAGTATTTGTCAGATGTGTGAAGTACTGATAAATGTCACAATGATAGTTTTGTTTTCTAGATTATTATTGTAGGTAGGTTAGTCCTTACCACAAGTGATTCATTTTTTAAATATGCATTTTTTCAAATGAGTGGCTTTTACAGATACATCATAATAAATTGTACTGCTACATTTTAAAAAATAGAGGATGATATGGGAGAGGGAGGGGGGTACATGGGAATCCCTTATACTTCCTATGTAATTTCTGTAATGTAAAACCTCTTTAAAAATAAAGTTTATTATATTTTTTAAAAAACTGAATTAGGCCCAAACCCACCCCCAAAATAGCAGCAGTGATAGAATACAATAAATTTTAAAGAGAGAGAGAGATGTACCTATACAGAAGCCAGGTCATATATAGATTTGTAAGTCACCCTAAAAAGCTTGAATTTTATCCTGAAGGAATGGGAGACTATGAAAAATTTTAAGCAAATTATCAAATTGTGTATGAAAAGTATGAAATTTTCTGATATTTACTTTAAAAATTAGCATATACTTAAATAAATAATATAATATAGAAGAAGGCCTACTGTAGTGTCTCTTCATTTTGAAATCCCCAAAGACACTTTCTTGTTGATATCCTAGAGAGCGATTAGACCCTGAATGACTGGTTCACATTTTAATAAACAACCTATGAGATAGATACAAAAGGGTCAGTTTATTTGCATGCACTGAGAAATACAACTTTCACACAAACTATAAATATTTGAGTCAGCTGGGTTAGCTCAGTTTTTCCCTATGATCAAACTATGTGGCCAGGCAGTAAACATAATCAAAAGCTGTTTTATTGATGCACTGTGAAATATTTCACTGACAAGGACCATAAAACAGAAAGGGAGGCAGATATGGAAATCAGATTTCTGGTGAGCGTGGAATCAAAACAATGAGAGCTAAATGAATTGAATGTTTAATAGCAAAAGGCCCCAGAAACCTAATGTGTCTATTTCACAATAGAAAGGCTTGATAAAATTCAGTTGCTCCTTCAAAAACCTTGAAATCTCAGAGGTGAGATAGACAAGTCAATAATCACAATACACCAAGGTATTGCAAAGAATATTATGAGAGCAAAGCTCAGAGCTCCTAAAAATGGTTGTGTTTGAACTTGAGAATGTGGAAGAGGATGTCCAAATCCAAGGGCTATCCTTGCTAATGGGACAGAAAAAAATTTGATGTCCAATGACTCTAGGTCCCCTTCTGCTGTACATGATGGTTACCACTTGCCTGAAGACCTGGCTCCTTTTCCTGCACTTCCATGACTGACTGATGTCATTCCTGGGTGTAACCGTTTTTTAAAAAATGTATGTTAATACTTCAAACATAAGCCATTTTGTCTGCCATAAGTCTGCTGATCTATAATCTAACAATGATTTTTATCATTTATCTCCTAGAAAGCTAATTATTCTACTCATTGTCAGTATTACTAGTGGGTCTTTATTGTATCCTCTTAATATTTAAAAAATAAGGACATTATAGTATGCAGTCACCAGCTATTATAGAAACATAAATATACAGTCAATTTAAGAAAAACAGACATTTTTGGTTATTTAATGATGGATCTCCACTGCTAAGTTTTGACCTGTAATAAAAGGATGTGAGTTTTCTCTAAGTTATTTAGATCAATATATTCATGAAAATATGCTCTTTATTCACTGGAAAATTTTAACTTCAAGTAATGAGTCTTTCTAATTATATAGTAAAGGACAACAGATACCTACCTCCAGGTAATCTTTGAAAATATGAAAAGAAACAATTTGTTTGTCCTCTGATTTCCCAGTCTCTTTTCTATGTTCTTTATTACCATGAGCAAAATATTTGAATGAAACAAGATTTTTGTTTATAAATGACTATCTTCTGTTCATGTTGAGAAAACCTTCTGACTCCTAAATAATGTTTTGTTTATATTATGTATATTTCTTTAGCAATAAATGAAAAGGAAATAAAGTAAGCAGTCTCCAAATTGCTTATTGATATTCCATATATTTGGCTTTGACTATGTTGAAACAAAATGGGCAATTATAATAAAGTATTACATGTTCACATGACATACAAATCACACAGTAAAGTCAAAAAAAGTTTATACCTATGTAAAAATACTTCTACTTATGTTCATTTCTTTCCTTGGTTTGGTTTCTCTGTTGTTATTACATCTGATGTGGGGACTGAAGAATGGAGACTTACTACATTTACCAGGATGTTTTTGTTTGTAAATAGTGGAAAACACAACTCAAAGTGGCTTCATTAGTATAGATAATTTATTGCTTTTGTGACTGAAAATCTTTCAAGTGGTGCTTGATCCACAGCTCAAAAGGTATTACTAGGACTTATTTAATTCTCTTTGAATTTCTTAACTCCTCTTTCTGGTTGTTTATTTCATTCTTTGGATGCTTAGCCCCTCACGGTCCAAGATAGATGAAAATGGTTCCCAAGAGATGATACTTCCATATTCCTATCCTGCAGATGACAGCATTTCTGTGCCAACATACAGATGCTCTGAGATTCTTTCTGATTGGACAAACTTAAGCCACAGGCAAACCCCTGAATAAACCACTCTGGCCAGGGAGCCCATGTACCTGGAGATCGAATCGGCTTCCTCTGTAGCTCATCATCTTCCTGGGAACATGGAGGAGACATTAATTAAAATCAAGGTAGTATATGAAAAGAAAGAGAATAAATTTAGGAGTCAGTAAATTATTCCCCCTCTCTGGTTTTAAACATCAAATATATTCATTAAAACATTATTCCTATTTGTAGTAATGTATTTGGGTAATATGAACAGGGTCCAGAGAGAAAATTATTTTGATGAAGTTTTTAATGAGGGAAAATAAAAATTTCACCTGTAAAAAAGATTAACAGTAAAAATAAGGGAACAACCTTGCTTGACTAGATTTGGAAAATTGAAATCCCCTGTACCGATAACACAACCCCATAGCCACTTCCCTTACCTTCAGGATATCCCAAAGTAACCACTGCTTTAAAAAAAGTTCTTTTAAGCTAAGTTCAGCTTCCTTTTTTGGCTTCCTAGAAGTCACAAATCCACTTTCCAGGTTTACTTATTTTCTTCTGCCATCATCTGTCTCTACCCTGATAAACTGATAAATAATAAAATACAGGAGAATACCAACACATCACCAGTGAGGAACAAATGGCTGAGCCAGCTTGAAAGCTGCTAGGTGCTTATCTGACTTTGCAACCCAGTTAGGATATTCAGTCAATTAAAATCTACAAAGCAAATAGCACACACAAATTGAGATATATTGCATTGTAATGCTCTGCCTGTTTGGTGTTTGCTCCATAATTTACCTTGTTTTAAATTGATTCTATTGAAGGGCTTACACCCATTTTCCTAAAGAGTTTTTAATTATATTTATTATATTTATATATATATTTATATATATATTATATTTATTGTGGTGAGTAAATCAAAAGTTTGAATCTTCTTCTTCAGGGGGATTTAAACCTGTTATATTTTACTTTTGTTTCTATTTGCCAGAAAGCATTTATTCCATTTCACGTAGCATAGAAAATTTACTGTCTTGCATAAATAAAATTCTTTTGCATACAATTTAAAAGCAGGGTGAAGTGACTTGACAGGTCTCCTACTTATGTCCCTTTCAGGAAAGATAGCCATTTCCCACATACCACCAGCCCTGCACAGTAGGGACGTTTCAAAATGTTCACCTTTTAACATTTATACTCTGGGGGACCGAAACATCAAACTGTTCTACATGTTACATAAATTGTGCTTTGGCAATGAATATTTCCCTACTCGAGGTTGGTGTTATAAGAATTTAAGATGCAGAAGCTTAGTAATAAAGTATAGTAAAACCAACAACCTTGGAAAAGATTTGATTGAAAATGAGTTTAAAAGCAAGTTTTAACAATCTTTTGAATGCCTTAATGGATGATTAGATATTTTACTCTAATGAAAACCTCTATGACTTCTATGCTAATCAGCTAGGGAAAGATGCATTTGTTTTAGATTAATATTTCTATATAACAGAACCTAATTTATTTCCAAGAGCTCCTCTTTTAATTATTACCAGCATGTACATAATAAAGAAAAAAAGATATTATAAAGTACAGTTGACTCTGAACTAGTGAGGTATTCTATTGCTTAATAAATATCTAAAGCTCCTTAGCCATATGTATTATTTGTTGTAATCATAGCTGACTTCAGAGGAGTTGTTGGTTTTAAAGATTACTTAACTCTTTGAGTATGTTAGATGAATACTTGAGATGACAAAGGCAATCAATAGAAAGATATGTACCACAGCACCTTTTCATAATTCATGCGCAGATTCTTTAATTAGTCACCTCTGTCCTTCCTACTAAAACTGCCCTGAACATTCTTAACATAAAATAGAAGCCATAGCCTCCTGCCTGGTATTCCTGATTTCACCTGTGGATGCTGTGGTGCGCTCCACATCTTTCCTCTGCAGGAATGAGGCACTCATTCACCAGCTGCTGAGAGTTTTGACTACCGATGACTCTCAACTGAGTCTCTCTCTGAAATGTCCAGAAAGCCAATGTTCCCAAACTTTGGCATGCATTAGAATCATTCAGAGAACTTAAAACACTGATGGCTGTGACATAGATTTCTAATTTACTAACTACTTGGGAGAAGTCCAATATTATGCTATTGTTTAACTATCCAGATGATGTTAATGCTTTTATTCTGAGAACCTAAACTGAAGAGAACTGCCTCACCCTAGGTGGAAGCAGCCAGATCCATTGGGGGTGGGGGTGGGGGTGGGGGGGAATAAAAATCAAGCCTCCTTGCCTCAAAGGAACAAATGAAAAGTGCCATCCCTGCTCTTGAGGTGGGTGGGATTTATTGAGGCATTTGTTATTTCTGCATTGCAATTTATTCTCTCTATCCAGTCCTATGTCCATCCTTCTCCCTACACTTGTAGATCCTGAGAGTACTGCCCCAAACCTCTTCAGTGAAAGTCTCATCTTAGAGATTTTGTCTCAGAAGCATTCTAAGACATCATTCTTGTGCCTGTGAATTCCGTCATTTATCCAAGACCCAGGTTGATCTACTTAGAACACCTATTTAACTCTTTAGTGTGTCTTCACCATTTCTGGAATGTCATTCAAACTCATGTCTATGTCTTGTATTCTCCCCAATTCTTGATCATTCTAGCTTCTACTGGCTGTTAAATGCTACTGAAGGAAAAAAAAACCCACTACAATTCCATGATGTCCTCTCCAAATGAGCCCTCCCCACTGCCTGATAGTACTAGAGTGTTTTTCTAGTTTGCTCTCTCATTGTCCAAATTAATTATGTTTCCCATTTTCTCCAAACCTTGTACTCCACAGTTTCCTCAACCCCTCTCAGAAGATGGTCTTTATCACCAGTTATATAGTTACACAACCCAGGTGCCAAAGTCATCCTCTACAACTCCTTCACCCTCATTCCCAAAATCTAATTCCAAGTCCTGTTGACTCTATTCCAAACTCTCTCTCCAGTTTATCCATAACACTCCTTTCCAATTGTTCATTCATGTCCTGGTGCAGGCAAATATCTCTTATTCAAATAAAGTCCTGCTAACTAGACCCTGGATTTGTCACCTCCAACCTATTCTCTACCTTGGCAGTACTTCTAAAACAAAAACCTGATTTTGTCTCTTCCTTTTAATATATTCTTCCTGAATTATTCCACCACAAATATCATCACAGCCCACTGTGGTGTACAACCTAAAATTAAGGTTCAATATTATGTGCTGCCTTGATATCTTGGGAAAACTGGAAGAGCTTACAATGGCCTGATTGCAGCTTCCTCTCACCACTCTGCTCCCAGATTAGATCCTCCAACCAAAAAAAACCACTCCTTATCTCAGGGACCAGGCTCCGTTCTTTCTTATCACTGAGTAGCAGGCTTCAGTTCCCTGTCAGCCCAAGGGATTATTCAAACAAACCAATCACATCTTTCTGTGGGAGCCAGGAGTCACCCCACCTTCTTGATACTATAGGGCCTGCCTGCCTCATCCTTGGAGTATCTCCAAGTGCGACCCCCATGAAGCCCTGCATGGCATGGTGTCTTCCTATATCAAGGTGTCGGTGTATGTGACTAATAAACTGCTGCCGATATCATCTAACCAGTGTCCCATTACCCTAGGGTGAAAATCCCTCCCTTACCAATGGAATGAAGTGGAGGCAATTAAAACATCCACTCCTCCCCACATATACAAATATTATTCTCAGGATAAAGCTCAAAATTCTTAATTTAGGGATACCTCTCTTGCCTCATCAGGTATCCCTAAATACAATGCAATAGGCTCCCATTATGCTAAACAGCTGGAAGCTCCTGGGCCTTTGTATAATGCTACTTCTACAGAAAATGTTCCTGAGTTCCTAGGGACTCAAAATTTTTTTTTTTAAAAAGTAAAGCTTTGCATTTTAAAGCTCTCTAATTCCATGAAAATATATTGCCACACACCAAAGCTGGTCATGAAATCCTAGGTGGAAAAAAACCATCATAGATGCTGTCCTCTAATATAAAAGCAGAATTACACAATTTTAGGACTGGAATAGACATTAAATAAAAGCATATCCAGGGAGCAATGTAGCTCAAGTTCTTGAGTGCCTGCTTCCCATGTACAAAGTTCTGGGTTTGATCTGTGGTACATCCTAAAAACAAACCAAACAAACAAATGAAAAAAACAAATCTCATTGGAGAGTGGAAGTAGCTCAGTTGTTGAGTGCTTGCTTCCCATATATGACGTCCTGGGTTCAATCCCCGGAAACTCCTAAAAAAATCATATACAACCTCCTTATTTTCCAAATAAGAAAAAGTATGCTCAGAGAGATAAAATATACTTGTCCATATTAAAGCATTCAGAATTAGATTGGAGAAGGCGTTTTTTGAAACACAACACAGATAAACTCAATGTTGTGATGACTGGGAACACCAAATCCTACAATAATCTCCAATGCTTCTTTGTTGAAAGTAATGGAGTGAACAGCCACGGGTTCTGAGCTTAGACTTAGCATGGGAGAAGTTACATACATCCTCAACAATTTGAGCTTGCGAAGTGTAGCAATAATAGTTAATATCTTAGGAAGAAATACATATCTTTTTCAGAAAGAAAATTTTATTATGACCTGTTATACACACATATGAAAAAATACACTCATGCACACAACTAAATAATACAAATTTTCACAAAGGAAACTGATATTTTCTGTTCTATTTTGTTCCATTCTAAATTATTAAGCAAAGGATAGGCCATGATCTGCTTAATTGTTTTCAAAGGATATTAATGGGTTTCAACCCCGTTTGAAAAATAATGTATCCTTGATTTCTCATTATTTAGACTAAAGTTTGAGGACTTGTTTGTGTTCTTATATCCACAGCAGGAATTTTAAATTTTAAATACACTCAGTATATTTTGCCTTTTTAGTGAAGTGCATTTGGTCCCTGTGATGATTAATTTCGTGTATCATCTTGGCCCACACTGGTCAAGCACACTGGCCTGCTTGTTACCAAGAAGGTAAATTGTTGATGGTATTCACATCTACAATCAATCGATTGCATTGAAAATACAAAGGAATTTTCCCTCAGGAGTATGGGGGATCTTCTCTCCAAACAGGATTAAAATTAGAACCTTGGATTTCAGAGGCAGAAGAAGAAATTCTTCCTCAACTTCATCATTGCCTTTTGCTGGAATTTCCAGCCAACAGGCTTCTCCTTGGGGAATTCAGAATAAGGGCTATGGAAGATTGAATCATGTTCCCCACAAAGATATGCTCAAGTCTTATCTCCAAGTCCTGCGGGTATTAACTCATTTGTAAATTGGACCTTCAAAAATTCTATTAAGATGTGGTCAAACTGAAACAGGGTATGCATTAGTCAAATATAACTGGATTCCTTATAAGCAAAGGAAATTTGGACATAGTAGTAGAAACCCAGGAGGAGACAGAAAGAAGCAGAATACCATGTGACAGAGGTAGAGATTGATTGCCAGTACGCCACCACCACAATACTACAAATTTCAGAGAAGACATGACCTGCCAATGCCTTGATTTTGGACTTGGACTTGTAGCTTCCAAATTGTGAGGTAATAAATTCTTGTTGTTTAAGCCAACTAGTTTATGGTGTTGCAATCGCAGCTCTGGAAAACTAAGACAGTGCCTCTGCAGTCATTCTTATTAAGATTAAGCCATATTGTAGGAAAGAGAGGGACACAAAGTAAAGCAAAACCATGCCAAGAAGAAAGGTTCTTCTAGTATTGGTGGAAATGAAGACATGGGGAAGTGGAAGGAAAAAGGGAGTAGTATGACACAAATTCTTTTCTATCTTGGAATCAAAATTCCAGGATATACCCATATAAATGGAGGGCTTATTCTTTATTTCCATGTTACATCCTATAACATTTTAAAACCCCTTGGAGAAGCAACCTGCCAATACAATGTAGCTCTCACAAGTATTAATGATGGCATGACATGGTTAAGTAGGTAATAGATTCTGAGATGGTGACCTCCACAGCCTGGGAAAAGAAGTCTAGAAATTTCTAAGTGACCCTGTAGTGGGTGTGTGGTAGATAACCCAAATCCTGTGACTTGATGGGGGAATGCTTCTGAATATCATAGAGTCTGATATCCCAGTAATAACTACAATGTATGTCCGGGATAGCAGAAGGAAAGGACCAGCTTCCCAGGGATTTTCTTGTGTGCAGAGAGAGAGGACATTTAGATGCTTCACAGAAAATGTGACAAGGATGGAAGTGGAGGTTTGAAACCCGGGAGGATGATCCACGACTCAACTGAATATACCCAGAAGCCAACAAATCAGGACAACACAACATGATGTGTGCTTTCAATGTGCACAGATGTCACCCAGAAAGAGATGAAAGCAGGAAGGAGGAAGAGAGAACCTGAGAGAGTGGATATGTACCAAAAAGATGTAAAGAAAGGCAGAAACTGTATTCAAACTGGAATAGACAGCAGTATAATTTAATTGCTAAGTTTATGACTTAAATTGTGACACTATTCTACTTCATTTTTCTTTTTATGCTCACTCTCCATTAAAATATTCTGACCTGCCACTATAACTTAGAAAATTTGTAAGGTGATTTCTAAAAATATAACAGGGGTTATCTTTAGAAGATCGGGTCAAAATTCATGGGACTTTATGCTAATTTTGGGGGAACCCAGTATGTAATTCCTCATTTCCCTTTGCTCCAAAGATATTAAATTGATCTGTTTCACAGGTCAGTATCACAGGTGCCACACAAATTTTCACACAGTTTTCATTTAGAAAACTGGTGTCCTTTGTATAGTTTTATGTCAGACTATTTTATTTCTAGTGTCCTTCAAAAAAAAATTTTTTTTTAATTTACAGGAAATGTTAAATCCCAGGAAAATAGCAATCAATTTCTGGATAAATATTTAACTGAGGATATTTGGTCTTTGAGACCCACAATACTATGTCTGTTTGTACTAAACTTAGTTCTTTCTAAATGATCATTGACTTTTCTGTACACCTACTATGTACTAATCATGGTGTTACGTAGGCACTGAGAATACAAACAGGATAGAATACCTGTCTTACCAGAGCTGATTGCCTAAAGAAAGAAAGATAAAATTAAACCATCATCAAACATAAACACTGAAATTTGTGGCATATTTCATGTGTTCTAAGAGCAGAGAGGATGATTTTCCTTGTTGTGCAAAGGGACAACATAGAGGAAATTGTCTTAGACCTCTTCTTTAAGCGGTGATACTGGGTAGATCTTATGATATGGATAAGAGTGTAGACTTACATTTAAATAAATATATATTCCTTTTCACACACAGACACACACAAATAAGAGACATGACTAAATCTGGTAAAGAAGATATTAATGTGAAAATGTCAATCTTGCCCAAACTGATTTATAGCTTCAATGCAATACCAATCAAAATCCCAACAGCTTACTTTACAGAATTAGAGAAGGCAATTACCAAATTCATCTGGAAGGGTAAGTGCACCCAAATAGCCAAAAGCATTCTAAAAAAGAAGAGCAATGTGGGAAGAATTTCACTGCCTGACCTTGAAACATATTACAAAGCTACAGTAGTCAAAACAGCATGGTACTGGCATAAAGATAGACACATCGATCAGTGGAAAAGAATTGAGAATCCAAAAATATACCCTCACCAATACAGTCAACTGGTTTTTGACAAACCTACCAAGCCCACGCTAATGGGAGAAAACGGTCTCTTCAACAAATGGTGTTGGGAGAACTGGATATCTATAACCAGAAGAATGAAAGAGGACCCCTATCTCACCCCCCTATACAAGAATTAACTCAAAATGGATCAAAGATCTAAATATAAAAGCCAGGACCATAAAACTACAACAAGAAAATGTAGGGAAACATCTTCAAGACCTTGTAGTATGTGGTGGTTTCTTGGACCTTACACCCAAAGCATGTGCACCAAAAGAAAAAGTAGATAAATGAGACCTCCTCAAAATTAAACACTTTTGCACCTCACAGGACTTTGTCAGAAGGGTGAAAAGGCAGCCAACTGAATGGGAAAAAATATTTGGAAATCACATATCTGATAAGGGTTTAATATCAAGGATATATAAATAGATGTTACAACTCAACAATAAAAAGACAAATGACCCAATTAAAAAATGGGCCAAAGACTTGAATAGACATTTCTCCAAAGAAGAAATACAAATGGCAAAAAAACACATGAAGAAATGCTCAACATCACTCATGATTAGGGAAATGCAAATCAAAACTACAATGAGATATCATTTCACACCTATCAGAATGGCCACTATTAAAAAGACAGAGAAACTACAAGTGTTGGAGAGGATATGGAGAGATAGGAACACTTCTTCACTGTTGGTGGGAATGCAGAATGGTACAACCACTAGGGAAGACTGTTTGGCAGTTCCTAAAGAAGTTGAATATAGACTTGCCACGTGACCCTGCAATACCACTACTGGGTATATACCCAGAAGAACTGAGAGCAGTGACATGAACAGACATCTGCACACCGATGTTCAAAGCAATATTATTCACCATTGCCAAAAGCCGGAAACAACCCAGGTGTCCATCAACAGATGAATGGACAAACAAACTGTGGTCTATTCACACGATGGAATATTATGCAGCTGTAACAAGAAATGAAGTCGTAAAGCATATGGCAACAAGGATGGAACTGGAGGACATTATGCTGAGTGAAGCAAGCCAGACACAAAAGGACAAATGCTGTGTGAATGAGTTACTATGAACCAAATATATTGTGTAACATACTGTTTGATCAAAAAAAAAAAAAAAAAATTTTTATGTAGCCATTACATTTAATTGAGAAATGTATATATTTATTCATCTGTGTTTACTTTTTAGTTTTTAATTGTTTATATTTTCAATTATTAAATGTACAAATAAAGTTAAATAAAAAGAAAAAAAAGAAAAAAGAAGAAGATATTAAAATGAAGTAAATTTGGTGCCATAAAACATATTGAGACTTAATTTCAAGATTTTTTTCCTCTCTATTTCATGGATTAGGTGCCATGGCAAATAGGCTATTGAATGATAACTTTAAAAAGCAAGGCAGTAGTCATTTATTTTGAAGAAATTCCAATATACCTGTAAAATGAATAAACCCAAATGGTCCTAATATTATCAAGATGACTACTTAAGGCTTGGAATAAATTATCCAGGAACAACATCATGTACCAATTCAAATATTTCTCTACCTCAAAATATTTAGACAGATATGAAGATGAAGCAATCTGGAAAACTTTTTCATGATTCAAAAATTCAAGTGATGTTGAGGACATGAGATTACAAATACAGGCAAAGAATAAGAAAAAAAAATGTTTCAACATGGAAAAAGCAACTATTACATATTATTTTAATACATCTATAAGTAAAAATTAGTAAAGACTAAAAGTAAGCTTTAGGATATTTCAAATAAGTCCTTGATATTTTGTATATACAAATTGGAATAATAAAAAAATATTTTACCAAAATGTAGGGTCATTTAATGTTAGACATCATTTTATACCCTAAGATATACAGTATTTACTGATATAAGAAAGTAGTCAAAATATATTTTAAAAATAAAAGACAAGCATACCAAAAACATATGAATTATGATCCTAAAATAAATGCAGCATGATTCATGGAAGAAAGTATGGAAAATATGCAATATGAGGGAAAAGAAAGGTCATCTGTGGATGACATGACTGGGATGATTTTTCTTGTCTTCTTTTTACTTATTTATATATATAGTTACTGATTTATCTACCATTAACACATATTAGCTCTGGCGCTACAGGAACCTATTACTTCCTCTTTACTCGATCACATACACTTCTTAGACAACCTATGCATTTATCCCAGATGTCCTTCAGAGTGGGAATTGGGTCACACAAACCACAGGTCAAAGTCATAGGACTCGAAATCTTGACCCACATTTGGCCAATCGGATTCAGTCTCTCAAGAATTTTAAACCAGGACAGAAGCTAATTAGCTTTGGGTGCTGAACTCTGAAGACCATGAAAAAGTAGGACCAGGGCAATTGTGTTTCATTGGACAAGTAGTGAAAGTCCAACTGGAAAAGCGACAAGTGCAGAGAGCAGCAAAGTTAAAGCCCATGTGGGTCTAGAGAGGGAGGGTGACGTTGGTTGTCTTGGTTTGTGAGTGGTCTGGGTTGCCTTGATTTTGGGTCGTCTTAGGTTTAGTCCCTTGCAGGCCTGGCTGTAGTATTGTCCCTGAATTTCAAAAAATATGCAAGATTGTTCCAGTTTTTGCCTAGGTAATTGTGTGAATTTTTATGACATCCAAGCAAATGATTAACACACTTGTGCCTTGAAAATTAAAAGTGATTAGAAGGTAGCCTAAAACCAAGTACAAAAATGTAACAAATTGTTTAAAGCACAATATATACAATATGCCTATAACACTACATTTAAAATACATTTTTACTTATTAACTCTACTGAATGAAAAGTATTGGAATATTACCTATGCTGCCTTTATTTTCCTATGAGATACACAGTAGTACTAAAATAATAAATAATTTTAGGTGAATGACATTATTCCATAATTTTATCCCAAATAATCAGTTTAGGAAAAAAAGGTTATTCATTTTATCCTTTCCATGTTTACTCTTTTAAGTAGATTAAATTAAAATGTCCAGAATAATCTCAAATTTCATTTTTGAGATTAAGATTCTTCCCATCCAGAAAGAAGTTTTAAAAACGTATTAGTTGATTAGATACTTAATTTCAAATATACAAATATATTCAGAGTCTGATTGAATTTTTCAGTAATTTTCTAGATGTTGGACATCTGTAGAGCCTGAATAAGCAACTTCTGCTACATAAATCACAGATTATGGCAGGATTTGGGCATAGAAAAATTTTGAAGAAGCAAATTTGTCTTTAATGACATTAACTACGTTTTCTTATTTAGTGGGTGCCCTTCTCTGCCTGCTCCATTATTCAGTAACTTTATAGAAAATCTCCTTGTCACTGGCCCCCTCTAAATTCCTTTTCTTATTAACTTTTCAGAAATTCATTCACACAAAAGGGATTGATAGTTGCTCAGGGTAAATCCTCCCAGGAGAACTGTCAATTCTAAACCTTTAATTAAATGGAACACCCTTTTACTGTAGGATTTTTTCTTTAATGTGGAAAGTGGAATATTGAGGAGCAAGGAATTTTCTGTAATAACCTGACATATACAAGGTTGGTGATAGTCTACTCTTAACTACTCACCTTAACAAATCAGGCCTTTTGGGGAGAAAAAGCATCATGCACAGGTAGTTCTTTCTGTATTATTATGGTAATCATTATCATTGTTATTCTCATTCACAAATCATCTTTGTTTTTTCCTTGAAAGCTTATATATTCTCTCCCCAGAGGAGAATAGGAAAACAAAAAAGGAGAAGTAATTCAAAGGGGCAATAAACAGATGATATTAAGGATACATGGCACCAATTATAACTTTTATGAACATATATATATATAATAAAATAGGTATATACACACTAATGTACGTAAAACTTGTGGTAACTTTTCAAACTGATCCCCTGTATGTTGATCTCCAGTAAATTTCCAAGAAAACTCATAATATACAAGTGCTGGAAGCAATCAACATTGATGGAGCGCTGAGGTGGTAAATCAGGTCACCTTTCTACCACCTCATGATTAGTTGTAGCAGTAGAGTTGGACTCCAGTCCATGGTTAAGTCAAGGGAGGAGCTGGTACCCTTCCATTCAAGAATACTGAGGTGGCAAGCCACGCCATTAGCTAATACCCTCTATAGCTGCAGCCACAAGGCTTGGGCCCCTGTGACAGGGAGGGGTCCATGCTTCATAATCATACATCTTAAGAGCTGAGATCTCTCTCCTCAGTCTGAAAATTGGCCAAGCCATAGGAAAAAAGGCAAAGAATTGGGAAGCCCACAGTTTCTATCCCTCCTGCTCTGTGACTATTATTTAATAGATCCTTCCTCAGGATGACTGGTGAGGCCATTTGCTTTTGTTTTTATGGAAATATACAAATACAAAATATAGAGATTTAATATGTATATATCTATGCTGATTTATTAAGTACTTACTATTCATTCATCTCTCATAAAATATTTTTGAGGTCAACTTTGTGCCAGAAACTGTGTTATATACAACACATATGACCAATGGGACACAGGATGAACAATGAGAACGGGCTTTGGAGTCAGGATGCCTGGGTTAGAATCCCAGTGCTGCTAGGTATGGGAGGTGTGATTGAGCAAGGTATGCTCTCTAAGCCACATATATTGTTCTATAACAAGGATAGGCTTGCAAGGTTGTCATGGGGATTAATAAAAACATATGAATAGCACCTAACATTAATATGATGGCTACAGAATTCCACCTTGGTTAATTTGTTTATCACGCTCTCCTTTGAAAATGAATCCTGTTAATCAGGACACATAAATAAATTCTTAATTTCAGAAGCAGAAATGATGAGGTAAATTATAAGAATACGAGGACCCAATTTTTTAAACAACTCCTTAGTAAAACATGAGGCTGCCTTTTATTGAAATAAGTTATTAGAGGATGAATGCAAAGAACTGAAATAGTATTTGTAAATAGCTTCTTCCAAAATCACACTGATAATCATTAATTATTAGGCCATTTGTCATAGGGAAATACATCAGTACAGGAAAAAAAGAGGCTTCTCAAGAAATCTCCTCACATACAACTTCATAGAACACATCTAAATAAGTCAGTAGTGTGGGTGGGTTGCTAGGGAATGCTGTAGTTTAAAAGTACTTATAGTTTTGAAAACATGGGCTCAAGTGAGAATAAAATTATAAGAGTTAAACGGTCAAATCCAGCCACCAGCATACATTTTGAAGACGTTGCATAATGCTGCAGATTGTACAGTCTTCCACTTTTAAGCCAGAATAACTGGGACTTCTGCTGGAGAGAGATGCTTCTGATAGAACTGAAAGGATGTTGGAGTATATGACAGCCATAGCCTTTGCCACACCTTGCTCAAGGTGCAGCTGAAAGACCTTAATTTTAAGAAAGCAAGTTAAAAGCTTCTTGTCCAGGCCTCTGCACACAGGGCATGCTCCAGGAATGTAGAGCAACAAATTAATGAATCTGATTTGACCTAAGGAACATACTACTCAAAAGTGTTGTAAAACAATTTGGATTAGTTTGGAGAGTTTTCCGGGGAAAGCACAAAGAAAAATGCATTTTTAAAGAATAAAAAAAAATGACTTGCCATGATTGCCTATTTTTATAAGCTGAAACTACACCATAAGACAGGATGTTTCTAGGGGTCCAGTGGGCACATACTTAAGGTAGCTATTGCTAATAAAATTCAGGCTACTAGTAAAAGCGTAATATTTACAGGCACTTTGAGAAAATCTGAAAAACTTATAAATGGAGCACATCATTCTTAACTAAGTATGAAAGAAAGAAAGAAAGAAAGAATGAATGAATGAATAAATAAATAAATAAATAAATAAATATTTTCTGACATTGGATGCTTTAAACATGTGATCTTATTTCATCTCCACCATAACTACAGTTTACAGATGAGTAAACTAACGTGCAATGACCCATTTTTCCTGCAGGATGCAGAACTAGAACGCCAGTGTTCTAACTAGGTCCATACTCACCAATCAATCATCTTTGCAGAGAGTGTAGGTTGAAATTAAAGTACAATTGAAGGGAGGCGGCTGTGGCTCAATCAGTAGGGCTCCCGTTTACCATATGGGAGGCCCCGGGTTCGGTTCCCAGGGCCTCCTGGTGAGGGCAGGCCCGCCCGCATGGCGTGGTTGGCTGACCCAGCGAGCACAAGCAGCAAGGGGGGGATAAATGAATAAATAAATAAAATCTTTAAAAAATAAAAAAAAATAAAAAAAAATAAAGTACAATTGAAGATATGCATAAATTACATTCAACACAATCTAATAGCAGACAAACAAATTTATAACACATGATTGCCATTTCTGAGACAGAATAAAGTAAGATGATCCAACCAGAAGTTTCTGACTTGACTGGTTGAAATCAGAATGGGACTGAAGTAGCTGAACTTTCATATGAATGTACATAGGCTGTATTTGTGAAGATATTAGGTATTATTTTCAAAGCAATATGTTTCACCTTGAGGCATTGTTATCTATCCTGTTTTGCTCCTTACACGAAGATAGTTAAGAAATTTACTTCTCCCTAAATTAAAATCAAGTTTATAGAGAGAACACTTTTTAAAAATTAAGATCTATAATAAAGAATGGATTTTATAGGTTTTCTAAAGCTTCACCATCTTTTCCAATGTACACAATTGAATTGGCTGAAAACTTGGAAAAAGTACACACCAGGGAGCTATTCAATATTGGCTAAAGAAATATACTATGTTTTAATAGTACTTTTTGTTGTTGATTTCATCACTTGTTTCTAAAATGCTACTATCAAACCCTCAGAAATCCAGATTTTCATTTTCTTTGCATGGATTCCATGGGTCTGCGGAATAATTTAAGCTTTTCATCTAAGTTAGAATCTTTACTTCTGTAGTTCATCAACCTCATCTGTCACGTATATGTCAGTGAAATGAGAAAAACCTGAGAAGGCAGGAAAAAATTAAAAACAAATTAATGTGGGAAGATGATATAAATCAAGTGGTGAAGCCAAGAGTGAATTATCAAAAGATCTTTCATCAGGAGTGAACACATTTTCCTTTCTCAAGAGGAACCTATTATGTGTTTTTGTTTACACTATTATACTTCAAGTGGCATATTAAAGAAATTGATTTATTAGAATTTAGAATGTGTTTTACGGTGATAGGAAAGAATAGTGGTCCTTCTAATTTAATCTGAAAAGACTTAAAACATGAAAGTCTATATGGGCCCTATTAGTAATGAATGCTAAGAAAAACAAATAATATTTTTAACTTAAAACACATGAAAGAATCCTCCTCCTCAAAAAAGAAAAAAAGCACAATATCATTTTAGAATAAGCATTATTTATTCTTTCTAAAATCCACAGAATGTATTCAGTCAAATATGGCAGTTTGACATTTTTATAGCAAACGTATGCTCTGTTTACTGAAAGAAGAAAGAAACAATTAAAACAAGGAATGCATGGTTTTTCTAAGCTTGTTTATGCTCTCAGTTACTGATTGGTTTCCCAATAGGTTTTGAAATATACATCTATATAAAACAGGGATCTCAATAAGAGGTTTGAGATTGCCAAGAAATTTGGGAGAAAATCAAAGTCAGAAAGAAATTCAGAAACAAAGAAAAATTTGCTTTTTAGTGAGGACTCACTTGTAACAGCCCAATCACCACACCTATTCTCTTAGAGAAAAATGAATAGCCATACTGGATTTCTAAAGGCGTGTCTGTGTGTATATGACTGTGTGTGTGAGAGAGAAAGCAAGATGTTTGTTGCAAAAGACATAGCTAAGCATTTAAGATACAGACAAGTGGTGATTTCAAAGCCAGTGCTTGGTGTAGCTAATTGATAGTTGCCAGTAGGGGAAAAGCTAAAAAATGGGCCACATATTTGTACGTAGAAATTGGAGACACATTTTTTAAAAATTTTATTAGAAAAGTTATTGTTATTAACACATTGTATTTTTGTGGAATATTTGTTGCAAGTGATGAAAGCACATTTTTAGACTTGTCCATGTTTTAAATTAGGGTTCACTGTGTAGCTCCATGGATTTTTTAAAAAAATTATTATTCTGATACCATATATGCAACCCAATATTTCCCCCTTTTAAGCACTTTCAGAGGTATATTTCAGTGCTGTTGATTACAGTTACAATGTTGTGCTACCATCACGATCACCCATTACCAAAGTAAGCCATCTTTTCAAATAGGAACCCTAAACATTTTAAGCCTTAACTTCCCATTCCCTGTCCATATCCCACCCCTGGTAATCAATATTCTAGATTCTGACTCTATGGGCTTGCTTATTCTATTTTTTTCTAATCAGTGAGATCATACAATATTTACACTTTTTTGTATCTGGCTTATTTCACACAGTATCATATCTTCAAGGTTCATCTATATTTTCACATGTATCAGGACTGCTGAATAATATTCCACTGTAAGTATATATCACATTTTGTTTATTCATCCACTTGTTGATGGACACTTGGGTTGCATCCACCTTTTGTAAATTGTGAATTATGACATTATGAACATTAGTGGACAAATATTTGTTTCACTCCCTGCTTTCAAATTTTGGGGGGGTACATACCTAGTAGTGAGATTGCAGAGTTATATGGTAATTCTAGACTTAACTTTCTGAGGAATCACAAAACTGTCTTACACAGGGACTGTACCATTTTACATTGCCACTGGCAATGAATGATTGCTCCTATTTCACTGCATCCTCTATGCTGGTATGAGTCTTTTGTGGACCCCAGAAAATCCTGCTCTTAAACAAAACCCTTTCCTGTGCCTATAACCCCTTTGTAGATGAGAAATTTTGACTGGATTGCAGGACACAGGGTGGGTCTTAATCTTTTTACCAGAGTCCTATATAAATGGAAGAGACAGAAGACAAAGAAAGTTTCCATTTCACCCTGCCATGTGAGAGAAAACTCCAGGATTGACTACAGACTAAGAAAGAAAGAAACCCTGAGAAGCTGAGAGAGAAGCCAGAGACAGGAATCAGCTGAAGGAATGAGGCCTAGAGGAGAAGGCAGAGACCGGTCACATTTTGCTTTGCCATGTCACATGAGTCCATGATTGCCAGCAGCCAACCTTTGGAGAGACAGCATCTTTGATGGTGCCTTGACTTGGACATTCTCACAGCCTCGTAACTGTAAGCTCTTACCCTAATAAATTTCTGTTATAAAACGCAACCCATTTCTGGTATATTGCTTCAGCAGCCTATAGCAAACTAAAACACTCTCTGACACTTATTTTCAATTTAAAAAAAAAAAAAAAAAATTTAATAGCAGGCATTCTAATGGGTGTGAAATGGTATTTCATTGTTATTTTGATTTGCATTTCTCTCAGGGCTAATGATGTTGAGAATCATTTATGTGCTTTCTGGCCAGCTTCCTTTCTCTGTCTGTCTCTCTGTGTCTTCATTTAGAAAAGACCCAGCAAGAGGGTAGAGACTCAACATGAGTCACACCTCACCGACGTAGTCTAATCAAAAGGTATTCACACCCACAGGATCGATTAGTTCAAAACATAATCTTTCTTTTTTGGGGGGATTCACCAAATTCAAACTCTCTCAGTAGGGGTCCTTCTTATTTTTTACAAATGGAGGTCTAGTTTTCCATTTGTTGAAAAGACAGAGAGTGGTCTCTGTCTCCTTATCATAAATCAGTTGAACATAAAAGTGAGGATTAATTCCTGAGGTCAAATTCGGTTCCATTGGTATACATGTCTGTCCTTGTGCCAGTACCATGCTGTTTTGATTACTGTGGCTTGGTAATAGTTTTAAGATTCAGAAGTATGCATCCTCCAACTTCATTTTTCTTTTTCAAGATGGCTTTGGCTAATATTTGACCCTTACTCTTCCATATAAATTTGATGATTGTCTCTTCCATTTCTGCAAATAAGGATGTTGGGATTTTGATTGTGATTGCATTGATCTATAAATTGCCTTGGGTAGAATTGATATTTTAATGATATTTAGTCTTCCAATCCAGGAACATGGAATGTCCTTCCATTTATTTAGGTCTTCTTTGATTGATTTTGTTTAGCAATGTTTTGCAATTTTCTGTGTACAAATCTTTTATGTCCTTGGTTAGATTTACTATGCTGGTTTACATTTGATTCCTTTAGTTTTTTTTTTTTTTATATGAATTTTTTTTCTTGATTTCTTCTTCCAATTGTTCATTGTTCATGTATAGAAACACTACTAATTTTTGGATATTGATCTTGCACTCAGACACTGAGAAATTCATTTGTTGTGGATTTTTCAGGATATTCTGTATATAGGACCATGTCATATGCAAATAGAAAAGTTTTACTTCTTCCTTTCCAATTGGATGCCTTTTCTTTCTTTTTCCTGCCTGAATGTCTGGCAAGAACTTCCTGTACATTGCTGAATAACAGTGGTGACAGTGGGCATCCTTGTCATGTTCCTGATCTTATAGGATATGCTTACAGTCTTTCACCATTAAGTAGGATGTTAGCTGTGGGCTATTCATCTATGTACTTTATCATCTGAGGAAGTTTCCTTCTATTCCTAGAGTTTTAAGTGTTTTCAACAAGAAATGGTGCTGGATTTTGTCAAATACCTTTTCTGCATCATTTGAGATGATCATGTTTGTTTTCCTTTGTTAATGGGGTATATTACATTAATTGGTTTTCTCATGTTGAACTACCCTTGCATGCCAGAGATAAATCCCACTTGATCTGGAGTATAATTCTTTTAATATGCTGTTGGATTGAGTTTGATAGTATTTTGTTGAGTATTTTTGCTTTTATATTCATAAGAGATATTGGTCTGCAGTTTTCTTTTCTTGTGGTATCTTTACTACCTAGTTTTGGTATGATGGTGATGTTGAACTTGCAAAATGAATTCAATTTTGTGGAAGAGTTTGAGCAGAATTAAATTTAAGTCTTTTTGGAAAGTTTGGTAAATGCCCCTGTGAAGTCATCTGGTCCTGAGCTTTCCTTTTTTGGGAGGTTTTGGATTACAGATTCAATCTTTTAACTGGTAATTGGTTTATTAAGATATTCTATTTCTCCTTAGGTCAGTTTAGGTAGTTTGTGTGTTTTTAAGAATTTTCTGATTTCATCTAGGGTGTACAGTTTATTGATTTAAAGTTGTTCATAGTATCCTCTTATAGCTCTTATCGTGTCATCAGGGTTGGTAGTAGTATCCCCTCCATTCATTTCTGATTTTTGTATTTGTATGTATCCTCTCTCTTTTTTCTTTGTCAGACTAGCTAAAGGATTGTCAATTTTATTGATCTTTTCAAAGAACCAACTTTTGGTTTTGTTGATTCTATATTTTGTTCTCTATTTAATCTATGTCTGCTCTAATCTTTGTTACTTCCTTCCTTCTGAGCACTTTGAGTTTAGTTTGCTCTTCTTTTTGTAGTTCTTCCAGTCTTGAGGTTAGGTCTCTGATTTGAAGTCTTTCTTCTTTTTTAATGTAGACATTTAGAGTTATAAATTTCCCTCTCAGCACTGTCTGTGCCACATCCCATAAGTTTTGGTATGTTGTATTTCCATTTTCATTCTCCTCAAGATATTTCCTAGCTCCCCTTGTGATTTCCTCTTTAATCCATTGTTTAAAAGTTATGTTGTTTAATTTTCGCATACTTGCTAATTTTCCATTTCTATCTCTGATCACAAAGGAATGATCCTGTCCATTATTTAAGTGGTGTATTAAAGTCTCTTACTATTAATATAGAACTGTGAATTTCTCCCTTCAAATTTTTCAGTATTTGCTTCATTTATTTTTGGGGTCTGTTACTAGGTACATATATGTATTTATAATTGTTACATCTTCTTATTGAAATGACCTATTTATCAGTATTTAATGACCATCTGTGTCCCTTGTAACAGCTTTTTATTTAAAGTGCATTTTATCTGATATTAGTATAGCTACCCCAACTCTCTTTTGGTTACTACTTGCATGGTATATATTTTTTCCAACCTTTCACTTTCAACTTACTTGTATCTTTGAACTTAAGATGAGTCTCTTGAAGACAGCATATAGTGGGGTCATGCTTTTTGTTTCCATTCTCCCAATTTTTGTCTTTTGACTGTAGAGTTTAATCCATTTACATTTAAAGTCAATATTGACAATGCACGACATTCTTCTGCCATTTTGCTATTTAGTCTGTATGATGGTTAGGTTCATGTGTCAACATGGCCAGGTAATGGTGACAGTTGTTTGGTTAAGAAAGCACTGGCTTGATTGCTACTGTGAGAACATTTCATGGACTTAAATCATCAGTAAGTTTACTACCTCTATGGATGATTACATCTACAATCAACTGAGGAGATTTCCTTCAACTATGAGAAATGCTTCATCCAATTAGTTGAAGGATTTTAAAAAAGCAATTATTTCAGCAGTTAGAAGAGAGAATTTCCAGCTTTACTTTACCCAGCCAGTTTCTCCTGAGAAATTTGGACTTGTGCATCCCCACAGTTGCATTTTTATAAAATCTCATAATATTTACAGATATCTCCTATGGGTTCTGTTTCCTTAGAGAATCCTGATTAATACTGTCATCTAAGTCATATACCTTTTTTTGTCCCTTAATTCTTCCATTAATGCCTACTTTTTTATTTATTTGATTATTTGTGCTGTACCATATTGAGTGACTTCTCTTTTATATCTGGATATATTTTGCATTAGCTTCCTTGTTTTTACCATGAGATTAAAATTTAACACACTAAATATATAACAATCATATTTCATTTGATACTAGCTTAACTTCAATAACATACACATATTATTTTCCTATTCTCCTCTGTCCCCCCACCTTTTTTTGTATTTGTTGCCACTTATATATTTTCAAAATCATAGATTTATCATTAATTTTTATGCATTTGCATTTTGGCATATTTAGGAAGTAAGAAATGGAGTTACATACCAAACAGTACACTACAATAATACTGGCATTTATAATTACCCAAATAGTTACTTTTACCACAGGACTTTCTTTAAGCCACTTTGAACCATTGTCTAGTGTCCTTTCCTTTCAGTTGGAAGAACTCCCTTTAGAATTGTTTGTGTGGAAGGTCTAGTGGTGATGAACTCCCTCAGCTTTTATTTATCTGAGAATGTCTTAATCTCTCCCTTATTTGAAAAAAGAGTTTGCTGAATACAAAGTTCTTGATTGATAGGTATTTTTTAAAAATTTTTCAGTACATTAAGTATTTCAACCCACTGCATTTTTACCTCCATGGTTTCTTTAGCGAAATCTGCACTCAATCTAACTGAAATTCTCTTTTACATAGCACACTGCTTTTTTCTTGCAGCTTTCAAATATCTCTCCTTGTCCTCTGCATTTGATAGTGTAATCATATATAATGGAGTATATTTTTCCTCATGTTTATCCTGTTTGGTGTTCTCTGAGCTTCTTGGATATGCATACTCATGTCTTTTGCTAAGTTTGGGATGTTCTCTGTCATTATTTCTTTGAATATTACTTCTCTTTCTGAGATTCCCATAATATTTATGTTGGTACTCTTGATGGTGTCCCAGAGGTGTTTTAGACTATTTTCACTTTTTATATTTCTTTTTGCTTTCTGCTCCTCAGTCTGACTCATTTCAAGTGTCTTGTCTTCAAGTTTACTGATTCTTTCTTCTGCCAGCTCCCATCTGACCTTGAAACCTTCCTAGGCATTTTTCATTTCAGTTATTTTGGTCTTCAATTCCAGTAGTTTTGTTTGGTTCTTTTACAAAATTTCTATCTCTTTACCAACATTATGATATTGCTCATTCATTGTTTTCCTGATATTCTTTAGGTCTTTCTCTGTATTTTCCTTCATTTCTTTGAGAATTTTTAAGATCATTTTTATTAAAGTCTTTGTTTGGTATGTCCACATTCTGTTCTACATTGGTGATTTCTGGAATTTTATCCTCTCCTTTGGATGGGTCATAATTTCCTGTTCTTTGTTCATTGTTTACTCTTTTTACACACTATACATTAAAAAATATTTAAATGTTAACTCTGGGATTTATTTCCTGTGATGTCTGTTTGTTGATTTTGTAAACAGCTTGTGATAAGTCATGATTTTCTCAAGTGCCAGCTTTCCTATTAGGAAGGTCTGCCCAAGACAATGCAGTGTACAGTGTCTTCCTTGTCTTTCTATTCCTCTTTCTTGTCCTGGCCTTGTGCTTGTTAGTTGTTTTGTAGGGTTTGAATGTTTCCTCAATTTCCCAGGAGACAGACCTCCTCTGCCTTGGTGTTTAAAGCAGGCAAACATTTGCCCCATATCGTCTGCCTTTATAGGTTCTTACACTCCTTTCCTTGTCTCAAGCTGCTTTTGCTTGGATGGCAAATTCTGGGATAGGGACACACCTGAGAGGAGCTCCCAGGTGAGTCTTTCCCAGCCAAAATAAGGCCAGGGGCCCACAAAGGGGCATAGACTGGCTCCAAAGTGCCCTGGGGAGGGGATCAGGAAGGGTGCCAAGATCTTCTTCTACAGGTTCCCAAAGCTGAGCTTTCTTGGGCTGCCCAGCAAATGTAGCCTCCCAACCCACCATCCCTCATAACCTTGAGGAAGCACAACATCTCCAAGTCTCCTCTGTTACCACCTTTGTCTGGGGCAGGTTGAAACAAAGGGTACTCTCAGAGAAAGGCCTCAGTGAACTGAAGTCACTAACCAAAAGCCATTAACAGTGATCAGCCATGCTTATCCCTGGGAAAAAGGATTTTTATGTCCCTTTCTGTCACCAGCAAGTGAGCCAGAGTGTGGACCCCACGTTGCCTGCCACAAGAGTGGGGGTTGGGTGCAAAGAGAGCAATTTACTGGTCTTTACCATAATTTACCAGTCTCTTCCTTCTGCTCTTCCTTGGATATGCACAGTGTTCTACTGACCTCTGGAGTTGCAAAATAGTTGTTTCAGACAGTTCCTGCCTGTTCTTGTGGGAGGACTGAATCCTGGAACTCCCTACTTTACCATTTTCCCACAATCCTGGAGATACACTTTTAAAGTTCTTCATAAACAGGACTGCTTCTACTTACTATGGTAAGTGCTTTTGGGTGACAACTGCTCTACTTATTCTTAGGCAGTTAGAAATGCTTCTCAGCATGTATTTAAATTGTAAAAAGCCAGAAAGGGAAACATCTGTCCTTGAAAAATGAGTGGTTATGTGTGTGTTTCATCCACAGATGACTCACAAAATGTTAGGAGGATTAAGGGACAGACCTGCAACTCATACTGGCTGGTAGACATCAAAAGGGCTGAGTTTAGTGTTGGAACCAACCCTCCTCTTCTCTGTTAGCACTCTAACGTGGGGAAAAGGTAAGACAGGGAAAGGGACATAAGTCCTGATGTAAGAAAAAAATTCTGGGAATAAACGATAAAGTTGCAAAAAAGAGGATTGGGCTTCTTAGTTTTTAATATATTATATTACCTTATTTTATTTAGCTTTTCTGTAACTTGCAGGCTACCTGAAACATTTTCTGGCCTCAGTGTTTCAGTTGGCTCCCTATTTCCAAATGATCTGGAACACTTCAGATTAAACTTTCTTTAAAAAAATAAGCTTTTAATATCACCTTCCTGATCAAAATCCGTTGACTGATTTCATAAAGATATAAATCACCCTCAAGGACTTGCACTATCTGGTTTCCCCATTATAGTGTGGTATAATAAAAAGTTCTGGATTTAGGTTTGAGTCTTTTGTGGACCCCAAAAAGTTATGTTTTTAAATTGGTCCATTCTGGAGGGTATGAACCTATTGTGAGCCTTTGATTAGATTAGATTCAGTTATGCCTCACTGATTACTCCAGTGAGGCATAGCCCAAGGTAGATCTTAATCCTCTTAGTGGAATCTTTTATAAACTGTAATTGGCAGAGCCACAGAAAGAGAGAAAAACTGGAAACTGAGAGAGAAGTTCCCAGGAGCCAGAAGCTGAAATCAGTGAAACACAGAAGCTGAGAGTCCACTGAAGCCAGAAGCTGAAAGCAATGAGGCTAGGAAGAGGGGGGTAATGATGAGCAGATGCTGCCATGTGCCTGATCACTCACATCCACAGATCATGGAGAAAGCATCTGATGATGCTTTGATTTGGACACTTTTGGGGACTCAGAACTATAAGCATTTAAATTAAAAAAGGGGAAAAAAAAAAAAAAAACTTTGTAAAAGCCAACCCATCTTTAGTATATTACCTTGGCAGCCTTTAGCAAACTAAAACATTAGGTAAGGAGAGACTTTATTCAAAGGAATTATTGCAAAAAAGGGGGGGTATTCTGATTATGATATTTGTTAACCTCTCAAAGGTTAAGCAGAAAAGGGCTTTACTTTATAGGGAAGGGTAATCAAGGCTAGAAAGAACTGGATGTAGGGAACTGGGTGTAGACAGTAGATCAGAGAATGTTTTATCCTGAGGTCAATCTATTCTGGGACAGGGCCCTTAAGTAGGGACTGTGTGATGGTTCAGGCTAAGGGTGGGTCAAAGTTCAGGGACCTGGTGAAGGGGAGGAACATGACCAAAATTCTTCTAACAAGCATTTTTTTTTCTGATTGATTAGTGGGACAAGCAAATTGGCTAATCATTTATAAGGCAAAAAATGAAAATTTATAGAGTCTATGTCTGGCTTTGTTATAGGTAAACAAGGGAGCATCTTTGAGCCTTATCTAAGTCATATGGGGAAGGGTGGCTCTTGGCAGTAAGCTGTTTCCAGGAGCATAAAGGGTGATGGGATTTCTTTAATAGGAGCTGTTTTCCAGGATCACTGGTACAGGGCTCAGTTAAAGCTTAACATTGTTGGTGGTGACGTTACTCCCAGTTCAGAATTTTTCTTCTTGCTTTTACCCTAAAATTGTAAGGTTCTCCCTTTTCCTTTCTTCACACCAAGATCCTAGAAGAGCTAATTCACTGTACTGAAGCACTAGGGGCAAGGGTTGTAAGGAAGAGTGAGTTTGAAAGTGGGTAAAGAGGAAAGGGACATCCTGTGACAACAATATCTGAGCTGAGAATGGCCTTAGAAAATGGTCACAGTTCCTCTAACAAGATAAAAATCATGACAGGACATATCAGGTCATAAACTCCCCTCAGCTGATGGAAAATTCACTCCTAGAGCCTGTGGGTTTTAAGCATTTGAGGCAGCCTCTGAGTGGGCTGGCAGAGGAGCAAGCAACATACAAGGAGTTGATATATGTTTGAAACTCATCCAGGTTGATGTTGGTGACTGGGTTGAATAAGAACAATAAGATCACATTGACATCAGATCTCACCAGGGTGAGAAAGTATACACCAGTGATTTTATTGTATCCTAGGGCTCAGAGCCAGGTTCATGAAATTTTACTGGGAAATGCTGTATAAACTTGAACCACATAAAGTTCATAAACTTTTGAACTCCCTGTGTCTCATTTTCTTAATTAAGAACACTACTTTCCACCTTGATGACTTGTATGTTTATCCTTTTAATTCACAGGCCAATAAGAGCTGGAGGAAAAGAGGTCTTCAAAATAGACCACCAAAGATTATTAATGTTATATACACCACTATCATCCAAAGCAGTGAAAATGCATCATAAATTATGTAATTAATTCCATAAGGGTGAAAAGAAATTAGTTCTGCTCATAAGTAACAAAATGCCGATAACTCTCATTCAATTTCACTGTTTAGGAGCAGTTAGACCTTTTATCACTATTGTGATAAATTAGAAGTGGGAATGGAGTCTGTGCTGTCTGTAATTTTGCAGTAATAATGCTATTTCTGACATACTTTGTTTCCGTCATCAAGGTAATATGATTTGCTTCTTAATTACATTTCTGGGTGAAGGTAAAATAACAGGGAATCACACGAGTGAATTCATCTCCTTATAATACATGTTACAGTGAGCCTTGGTTAATGCTAAAGAGATGGAGAAGAGAGGGGCTCAGCAAACTAGATTAGATTTTCCTTTTCTCTTGTCCTAGTTTACAGGATGTTATTATTCTGTATTTCGTAAATTAACTGTAATTACATTTTAGTGTCATCTCTATTTCTCATAATGTTTAAGTATCCATTGTAGCTAACCAAGGAGTCTTAAATGCAGTGCATGGGAAGTTGGAGTGAACAAAATTATGCCAATCCTAATTTCTATTTCCTATTACCAAAGCTCCATTTAACCACTCTCCTAGAGGAGGGCACAGTTTCACCTAAATTACAAGACCAACTAATGGAGACCACCTGAAGAGGCTACAAAAATCTTATGCATTATCCCTTATTCAATAATATTCACAACACCCATCTTAGCATTTGGTAAGGATTCTGAATCTGGGGAATCCTTTTCTGCCCTCTTATCTCATCATCATTCTCCAAGGCCCAAGTGAGTTCTGTCAACCTCCAAAGTCTCCTCTTCAAATTGCCACATCTTCATAATGCTTATAAGCACAGAATCCAGCAAAGAGTTATTAGAAGATTCCCTTCCTCTTTTTCTTCAAGCCCAACCTGGTAGAGCCAGCTGAAGGCAACAGAGTGGCGTAAACTGGCTTCAGCTGACACTCCAAGTACATTTATTAGCACTGCACTAGATGTGAGTAGAAATAAAGGTAAATAAAATCAGGTCCAAACCCTCCAGGAGCTGACAATGTATTAATCCATTTGGGAAGACTCTGATAAATTTATTCCCACTAAACTATTATTAGCTGACAAGTGTTAGTTCCATCAGGTGTATTTGTCTTGCAACAGGTTCCTTAGCAACCCAGTTTTTGCTTCAGTGGTTGGTGAGTAGCAGGAGGAGAGGCTGATTATGCCAGTATTGCTATGTGGGAATAACTCCAGAGTACATCTGTCAGAGAATTATAAAGTTGCCCAACAAAGACTCTAGAGAACCACCTGCTATCCTATTTCATTCCAGATCTTTTAAGGAATGGGATCCCTGAAATGTCCTTTAACAGATTCTCTGCCAACCAAAAGGGCAAGTGTGAAGAGCTGACCTTGGAGCCAGAAGCCTCAAGAGACACATTTTCTCATTAAGGATTTTATTCCCTTTAAAAGCACCATAATGTAGCTTGAAAAACTGCTTTCCTTTAAGAGCTTGTTTCACAGCCTGATGTACTTTGCAGAGTAATGGCCATGGAATTTAGGTTCAACTGGCAGTAATCCTAAAGGGCACCATATCAAGTGTTCAGAACATTAGGAATTTTAGGCTGGAAACCAAGTGGCCTCCTGAGGGAATCTCACTTTTCAGTGAATGGGTAAAGGAGATGTATCCTAAGGAAAGTTATTGAGGTAAGTCTAGATAGCTTTTTTATAGGAGATTTAATATGCATGTGAGTGTGTATACATATGTTTGTGGTATTTGTGTATGTGTATTTATTATAATTAGCCTGTGACTGTCTAACAGTAAAAAATGCAAGGCAGGGGCCAGCCTACACATTCAGATTTTTATAGAATATATTTTATTCAGTCTGTGACTATATAACAGTAAAAATGAAAACAAGCCTACTTACAGATATCTTCCTGTATTAAATTTTGATGTCCAATCCTATCATTTATGGGGCATGTTGAACAACTTTGGGTTTAAAATAAATGAGATCTGCCTTGCACTTCAAGGCCTTGGACAGTTTGGAACAAGGCTTCTTTCATCTGTGAACATGTAGATTTAATAAACTGTTTTTAGCAGTATTCTGGTTTAATCTTCTCTAGTTCCAAGGGAAAATTTATGTAAATTAGGTTGGAAAGGAAACAAGAGTATGGGGTGTTACATAGTTTGTATATCTTGTAACTTGTCAAGAAAATTTTTGTGTATTTGTCCAGTAGAAGGTATAGGATGCCCACTTCTCAGTGGCTCAAATAGGAAACAAAATGTAATTGGTTGTTAATACATCCTGTCATTTCAAGAAAAAAGAGGGAGGTGGGTCACCTCAGGAAGCAGAGACCAGGTGGGTTGGAGGGACTTGACAGAGTATGAACCTCCCTCTGCCTTGAGGAAGTTTGGGGTGGGACAAGGGTTGCAATGAGATTGGCAGCCATTTCTAGCAATGCTTGGAGATCTCCCACCAAGAGATGAGAAACCACTGTTGTCCATATCTGACTATTACTTATTGTTATCTTGAGGAGAAAATAAAGGGATTTTGTTGAAAAAACTCTTCTGATGGGTACCTGTCTCTTGGAGATCTGAACATTTCATTCAAAAAAAAAAAAGGGGGGGGGGAAACAATTAATAAATCAGAGCCTCTCAAGAAGAAGATCCTGGTTTTCAACAAAAAGGTTTCATAAAGCAATAATATATGTAAAAATAAATAGCACATGGTAGGCACTCAAATGTTTTCATTGACTGATAATATTAATAATAATAGTCAGTATCCTAGGGGTAACTTACTATGTGCTAAATACTTTAAGCACTATCCTCACGTGGTTCCAGCTCTGAAACCTAATGCTTTTCATAAGTCATTTTGGCAACAAAACCTGACCTGACCTTACCTCATTTGCTAGCAAGACTTGTCTGAACTTCTGTGTGGCTATTTATGGTTTTTATTTATTTAAGTTAATCTGAATAGTCATATGTTTCAGAGCAGAATTATGAATGTGCTTGACTATGAGGGGCTGCCTAAAGTCTGCCATGGAAAATTATGTAACATATTAAATATGTTACATATAACCTTGCTAAATGAAAAAAGGAAAACTCCTGAATTCTAGGCTACAATTGGTCACCAGGGTTTGAGGCAAAGGATTGTAGACCCTACAGACTTTCTACAATTTTTGATTTAGTACTAATATTATATTTATATTGTGATGTGGAAACTGAAATACAGGGAGGTTAAGCTGTTCTTCTAAGTTCACACAGCTGGTGATGGTTTTAGTTATTATTTGAATTTAGGCAGTTTGACACCAAATCCTATTATCTTAAACCTATTACTCTATACTACTCTGCTTATGGATAATGACACATAATAGAGAAATGATCAAAGATGGTAGTAGGTTAATGGAATGCCTACATGTAAGAGCAAGAAAATATAATTTTATGAACAAGCAAAAATACTTCCTGTTAAATTTTTGGCAACTAGTCTAATGTGTTAACTAAGAGGTATAGCACAAGAAGGTAACACTGGATAGATGAGGAAAGGGACAAGACCACCGTGTCATTGCAGGGACCAGGAAACCTTGGATGTCCAAAGAGGAAATGACCACCAGAGAGACATCTTAGGAATCTTTGCATCTGAAGACTCGAGAAACCCCAAAGCAGTCACTAGGGTAAGAGATCCATAGTCCCTGTGGGACCAAGAAGTGGTTGAGAATTTCTGCTACCTTTGTGCTGGGCCGCTCAAGCCTGGCCAATACATCATCTGGCCAAACAGATCAAGATTGTAAGGGCCACAACTTGTTTGCTATCAGAGCCCTTTCCTCTTATTTTCCTCTGATTGTGAACAGACTTTGGGTTAAGGGGCACTGTTAATGTGTAATATTTTTCATTCCCCACATATAAATATCACAATCTGTGAAGGCTAAGGAGAGAGACAGCTTGTAAGATGCTAAGTATTCATTTTGATAGAATCTCATCAAAAATAATTCCTTCCAGTTATTTTTAATATTTAGAAATATAGTTAACATAATAAAAATAAGGGTTTGAGAGACAGAAATAGATGTTTTCAACAACAAAGGAAACAGGCAAAGAGCCTTTTGCTATATAATTGCTTACTATGAAAGGGCACCAAGAGCTGCAAGCAGATGCGAAGGCCAAGCAAGGGAGAAGTCACAGAAAGTGATGCTAATGGACCTGAGAGAAATGATTGTTCCAGAGAGTTCTACTATATCACAGGTATATTCTGGAGCTAGAAGGGACTAAGATGAAATAACTCTAAAAGGAGGGAAAGGATAATTGAGTTTGCTAGGCTCTGAGCTAAACGCTGGCCAAATAGAATAGATTGCTTAATGTACCATCTGGAGTGGTGTCCAATTTATTCTGTGACTCCAGACTTTGACTATGGGATTAAGATGGGGAGTTCTTAAAACTAAACCAGAATAGCTACTCAAGTGCACACTTTTTCAAGTTGGGGCAGGTTCTTTTACAGTATTATAAAATAATTCTGAGGACAGTGGCTCATTGTGTAGCCACATTGGTTGATGGAAATGTAAAATCATTTTGTTCAAAGATCAAGAGGTGATGTGAAAGCAAGCTTGCTTAACCTTGAGGTAATTTTGGAATTAATTTATATGTGGACATATAAACTGAAACATAACTTCAAAAAGATTTAAACTCTCTTCACCCTTTACCTGTATAAAATGACCCTCCTTGATGAGTTTCTAGCAAGAAGTTCTTACAAGGCTTACAAATCAGCCAAAAAGACTTTTAAAATCACTACAACACATGATGCATACTTGCAGAGATTGGAATGCTAATTATTTTATCTACAATTTCTTTCAGAAAATTACATTATAAACTATCAAAACCCAGCCTGGAACTGATTGTAGCATGCCAATACATTCATGCCACTATCATTGGCAGCAAGGAAATGTCATTACAAAGTTAAAAAAAAAAAAAAAATACCTTCTATGATATTCTACTACATATGTCAGATGTTTGACAAGACAAATGTGATGTGACTTCAGCGTTTTCATATAATCTCTGAGGGTTCATTATACATCAGGGACCCCTTGAATCCCCTGAATTATGTTGTAAGAAGAAAGCCAATTTCTTCTTCTCTGAGACAGAAAGGCAAAGATTAGAGGAAAATAATTATGGAGTAAGACTTCTGTTAAATACTTTAGTATATTATCCAATTTAACTGTTTGAAATCCTCAGACTGTAGTAATGATTTTTATTATCTGCTCAGCATGCATTTTCCCTTTTCCTGCTAATAGCAACTCTATTTTTCTTTGCAGAGCAATTCAGATAAATGTGACCCTGATTCATTTTGCTCTGAGGGATGAGAAGTAGCTCTACCCAGTCAAACAGATTTTCAATGACTGGCTCAAGGATAGGTGTGTGACCCTATCTGAGCCAGTAAGTTAAGCCCAAGACTCTTTTGGAAATACGTAGAAATAAAAGCTAAATTGGTAATTCCAGAGATGACAAAGGTCTCTATATAGTGAAAGCATGCCTAAGAATGAAGCCATCATGGAGAATGAAAAGGCTAAGAGATGGCTAGAAGGAGGGAAGTTTGGAAGAGAGGCTGCCCAAGTATCGAAGACATTCTTTGGATATAGCTCTTCCTAAAGCTGACTCTCCTACTTCTGGATTTTTCTGTTGTATGAATAATAATAACCACTTTTGTATTTATTATTAATCATAATAACATAAGCAAGTTTTAATTGGGATTCTTTCACTTAAAATTTGAGTCACAATTGCAGAAATTGGTACTTGCAGGTGGAGTAAAAAAAGTGTAAACTTCTGAACTTACTGAGTTAAATTAGAATGTGGAGAGCTAGAATTTGTCTACCTTAGGGAGATAATTGACATTATCTGTTATATCATAGCAAAGTAACTAGTTAAAACTGTCCCTTATGACATTTTAAGACTGTGCTGATATTCCCACTCTGGCTGGAATTTCAGGTTATTTCCTATAAAAATGTCAGTAAAACAACAAATTCTTTTATCCTATGTCCTTAAAAAAAAGATAAATGATATGGCCAAATCTGGCACACATCAAAGCAGCAATGAGGAAAAAAAATACTGTTATTTTTTTCCTCTTCCCACCCACCCACCCACTCTCCCTTCCTTCCTTCTTTGATGTCTTGATATTTTCATTCATTCATTCATTCATTCATTGCTATGAAGCTACAGTAATCAAGAAAGGGTGATACTGATAGAATGACAGACAAATAAACAAGAATATAGAGTCTAGGAATAGACTTTTCTCCAAAAAGGCACACCCAGGCAATTCAACTGGGAATGGAAAGTCTTTTCAAAAAAGTGGCTTGGAAAAATGGGATAAACTTAAGGATAAAATATCAACTTCAACCACTACCTCACACTATACTAAAAAATTAATTTGAGATGTTTAAAGATATAAACATTAAATAAACCATAATATTTCTAGAAGAAAATATAGACAAATATCTTTGCAAACTTGGAGTGAGTAAAAATTTCCAAGGGAAGACAAAAAATAAGCACTAGCCATAAAAGAAAAAAAAAAGTTACATTGACAAAGGACTTGAAGGCAAAATATCTAAATTCCCACAACTCGTTAATAAAAAAATAAATAAAATGGACAAAACATTGGCAGGCACTTCAAAAAAGAAAAATTTAAGGGGCCAATAAGCACAAAGAAAGACACATCCTTAGTCATCAGGGAAAACCAAACACAATCACAGTGAGATAACACAACACACTCATTAGAATAATCTTAAAAGAACTGATGGTAACAAAATAAAATAAAATTTTAAAAATCCATGGAACTACACTACACAAACAGTGAATCCTAATTTAAACCATGATCTTTAATTAATAATACAATTATAAAAATGTGCTATTAAAAAAACTGAACTGAACAGATAAAACCAAATTTTGGCAAGGATGTGGAGCAATTGGAACATCCATACAATATTAGTGAGACTATAAGAATAATATAACCATTTGAGGAAACTTTTTGGCATTTCTAATAAAGCTAAACATTTACTTACCCTATGTCCTAGCAAGTCCTTCCTTAGATATCTACCAAAGCAAAATGACAATTTATTTTACCTGCATATGAAGGTTTATTCTTAATAGCCTATTTTAGTTTACTAGACTTCCAAAAGCAGATATCATGAAATGGGTTGGCTTTTAACAGTGGGAATTTATTAGCTTAGAAGCTTACAGTTAAGAGGCTGAGAAAAATGTCCAGATCAAGGCATCATTAGGTGATGCTTTCTCCCCGAAGACCAGCTACCAGTGATTCTGAACTCCTCCATCACATGGCAAGGAACATGGCAGTGTCTGCTGGTCTCTCTTTCTCTTCCTGGTTTCATTGCTTTCAGCTTCTTGATTCCATGGCTTTCTCTCTCTCTCTGTCTGAATTTCATTCTCTTATAAAGGACTACAGAAAAAGGATTAACACCCACACTTGGCCACACCTGAACTGAAGTAACCTAATCAAAAGATGCTACTTACAATACCTTTACACCTACAGGAATGGATTAACCTTAAGAACATGATTTTCAAGGGTACCAACAGTTTCAAGCCACCACAGAGCCCAAAACTAGTTACAGCCCAAACATCCCTCAGTAGGAATATAGAAAAATAATTTGTGATATATTCATATACTGGAATACTATTCAGGAATGATAATAATAATAGTACTACTTATACAAGCAATAAAAGAAATAAATCTCAGAAATTTTGGTGAGTGAGAAAGCCAGATACAAAATAGTACTCACTGAATGGTTCCATTTCTATGAAGTTCAGGAAAAGGTTGCTTCTATGAAGCATGCCCCTCATAGCCCTAGCTTAACTCTAACCTTATCCCTAATGATGTCCCTTCTATTTCAGCCCAAACCCCATCCGGTGACTTACTTTATCCTTCCCAAATTGAAATCTCTCTCCTGCATCAATTGTACCCAGTCCCCCAGCCATCTTACCACAGGTAGGGGAAAGGAGAAAAGTAAATTTTGGATTTCCAACCTCCATTAAGTGGCCCAAGAAGAAGACTATAAAAATACTAATCTATGTTGATAGAGATCAGAACAATGGTTGCTGATATCATATAAGGATTGACTTAAAGAGAGTCCTAGGTAAATTATTGGGGTAATGGCAATGTTCTAGACCTTGACTAGGGCATTAGATACATGGGTGTATATAGTTTCAAAATGTATTGAATTATACACCTAAGATATTTGCATTTCATTGTGTCTAAGGTTTATTTCAGTGAAAAATGAAAATTCATATGTTTAACAATATTTTTTGAAGTGTAGGATAATAAAGGCCTTAAGGCTATGGGAGGTTCTTCGTGGTGGGTAATCTGTGATGCCTGCAAAATAGGTAATCTTATATTTTGAAGGAGTGTAAAAAGTGGATTCTCATGGGGAAAAACATCATTATTCCTGTCTGGAAACAGGATATAAGATTGAAAACAAGGGGAGCCAGAGCTTAAATCCCCAAGCCTATTCTTCTCTGTACTTCCTGCTAGAGAAGATGGTAAAATACCACGTTCAAAATGGCCATGGAAAAAGGCTTCCAACTAAAATTTACATTCAGCAAAACTATTCATAAAGTGAGAGAGTAGACTAGAAACATGGCCAGACATACGATTTTTTAATTTAACTCTACAGAACCCTATCTCATGAAAGTATTTGAGAATGTCCTTCATGCAAACAAGGAAGTAGTCTCAAAATTAACTCTAAAAGGGAAGCGGCTGTGGCTCAATCAGTAGGGCTCCCGTTTACCATATGGGATGCCCTGGGTTCGGTCCCCGGGGCCTCCTGGTGAAGGCAAGCCCGCCCACATGGCGTGGTTGGCTGGCCCAGCGAGCACAAGCAGCAAGGGGGGGATAAATGAATAAATAAATAAAATCTTTAAAAAAAAAAATTAACTCTAAAGAAGCCTTTTTTAGGAAGGTATTTGAGATTGTCCTTCATGAAAATAAGACATGGATCGTAAAAACAGAGGATCGTATGCAGGATAATACTGTGAAGAAAATCCTAGGTGGTCATTGCACACCAGGTGCAGTGGGCACCCAGTCTTGACTGAGCAGGATTGAGGAGTTAGGTGAGGGTGGTGAGGGTTTTAGGCATTAGCTGTGTCTGTTGAAGCACTTACTAATAAAAATTAGTGATAGATAAGTAGAAAACTAAGTTAATAGAAAAAATTAAAATGCAAGATTTAACTCAGGAAAAATTAAAAATTTTGCAACAGTAATGAATGTAATTATAGTGGTCTCTGTGGATCAGTACGAGAAAAATATTTATATGGTCGCAATGACGTAAACAGTAAATTTTTATTGAATCAAAAACTGTGGTAACTCTACTGGGTGACTGTGAATGGAACATGGATGGTGGAAATAGAATGGAAAACTAAATTTTTCATCTTCATACCAGGCAGATAGTAGTTACTGTAGCTCAATTATTGAACAGTGTGAACTCAATGGGATAAAAACAGGGGGGAAAGCTTGATTTTTCTCTTATCATGGTGTTTAATCCTGTTCTGTTAGATCTCCTTCCCCTGTCCCTTTCTAGTCGCTTCCATCTATAGGAAAATGTTCATTGTGTCCAGACCACTCTGATTTGAAATTTCAGTGTCAGCTCTAATTCACAGTTTTCCTCCTGAGCTCTGGCGGTCTTGGACAAGACTTACAATGGCATGGCGTGGTGGAGAGGTCAAAAGGGGTGAGGTGCTTAGAGGAAAGGGGCTTGTTTGTGTCACTAGTCCTCTCGTAAACACAGTCACTGCTGTCTTCTGTGTGGCAGATTTTCAGAGGTTGGCACCATTGGGGGTTATATTTAGAAATTTTTTAGAGATTTTCTGATGTTCAACCAATCCATGTGTCTTAAATTAAGTAAGGGACTCTTGGTGAACATTTGTGACGGGCTCAACTATTGTCACTTTTCTCTGTGCCAGCTTCTTTTTGCTCAGAGTTCCTGTCCCTGGCAGGCTGCTGCTTGGGAGAGGTATCATGATGGCTAGAGCCTGGTTACCTTCCAATGGCATACAGTTTATCCACAAGAATCCTTATCACTTTATAATACTTCCCTTCACATCCTGTTCTACAGCCCATTCTAATTGGCCTCTTGACTTTGGAATTCTCAGGCAAGAAACATATATCACTCTCTATCCTCACACATATTCCCAACTTCCAGGGTTCCTATGTCACGTTTTTCTAAGGACTCTTGCACTCCACTGTAGTCCTCATATTGAGATGAGACTACAATTTCTGCGGCTCAACAAACATCAGTCCAATCTCTTTCAATAGTTCACTTTGTGACTCCTGAACTTACCTGGCACTCAAAGAGGATAGGGTGGGAAGTAACCACCTGAAAATCCACAACATTCTCAAATACTCCCTATTCCAGTGTCTTTTTTCTACACGTCCAACCCCATTCTTAATTCAGTCTTCTTTTCATATAAGATGGTTGGGGTGGTTATGAAAATCACTGTCTTATAGTAGCCTGTAGGGAACTGAAATTTCAGGAAGAAAAGAAAGTGTCTCAGTCAGCATGTAACACAATTCTGTCTAAAACTAATGTGGAAATGTGGAATCTTCCAAATTCTTCCAAAAGTAGCAGATGAAGGAGTTGAACATTTTTGCCTCTGGGAAAGCAGACAGGGCTATAAAGAGGGGAGAGGAGAAGCAGAGGTTTCATGACTTTCAATACATCTTTTAGTTCTATTTGACTTTTAAACAATGTGTGCACACATTATTATAATAAAGTAAATTATATTTTAGTTTTTTTTTTTTTTTAAAGTGATTCATTTGGATACAGCCTGGGCGTAAAGAGAGTGTATGCCACACCTCCCAACTCTATGTTATTGCCTCAAGGGAATTCATGTGCGGTACACTAGAACCTGCTTCTACTTTCTTGCTAGAGCTGTTTGTACAATATCTTTTTCCAAGGTAATATTCAGTGCCATCATTTTGGTAGCTTGAAGTCAGACAAGTTGGTAGTATTTGCACTATAAAAATCAACAAACAGTAGAAATCAAGGCTTTTTAAATTATTTTTTTTAAGGTCAGGTTTACCAGCACACTATTGGAGGCTACTAAGATGTGGAAATGAGAGGTAGAAACTGAGGCCTATTGCTAAGAGACAAAACTCCCAAACAGAAGTCTACATTCCAAGATCGTGATTAAACAAATGTTCTGTTTTTGGCTACTCTTTCATTATAGAATACAATCAACCTAAGGCTTATTCAAGGTTTTTTATTGAAAGACTACATGTACATAGTTTTATAAGTAAATACTCCAGGCTCCCAAAGACTTATGACAGGAAAGGAGCTACAGAAATAATGCACACTTCAAAAGAGGAATCCCTTCTAGTGTCCGTCTTTCACATGGCCTCCTCTAAAAGTAGAACTGGGTCTTTCAGATTGGCCAAACAAGGAAAGTACCCATTGCCAGGAAAAGCCATTGTTCTCCCAGTCCAACTGGATATTATATTTGTCAGGGACCAGGGACCAATTAATTTGTTTCCTTTTATATCATTTTCCAAATGGGAGTTTCTAACATGATGATACTGTTGATTCTTCATCAGTGTGGATTTGAAGTGGTTGGACTTATCAGTTAACCAAATCAAGCCAGATCATGAACATTAGGATTTGGCTGGAAAGAATCATCTGGAGATTTTTTACTCATAGCTGGATGAAGAGGACTCAAAAAAGACATTATGTCTTCCCCTTTTATAACTGAAGAGTATTGATTTAGGTAGGGATATGTAAAGATTCTGAGGAGCTAAAGGGTAGACTGCAGTGCACGTCCGGTGTTTTTGCCAGCCCAGCATTGATTCTTCTCTCTTCTAATAACAGCACCTGATTTGTTTGTTTGTTTGTTTTGTTTTTCATTTCCTTTTGAAATTTACCTCTCCTCCACTTACATTCCATACATTCCATGTAGCTCACTAAGAACTGACTTCCCTACACAGGCCTCTTCACACCCAGAGGTTTGTGGCCATGGTGTGCCTTGTCACAGCAGTCAAGGATGCCCACATAATCCACTTCAGTCAATGAGCCCCACACCCAGTACCTTTATCTGAGAAGCCAATAAAATCCCTTTTCCTGACTAAGCCAGTTTTATTAGATTTTTGTCATTAAAACTGAAGGAGCAATGGTGTCATTTGCAATGTTTACTTGTTCTGCCCATTCAGGCTTTTAGGACCTTGACTTTGAAAGTCGTCCAATCCATCTTTGCTTGTATCTCCCTTTACTAGTACCTGATAGACAGCTGAATAAGACTCCTCGCTGCTCCCTAAAATATACTATCACATCTTCACAATGTTATATTCATTGTTTTCTTTCTCTGGAATTATCTTCCTGCTCTTCTCTCTCTTAAGCCTTCATATATGAAATCTCCCTGTGAAATCCTTGTTGCTTCTTCCTTATAGCCCCAAGGTAAAAATAGTTGCTGTCTCTCCTATGCTCCTCCATGGATTTTACAGGCATTTACTACAGTGTTTCCTCATTTTATTCATAAATGTATGTCTTTTCCTCAGAAAATAAGCTCCTCAATGTCTGGTATATAGTATAAATGCCTTAAGATGTTTTTTTTTGTTGTTTTTTTTTTTTTTTTATTATGGGTAAAAATCAAAATTCTCACAATACATACAAACATTTGCATAATGATATATAAATATATGTGCATATATGTGTATTTGCTTACAAAAATGTTATTTATATATATATATATATACATATATTTTAAGAGGTGCTTAGATTACCCAAAATATTACACGGAACCCACTGGGATTCCCATGTTGCCCACCTCCCACACCTCCCACCACATCCCACACAAACATCTCCCACAAGTGTGGCCCACCAACCTCAATGAACTTACACATCCTGGAGCCTTGCCACCAACCATAGACCACAGTTCAAACTGTAGACCACACTCTCTCTTAAGATGTTTTTGATGTGAATTAAGATGTGCTATAAGAGAAGCAAATGCAAAAAAAAAAAGAAAAAAAGAGTTCAGAAACTAAGAAACTAAATATTCATCTGGAGTAAATGGTAGTATATGTGGCAAACATGGCCACAGTAATTCCAGGGTGTGCAGTAAAACTGCGATTCCTCCCATCAAGAGGTGGAGCCTATTTCATTACACTTCTCCTTGAATGTGCTCTTAGGCATGTGTTGTGGTTTGGCCATGGTTAGCCATGTGTTGTGGTTTGGCCCCAAGGACATTAGCAAACATGACACTGGCAGAGGCTTAAAAAGTCCTTGCACACTGGATCTTGTCCTTTCTAGGTGTTTAGTTGTTGAGAATCTCTGAACAAGACGAGGCTAAGCTGTGGGATGATGAGAAACCAGTTGTCAAGAAACCTCAGCCATCCCTACCATCCCAAAGTCCCTCACCTCTGACATATGAACAAACTTTGTGACTTGGGAAGAACAAGTTAAGCAGAAGTTTGGAGTTGTTACTTTCAACAAGTGTTTATTTAAAACACATGCATGCTAAACCAACAAAGTTTTTGAGAGCTGTATGAACAAAACCACTGGCAGCTTGGACAAAAGAGGACATGGAAAGGAGAGATTGAAGGAGAATCAGCTTTAAGAAGAAAACCGTGGAAGCAGAGATCTGGACTTAAGACATCTCCTTGGGCCAAGAGAGGAGCCCCACCCATGTGTACAGAGAGGGTGAGTTTGCCCCTGCAGTTGAAGAGGGTGGATGTCCCCACCCGATGTTCAGGAAGAGTTTTGCCACCCCAGGGTGCAGAGGGGTTGGAGCACATTCCTCAAAGATTAGGGTGATTAAGGTCAACACCCCATTGGTCTGAGAGGGGTGAACCTGTCCCCCATGGATTAGGGAAGGCCAGGTGGTCAACCCATTGCTCTGAGAGGGTTGAGCCTGTATGCCAAAGGTTAGGGGGAATGTTGTCTTCACCTCACTGTACTAGAGGGGCTAAGACTCTAACCCAAAGATTGGGTAAGGTGTGGCAATCACCCCAACACTCTTGGAGGGTGAGGTCTGGAGCTTGGTTGTCACCCAGATGCTTGATGAGGGTGGAACCAAGAAAATGGCCATTGGGCAAGCCTGTGGAAAGGGTGGGTTCCCATGTGGCCCCAAGGAGAAGAAACCATCATCTTAAGAATGACTCTCAGACTTTGAAATCGAATGGAGGATGCCCTGCAAGTTTACTGAACTGTAGAGGATCCATGACTCATGTTTAACATTCCAATTTCTTCTTATGATATTGAAAATGTTTATCCTTTGTCTTTCCATTTGTGTATTGGAAGCAGTTAAATGGTTTTGTAAGTTTCAAAGGTCTATAGCAGATGGGACTTTGCCTCAAGATGAACTGTATTTCTTTAAACTGATTATGATATGATTTTGTACTTGGATTGTTACTGATTTAAGTTTTTTTAAATATTGTAATGTATTTTTGGAATTCAGAGGGTGGAATGTGACCGTTGGGGAATTTGATGCAATTATGAATTCCAAAAATCTAATTGGATCATGCTTGTAAACTGATCTGTTAATCTGGGCATGATTAGGTTAGGATTAGGGTGTTGAGCCCCACCCCTTGGTGGGTGGGGAATCGAATATAAAAGGCAAGGCAAAGGATAGCAGAAGCAGTCTTTTGAGAAGCAGTCTTTTGAAAAGCAGTTTTGATGTTGGAAAGAAGGCCCCAGGAGAAGAGAAGCAAGCTGTTCGCCTGATCGTCTACAGCTGACCTTGTGGAGGAAACAGGAGCTAAGCCCGGAGAGAAACGCAGCCCCGGGAAGAGAGGAACCCCAGAAGCCTGAGCCCTGGCACACGCCAGCAACTGTCTTGCTCTAACACGTGGCAATGGACTGTGGTGAGAGAAGAAACTTAACGCCTTATGGCTTGGTATCTGTAGACTTCTACTGCAAATAAATACCCTTTATAAAGACCAAAATAAATAAATAAATAAATTAATTAATTAATTAATTAAAATAAAACACATGCAACGGTCAAGGCTCATTATGAGGATGGAAAGCATTATGACCTGTCCTAGCTAAGGTTTGCACAAACCTACCAACACAGAGAACTGTGAACAAATAATTGGTTTATGTCACTAAGTTTTGGAGTGATTTATTATTTAAAAAAAAAAAGCTATGTGTGATATATATATAAAATATTAGCTTTTATGCAGAGAAAAAAATCAAGTCTAACATTAAAAATATTTTCTTGATTCTGCTATGAATTAGTGGTTATGCTCAACAGCTCTGTAACTTATTACTATTAATATAAAAATGAAATGTTTCATAAAATAAGTTTGGTTATAAAAGTCATCAACTCTAAGGTTAGTAAAAGAGCACAAAATTTAAAAGAAGCCTTTATTTAGATCTGTTTTTGGTAAACATGAATATATTGTAAAATTTTCCAAAATAATCTCTAGAAATGTTAGAATTACAGATCTCATGTCATCAACTTCTCATTTTCAGATGATATGATTTAGTAGTTTTAATTTTTCTTTTCAAATTTTGCAGAATTTTATAATGTCATAAAATATTCAGCACATCTCATTAACAGAGAGGGGAAGATAACAGGAAAATCAATCTGAACTTTAAAAAAATCAGTGAGGGGAACGGATATAGCTCAAGTGGTTAAGCACCTGCATCCCATGTACGAGATCCTGGGTTCAATCCCCAGTACCTCCTAAAAAAAGAAAAAAATCAATGAATGAAGGAAATAGCCTTATCCAGGAAAAACTGGATTCTGACTGTTTAATTATAAAGTACAAATATTGTACAAAGACTCGGGTGAGAAGTCAGTAACTATATATTTAGCACAATAGAGATTCATAATAATCTTTGAAATATATTTATATTTGAGAAAATACTAGGTGTTTATTGGTATTGTTTGCTTGTTTTTTTATTATTAAAATGTCACATTCTGGGGATACTGTAGATGAAACCTAATATTTGATTGCTATTTGTTTAAGCCTAACGTCTGGGTATTTGTGTTGATTTATTAAATGAAATGGAGCAGGGTTTTTTATGTTCAATAGTTATGTTTAACCAGATCTGTACCTATTTTCTGTGGCACAAAAACAGATGAATAGACACATTGATAGGTGTGGTAGATGATAGATGATAGATAGATAGATAGATAGATAGATAGATAGATAGATAGATAGATAGTTAGATGAATAGATATAGAGATGAACATATTATGAATCAGGTAAAATTGAGACAATAAATTATTTCATAGGATTATTGTAGGATTTACTGAATTAATTTATATAAAGAATAGTGCCTCACAAATAAATGCTAAATAAACATTTATTGTTTTCAGAATAATATATATAAAATTATTCTCTCAACCCACAACCCAGTAAGAAAATTGGACATGTTTATTTATTTAAAAGTGGAGAGCATGATATTGAAGTTTAGGATCTCTACTCTTTAGTCCTAGCTTCTACAACCAACTAACTTTGTGACTTTTACCAAAATATTCCATCATATGGACTTCATTTCCTCATCTATAAAATTAGAGGGCTAATATAAACTTTCTCTTAGTCTACTGCGACAGTTGATACTGGATGGACCCAAGAAAAACATTCCATAGAGCAAATCCATTCTGCTGTTCTGGGTGAGTGAATGTCACCTGATGCCTTGATTTGGACATTTTTCTCAGCCTCACAACTGTAAACTTGTAAGTCAATAAATCCCCATTGTAAAAGCCAGCCCTCAACAGTACAAATATAAGAACATTCTTTCACAAAGACTAACAAAAGTACAATAATTTTTCATGGTGTTAATAATAAGGTGGTATATGGGAAAATACCTAATATAAGCTAGGGACTATAGTTAGTAATAATACTTCAATATTTTGTCATTAATTGTAACAAAAGTACCACCCTAATGCAAAGTGTCAATAATAGGGTGGTATAAGAGAATGTTGTATTTTTTGGATGACGTTTCTGTAAACCTACACCTTTCCTAATTTAAACAAAAACATTGAACTGTATATCACAGAGAACACTGTTCTGGATGATAACCCTGATTAATAGTACAAATATAAGAATGTTCTTTCATGAACTAGAACAATTGTACATCACTTTTATGAGATGTAAATAATAGGGTGATATATGGGGAAAATACGTCTAATGTAAACTATGGACTATAGTTAAAAGTAAAATTTAATAAATTTTCATCAGTTAGAACAAAGTTATCACTCCAATGCTAGGTGTCAATAATATGGGTTTTAAGGAGTAGAGGGTTTTTCTTTATGGAGTAATGAATATGTTTTGAGATTGATTGTGGTGATAAGTTCACAACTCTATGATTATACTGAGAGCCATTGATTGTACACTTTGGATGGATTGTATGGTGTGTGAATACATTTCAATAAAACTACTTAATCAAAAAAAAGCCAGCCCATGCCTGGTATAATGTTTACAGCAGCTTTTAGCAAACAAAAATAGATTTTGGTACCAGGAAAGAAGGGTGCTGCTATGCAAATACCAAAATTGTTGTGTTTTTTTTTTTAAAGGCTTTTAAAATGGGTAAGGGGTAGATTTGGGGAGAATTCTGAGATGCTTGATAGAAAAGTAGATTGTTTTGAAGAGAATGTTGGTAGAAACATGGGCACTGAAGGTACTTCTGATGAGGCCTCAGACAGAAATGATGAATGTGTCATTGCAAACTGGAGGAAAGGCAATCCTTGTTTTAAAGTTGCAGAGAACTTAGCAAAATTGTGTTCTGATGTCATAGGGAAGGCAGAATTTGAAAGTGACGAGCTTGGTTATTTAACTGAGATTTCCAAATTAAATGTGGAAAGGGCAGCCTGGCTTCTCTTTACAGCTTATAATAAAATGTGAGAGGTAAGGGCTAAGCTGAGAATTGAACTCCTGGGTACAAAGAAACCAGAAATTGATGGATGAGAAAACTCTAAGCTTCTGGAAAATGAGTTCCTAGAGAATAATGTCCTATGTGAGGACTTAACTGAACATGGAACTAGTCAGTCATTTCAGTGCAAGTCAAGATTGGATATGCAGTTATCCAGAAAGGATAGTGGAAAGTCTTACAGTCTCAGAGATTGGATACGTGTGTACTGCATGCAAAGCCATCATGTTTTTTGTGAGATCTATATGAACGGAACCTCTGGCAGCCTGAACTAAAAAGGACAGATTGAAAGAAAAATGAGTTCAAAGCCAGAACTGTGGAAGTTGAGGTCTGGACTGAAGACATCTTCTCTGGCCAAGAGAGCAAGCCCACCCATGTGTGTTGAAAGGGTGAGTAATACCAGCACTTAAAGAGGGTGGGCATCTCTCCCTGTTGCTCAGGAAGAGTGCTGCTGCCCCAGGCTTTAGAGATGGTGGAGCATATTCCTGGGGGCCTGGGGAGAGTCTGGCTGCCACTCCATGGTCCTGAGGGAGTTGAGCCTTCACCCTGGAGATTGCGGAGAGTCTGGATATCACCCCAGTGTTCTCAGAGGATGGAGCCTACAGTACAAGTTTGTCCACCACCCAGATGCTTGATGAGAATGATCCAAGAATGTGGCCCCTGGGAAATTGTGGGGCTGCCACTCCATCAGGCCCCAAGGACAAGAAACCATGGCTCCATAGATGACTCTTAGACTTGAAATCTAATGGCATATATCCTGCAGGGTTTTGGAACTGTTTGGATCCCATGACCTCTGTTTTCCTTCCAATTTCTTCCTATGGAAATGGGAATGTTTATTCTATGACTACCCCTACTTTGTATATTGGAAGCAGATAACTTGTTCTCAGTTTCACAGGTCCACAACCAGAGGAGAATTGTGCCCCAGGACAGACCACGCCTATAAATGATTTTGATGAGGCTCTGTACTTAATCCTTTTGAAATATGGTGATGGAATGAATGTATTTTGCATATGAAAAGAACATGTATTTTTTGGAGTCCAGACAGTAGAGTGTAATGGTTTGATGCTAGATAGATCCAGAAAATCATGTCTTCAGAGCTAATCCATTCTGGTCTCTGACGGGAGAGAGCATCACTGGATGACTTGATTTTGACATTTTTCTCAGCCTTGGAACTGTAAGGTTAGAAATTAAATCCCCATTGTAAAAGTCACCCCATTTCTGGTATATTGCTTTTGGTAGCTTTTAGCAAACTAAAATATCTACTCAATCTTAAAACTCCATTTTTTAATTACTTTAATTGTTTTCTATCCAGAGAAGATTTGTAAACCTGAAATAATTAAAATGGGAAATTTGAGGTAAAGAGTAAGCTAAGGAAATGCATTTTTCCATGGCCAATTATGCAATAAACTTGGGCAGAACAAGTTAAGCAATAGCTTGGAGTTGTTACATTGACAAGTATTTATTGAACACTTACTATGGATAAGGTTCTTTATGAAGCACTAGGCTCAGTCTGGAAAAGAAATGGATTTCTGACAATTTGGGGTATCGTATTGCAAATAAAATGCTGTAATTATTAACAACATCTCTGTATAGCTTTAACACACCCTTTGAATTCTCTGTACTTTCGCCTAAAACAACTGAGGAACCTAAATGCCAAACTACGATGTGTTTGCTCTCTTGTGATGTTAGGATGCAAGTCCATCAGTCAATGATTGACACTGCAGCTGCTGAAAAACTACTTTCGGACACTGACAGCTCCTGTTTCTGGGTTGATTTCTAACAGATGCCCTACCCTTGTGAATCCCCCTTATTTAAGTTAGCTGCTGTCCTTTCCATTACAAAAGGGGTTGCCCAACCATTTAATGCACCTGTGGAAATCCAGGTAGCTCAGCAGATGAGAGCAGACATGTTATATCTCGTTGCAAGTTTGCACTTCAGAGTTGTTTGCAAAGGGTCACCAAGTAGAAAGATTTAGTACAAAGACATTCTGATCATAGAACCATAGTATTGACATTAAGCATCATGATGTAAGCTGCTACCATTAAAACTCCTGGTGAAGGCAGGCCCACCCACACGGCGTGGTTGGCTGGCCCAGCGAGCACAAGCAGCAAGGGGGGGGGGTAAATGAATAAATAAATAAATAATCTTTAAAAAAAAAAAAAAATCTCACAATCTACCACACAAAAAAACTCTACCTGTTAAAGTGAAGAATCTGAAAAATTCGGAGAAAATCCCATTTTCTCCCTTTGAAATTATATTCCACCTGCAATCGAGCTTCTGATTAGGACTGACTTCAGCTTCCCATTTTCAGGAAGATATCAACAAATGTGTGGAAAATAGCATATGTTTATTTCTTAGGGAAAATAATTTCATATGGTAAATGCTATGTTCTCACCCTGCTTCACAATAAGTACAAAGCTAAATAAAAATGGAAATTACTTTGCAAGCTTTCCTACAACTTAAAAAAAAAATGAAAGATACCTTGGGACTTATTTTTGAGATACAGATTCTTGAAATTCTTTATTCTTTTATCAGCTCTATTGCTCAAGAGGCAATCTGTACAACAGGCATCATATGTCTTTAATAATGAAGCAAACTACTGTAGCACAAATCTTTCGAGTGGCTAAGAAACCCAGTTATGCAGGAAATGCAAAAATTTGTTTTACTAGAGCTATGAATTGAGCAGCATGCAAGGGTTGGGTTTATTTCAACTGAAGGCAGGGAGGGAAACTGATGAAAACATTTTAAAGAATAGTCCATATGGACTGAGTCTGAGGGAAATTTTCCATTAAACAAATACCTTCCTTATAAACCAGAGTTCTAGAATTCTCTCCCTATTTTGTTTAGAGCCTCAGACTCCACAGAACTTCTCAAAACAATCAAAATTTCTATTACAAAACTTCTTGAACAAGGAAAAAAAAGGTTCCTTAAAAAGCTTTGGATAAAATCTTTCCAAGTAAAATACTGCCTCTATGAGCCAATTTACAAATCTGCATAAAGGATTAAAAACTGTAAAACTGGTGTTAGCAAATTAGGTATTAAGGATTTTGCTTGTAATGGCTCTTTGTTACACCAGACAGCACATTATATGCCTTAGCTGGCAGAAAACAATAACTAAAGGCTGCTAAGTAAGTAACTAAGTAGATACATTAAAATAACTATAAAAATAATAGTATTCAAAGCCTCAAGTAAACATTTTAGGCATCATTTCCATATGGTCTTCTTGGAATTTCAAGTTCTTGTCACATGAAATATCCTTTGAGACTTAGGATAGACATAATCTCAAAATGTCAATTCAAGGTACAGCAATTTAAAGTGTGTTTAGCCAATAGTTTAGCTTTCTTCCAAAGACCTACATTCAGTTGGATATATGTATAATTTTAGTGAAAGAAAAAGCAGGTTTGCTTTGATGTTTTTGAGTGGGAGATCCATGCCAGGTGTTATGGAAAACACAGTAGTGAAGATAGTCTAGTTCCACTCTTAGTTCAGTCAACTATGGTGCACCATGATAACCCTTTAAATTTGGGTGTTCTTGGTAAAATGAAGGCTCTTGGCTAATGCTCAGTACTTTAGCACTAACACTCATCATAGATAGAAATTTAAATGTCAGTTGACAACAAGCCTACTTCAGGGCAAAATCCACATTAACTTCAGAGCCAGAGATTTCACATAAAATTTCCTTTCATGCGCAAGTGATCTCTTTATTTTATAATTAGCAAAAATGGTAAAATAATTTTTCCTGACTCTATCTGTCCTAAAGTATTCGGACAGTCCAAATGAAATATCTCAAAGTCCTTATACCAGAATTTAGCACACCAGAAATTACCAAAAATCTCTGAACTCCTTTATTAGCTATGGCTCTGTAAAGCATACTATTTGACTTTCTAATCTAGAACAGGCAAGAAGCAGAAAATTAGAAGGGGACAAGACCATATTGGCAGACCATAAAAGAGCCTCAGTAAATGACAGCTGACAGCTTAAAAGAGAGAGGCAAGTCAGAGGAGTAACTATAAAATATACAAAATAATTGTAAAAATAAATACGACCCACTGACCCAAGAATTTAAAAGGCACAGTAGCTTGAGGCGAATGTCTTTTTTGTGTGTTTGTTTTTGTTGGGTTGTTTTTTAGGAAGTACCAGAGATTGAACCCAGGACTTTGCGCATTGGAAGCAGGCACTTAACCACTTGAGCTACAAAGGCTCCCCAGAGAATGTCTCTTAAAATGATTATTTCACTGTACAGGGTACAACTGATATGCACAATAATGACCTAACTCATCAAGAAATCATTAAATTATTCACCCTGTTCCAATAAGGCAGAGAGTATTTAACATGCCTTAGAAATAGTCTCATTAAAATGCTTACTGTTAAAAAAAAAGAGGAGCATCAGTAAACTGGGTCAACTCTTGTGGAATATCTCATTCAAAATAATGTCAAACCACTGAGGCCTAACTACTTCAACATCAGAATTTAGGACACTTAATGTGACCGCCAGATAAAAGGCAAAAGAGATAATTTACTTGTAATTTTAAAAAGTAGCAAACTGCTACATAGTCTTCATGATTATAATGCTTAATGTCTACAATGTCTATTTCATTGAGTGGATATTTTAAAATTTATTTTCCACTTTTCTTTCATTGATTCTTTAGGTTGTTTCTAATGGTATCATAAATAAAGCTACATATGTTAGGATGTTTTGTAGCATAAGTAACAGAAAAATAGGCCACAAAAGACTTAAAAATAGACCACAAATGATTTAAATAAGAGGACTTATTTGTTTAGTTAGCTGGATATCCAGAGGTAGTAGACAAGCTTCAATTCTCTCAATACGGTGCTGCTGGCTTCATTTCTCTTTGATTTCTCAGCTGTGCCCTTCTAGGGGAATTGACTTAGTCCCAGGACTGGCTTTCTTCATGGTTGCAAAACGCCTCCAGCATTTCCACATATCAACAAATCAAGATGTGAGGCAGAGGGCTTTTTTTTTTTTCCTGATTTCTCCCTCATAAAAACTCAGAAGACCTCTTTTCTGTTATCCTGAGGAAAACTCCTTCCAGTTTCAGTCTCATTAATTTGGTTAATGTGATACCTGAACTAATCCTTCAGGGCAGCAGAATGTCATTAGGTGGTTGGCTCAGGCCTTGGGTCACTGTAGTAAAAGGGATAGGATTTCTCTGAGACCATTAAACCCATCCCTGCACAGGTTGCGGGGTGTTCACCTTGACTTTGGCTAGTCAACACCTATATGAAAATTGGGTTATTAATAGGACGAGGAGAAAAGGAATGCTAGTTGGCAACAAATATTCACTGGTACATTACAATGGACATTTTTTGCATAGAGCTTTCTTTTTCCTTTGGATGCCTTCTTTAGTGTAGTTGGCCAGAAATAATATAAATATTTTGATTTAATAATTTAAACTTTTTTTGTCACAATGACTGGAATCGATCTGAGATTTTAAGCAAATGAAAGAACATAGTGGAGTATGTAGGATACATTTATTGTCTTGTTTTTCCAGGATAGTATCCTTACCCCTTAATGGAGAAAGTGATTTGAGTGGGAGTGGCCTTATTTGTTTTTTACAGGTCTTTATCTTTCCGGAGACAGGGTCTGGCTGATGTCATTAAGCCAAGTGCAAGCTGAAATTTTTTTGTGGGGCTTTTTTTTAGAAAAGCAGTGTTCAATTTTTATTTTCTTTTTGCTTCCTTTGGTAACATTTCATTGCAATAAATTTATATCTTTGGGAATTTAAGGATAAACTTAGAAAAATGGTAAACCCACCTGCATGAAATTTCTGGCTTGTGAGCTTCCTAATTATATACTTCAAACATATACAACCATGGAAATGTCATGTTATGAACTTTTATAGCAAAATCATGACTATCAGCATTCCTAAACTAATAGCTATGTTCTTGTAGATTTTCCCCACTTACTTTTCAGGCAATCTAGGAAATCTTCTTAGTATATATTCTTAGAGTGTGAATTATTTTTAAGGGTTTAATGAATCATTACAACAAGTTCATTTTAATTCAAAGAGAATATTTTATTACTTAGTTTTAAATTTTAAATTTATATGTAGGCTCACTTCAGGAAAGCACCTTAATTATTTAAAGCTTTCCTTAACATATGCAGAATAAAACAATAGTTTTTTTGAAGGGAGAAAAAATTTTACATCAGAAGAGACTAAAAGAAATGGATAAGAGTGGAAACACTGCTGTTTTTCATTTCCTTACATGCATTTGTCAGCTAAAGGTTACTTTTCAGGTCAAGAAAGCTTGTATGCTAATCCCTTCAGACAAGAGAATCAAGAAACCATGTTGTGGCTTGGGTTCTCTTAAGTAAAATAATACTGGAATACTCAGAATGGTAGAGAAGTGTGTAGATATGATATGACATTTCAATTTGAAGTTCCTTCCTTATCTTTATATTTTGGTTGGGTAGAAACATATAGAACCCATGAATTCACACATATAGCAAAATGCTTATCTTTTTTTTTCTTTCATTTTTCTAATATTTTATTAATATTTTATTTTATGCTTTCAAGTTCCTTCCCTTTGTAATGCTTTCATTGTATCATATCTTTTGGAAAACCTCTAGGAACTTTTATTCTAGAGGCAAAAGGAGCAAGGTTAGAAGTGCACTGGAGAAGAAACTTAAGAAGTAAAAGGTGTTGAAGGAAACTGGAGGAAAGGGTGTAGTGAAAGAGCTGATTCATAGTAAGATAAGCAATTTGATTCTTCTTTCACTTAACCGTTACTCTTCCCTGGAAAGGAACACACATACATCACATGCATATATACATACACATATGCACACACACAGCACCCACTGTAATTAGGGAAGGCTTCACCATTGGCACTTTCAGATAGTTGCAGGAGATACTAAGATGGGAAAATATTTGTCTTGTCTTTCTTCTCTCAATGTATTCTTGGATATGAGGAACACACTGAATTTGAAGATCATGGATCCTGTCACACTACATCTCAAATAGGTAAGGGGAAGTGGTGGATTATGGCATAAATTCAGGATTGGAGTTTTGCTTTGTTATTGTCATAGGAAATTGGCAAAAGAATTGAGGGCATACGTAGGTTATGCAGTGTTTCGGGTGATGACAAAAGTAGCAGATAGGCATGGAGAATATTTTGGTATCAGGAGGAATATAGATATGAGAGAGATCAAAAGAATGAGAGATCACGGTCATACAGTGTCATATTGGATTTTTAGTTTTCAGAGGGGCAGCCGTGGCCTAAATAGAGATAAGTGTTATTGGAGCTGTGTAGTTTCCAGGGATTATGAAGCTAGCTAATATTGGATGTATCATCCATATGTCATCCATTGGAATCAGCTCAAGATGATACTGGATGTCAGATATTGGACTATAGAGGAAGTAGTGTCTAAAGTATCTAAGCAACAACATTTTATTAGAATAGAAAATTAGAGACTGACATTTATGAGGAGGAATGGAGTGTGGCATGAAACTCTAAGAAGGAAGAGGTTTTATACAAGAGTAGAAGATTTAGAGTTGAGAAACTGCTGTGTTTTAAATCATAATGAAAATGATTTAATCCCTGGTTAGCATTCTGTAAAACATAATGGGTGCACATTTTCTTGTCTGAGTGCAGTGTCAAGTGAGGCCACATTCCTGTTATTTCCTAGCCTTCGGCATCCTGGCTTGACAATGATACATTACCTTTTAACGAATAAATTCTTTGAACAGTCAAGGTGGCAGAGCTAAGTAAACACATTGAGCATTTTATTACTCATTAGAGATATTTGGTCATTTGTAAGATTGGCATATTGCTGACTGTGTTTTCACTTCCATTTTCTTCACCTAAGTCATAATGCTCAACTGTCTCCCTTTAAAATGCCTCTTAGTTTTATACATTCCTCTCCATGTCTTTTTATCCAGCAGTAGTTCTGAGTAGGAACACTGTAACTATTTTCTCCAGGTCTCACCTCTCCCCTTTCAATCATTGTAATGCATCAATCTGATTAATCTTTGCAGGGGAATGATGTCATTATATAATTCCACTGCCCAAGAACATACACAGTATTGATTCTCCACCAGATCCTCTATCCAGTTCTATTAAGTCTTTCATAAATCTACCTCTTTGCCCTTGTTTCCAACCATGCCCTACCAAGCAGGGTTCAGTCTACTTCAGCTGATACCCTCCTTGTCCTCTGACATATAATGTTCATGCTCACATTTGTGTATTTGCTGATGCTGTTTTCCCATAAATGAATCTAAATTCTGCTCCACTTGTGGCCAAATTCAAACCCTGTTTACACAAAAATATCTTGTTTTGAATATCATAGCCTGACATGACCTCTCCATTCTCTACATTTTAAACATATAACTGTTAGCTTATTTTATCTCTCCAAATATATTTTAAGTTATTTGAGGGAAAGTGCCATATTTTTAAACTTTGTTTCTATAGTCAGAGTGCTCAGGAACATGACATTGATGACATGCAGGGAGTCATCACATAGCTGGCATTGTGCTTTCCGTATACCATCAGAAACATAACATAGATCTTGAATGGTTGCCTTGACATTTTTCCAAGAAGTTCATCAAATACTGATTACTTAGTATGAAATGTGATCTCACAAATTTTTCAAGCTGCTCAATTATTTTCCATATCAGAATTTGCCAAAGTACTGCCTCTTATGTAGTACAAATACCTGCTAGCATTGGTTCATAATAAAGCTATAGCTAAAATTATGAAAGCCAAAGCACAAATGGGCTTTAATTACAGGTGGATGATATTAACTTTCAAATAGCAAGCTATGAATATTTAATTCATAATTCTCCATTAAAAGACACCACAGTGACTGCAGCCTTAAGCAACGGAAAAGGCAATTCAATTTATACTTCATAACTTAGGAAGGCCAGACACTAGGCTACTCTGTTCTGTGGCAGAAAGAAATATTCAGAGGCATCTGGAGGTCAATCACGAGGAAAAACTCTAGCTCGATAAAAGAAATAAAAAATGAACACTTTAAAAGTGATGCATAACACACCATTTCATTGCAGTTAATTCTATTTTCCACCTCTTTACTGTAAGACAGGTCAAACATAAGAAATTCTAATTTTTTTTCATACGCTGGAAAACACTTTTCTGAAGAATTAAGTGTGAAAGTGACTTAGATTCAAAAGTAATGAAATCATTCCTATGCCTCAAACTTTTATTGTAGAAAATTCAGACAAACTAAATTTCTACAGTCAGGAAAAGGACATTCTGACAACATATTTTAGGTTAGATGGCGACCTTCCTTAAGTGTTATGTGGATTGTACCTAGCTGCTGCTATTGTTTTCCTCCATTGTCTTCAGTAAGTTAATGTCATCTGAATGAAAGTTTTTATTTCTCTACCAGCAAAAGAAAATGACTGAATCTGATCAAATATTTCTAATTTGAACCACCAATGTAGTTTGAACCACTACATAATAATGATTACCATTCAAAAATGTTGGAGCTAGTAAACTGCATTGCACAGTCTTTTGTAAAAAGAATAAGCAAAATATCAAGATGATAAACCATATATTTATGCAAAAAATTTCTTTTCTATGTGAAAATGCATTTGCTCACAAAAAATTAATTAAGCATATTCTGTGTGTAACTCTGATATATACTGCATTATGGGATGAAAAAAGGAAGGAAGCCATGTGTATTAGTCAGCCAAAGGGGTACTGATGCAAAGTACCAGAAATCTGTTGGGTTTTATAAAGGCTATTTACTTGGGATAGAAGCTTACAGTTACCAGGCCATAAAGCAAAAGTTACTTCCCTCACCAAAGTCTATTGCCACGTGTTGGAGCAAGATGGCTGCCAACACCTGCAAGGGTTCAGGCTTTCTCTTCCTCTTCAGACTCTATGGCCCCAGCTTCTTCCAATATGAGCTGTAGGCCAGGATAATTCTCATCTCTCTCCCGGGGTTCATTTCTCTCTGAGCTCAGTTGCTCTGCTCGCTCCACAAGGCTAGCTGTAAACTCTCAGCTGAATAGCTCGTCTCTCTTCGCAGGGTCTCTGCCATGTCTAATGGAGCCTTCTTTCTTTCCTCATGTATCTGCTTCTCTATGTATTTACTTCCTGGGGCTCCAGCATGAAAAACTCTAACCTCTCTCTGCTGCCCTGTGGTTTTCTCTATGAGTGCCCACCCACCAAGGGGGCAGGGACTCAATGTCCTACTGATGTGGCCCAATCAAAGCCTTAATCATAATTTAATCAAGCAAAAGTGAAACCTCTGAAGTTCATATAACCTAATACACCCAGAAGAACAGACCAGTTTATAAACATAATCCAATATCTATTTTTGGAATTCATAAATAGTACCAAACTGCTATACCATGGATTAAAAAGAATTGTGCTTCAATGTTTTGAAATAATATAGTTAGGGAGACAAAACACACATAACTGAAATGTTCATAATAATGAACTGCAACAGTTAAAGATTTGTCACCGAGAAAGAAAAAATGCTATAGGTTTCGGAAGGAGAAATCAGTGGGTCAAGAGATAAAATGCATTTCAGCTATTGTATTGAAACCTAATATATATCTATGTGCAAAATGATTTTCTTACATTATCTCCTTTAAAGAAATTTAAACTGTGCCTTGAGCAGGAAGACCTGTATGTGGGATAGTAGAAGCATGAACAAGCAAAGAGAAGTTTGGGAGTCAGCAGACCAGAATAGTGCTATACAAATCCCAGGAGGGTGAGGGACAGAGAGATGAAGAGGCCAAAACCACAAAGGTGAGTTACCAAACCCCTACGGCCAGGATATGCTCCCTCTCCCCACCCCCAAGATATTAAGCTGGGGTAAAACTCCTGGCTTACTGAAGCCGACTAAGAGGGAAACAGACATCTTCTTCTCTGCCAACTGTTTAAGGGAAAAGGGAGGGGGAGTTGGGGTGCTTTTCTTCAGTGAATTCAACCAGTAGAGCCTGCTTTGAATCTCTGCTCTGGAGAGTCAATACAGGAACACAGGAAAACCCAGACTGAAACACATCCATGGAAAGGTGTGCTGATGAGCACAATCTGTTGGCCAATCTGGAAATTGCATGGACAAAAACTATTTTCAGTTCTTTCTGTATCCTTACCTCTGGGAGAAAATCTGTGCCTCACTAATGAGTCCCTGGTCTAATTTTGATAAATTAAGCCAGGGAATTTTAAAAACTTAGAATAACTGGAACCAAATATCAAAGAAGAGCAGTGGGGAAAAAAATAACAATAGGCAAGGGAGAGAAATTTCCCATTAGAGTAAATTCATAAATTCAGATGCCTAGACATCAGTAAAAAATTACCAGCACTAGGAAACAGGAAGAGATGGCCCAGTCAAAGAAACTAACCAAATATCCTGAAGATTTAAGACAATTAATCAGTGATAAGCATACAAGTTTCCTAAAACACTTCAAAGAATTTAGAGAAAATATGAGTAAAGAAATAAAAGATATTAGGAAGACACTGGGTGAGTATAAATAACAATTTGAAAGCCTGCAAAGAAAAGTAACAGACCTTATGGGAATGAAAGACATGATGGTTAAAAATACATTAGAGGCATGTAAGAGCAGAGGCATGTAGAAGACAGAATTAGTGATTTCAAACACAGAACAGATGAACTGGAAAATACAGGAGAAGAGAAAGAAAAGAGAATGGATAAAATGGAACAGAATCTCAGGAAATTGTATGAAAATGCAAAACACACAAACATTTGCATCATTGGTGTCCCAGAAGGAGAAGAGAATGGAAAAGGGGCAGAAAGTTTATTTGAGGACATAATGACTGAAAAACCTCCCAAGCCATATGAAAGACTTAAATATCAATATCCAAGAACATCAATGCATCCCGAACAGAATAAATCTGAATAGACCTATCCCAAGACACCTACTATTTAGAATGACAAATATCAGAGATAAAGAGAGGATTTTGAAAGCCGCAAGAAAAAAGCAACGCACCACATACAAGGGAAACTCAATAAGATTAAGTGCCAAGCTCTCATCAGAAACCATGGAGGTGAGAAGAAAGTGGTATGATGTATTTAAGGTACTGAATGAGAAAAACTGCCAGCCAAGAATTCTGTATCAGGCAAAGCTGTCCTTCAAAAATGAGGGTGATTTCAAAGTCTTCACAGACAAACAGAAACTGATAGAATATGTTACCAAAAGACCAGAATTACAAGAGATACTAAAGGGAGTGCTGCAGTCTGAAAGGAAAAAAAAACAAGGGCAAGAGATTTGGAGGAGAATGCAGAGATGAATACCATTAGGAGGGGTAAACTAAAGGATAAGAAGACAGACAATAGAATGATATGACAACAGAGAACTGAAGGACAAAATGGATGAAGTAAGTAATACCTTTACAGTAATAACGTTGAATGTTAATGGATTAAACTCCCCAATAAAAAGATATAGACCAATAGCATGGATTAAAAAATATGAGCCATCTATGTGTTGTCTAGAAGAAACCCACCTCAGATGTAAGAACACAACCAGGTTAAAGTGAAAGGTTGGAAAAGTTATTCCATGCAAACAGTAACCAAAAAAAAAAAAAAAAAAAAAAAAGAGCTGGAGTAGTGATATTAATATCGGATAAAATAGATTTCAAATGCAAAACTGTTATAAGGGATGAAGAACGTCATTACATGTTAATAAATGGGGCAATTCACCAAGAAGAAATAACTATACTAAATAGTTATGCACCTAACCTGAATACCCCAAGATACGTGAGGAACACACTGGCAAAACTGAAGGAGAAATAGATTTCTCTAAAATAATAGTTGGAGACTTCAACACACCATGCTCAGTATTGGATAGAACATCTGGACAGAGGATAAATAAACAGAGGCTCTCTCTGCCTAGAGGAGCTCACACCAAATCTCAGTGTGTATTTCCATCCTTCTCTCCCATTTCTCAGCAAGCTCTGTTCTTTCCCCCATTTCCTAATAAATTCTTTTTACTGGCCTAAACCTGGCATGTTCTTAAATTCTTTTATGCAACATAGCCAAGAACCTAGAGGAATCCAACACTTTCCTGGCTTCATTTGGCAAGCCATTGCCAGGAAAAAGAAAGGCAAGTGGTGCCACCTAATCCCCTCCTGAAACTGGTGAGTTTTAAGGCTTGTCTGTGCCCTCTGTTGGTTCTGCCATTTTAAAGGGTGTTCCTGGATAGGGAGTTCCTGGATAGGCTTCCACAAGACATAAACTCGGTCTGCCCAGACTTCTGGCTCCCTCTCCAGAGGTGGCAGGGGCAAGTCCCCACACCATGTAGATCCAAGAAAGTTCTGGGTGATGGGTAAAATTGCCCTTGAAACCTGAATGGGCATATGGCCTGAGTTGAGCAGTAGTCCGCCAGGAGTTTACCAGGTCCTCTCTGTGAGTTCAGAATGGCTATCACCCATTGTATCATTTCTTTAGACTACTAGTTAACCCATTTTAATTAAAAGTGCCTTTGATTTTCCAACTACTGCTGTCTTTTTGGGTCTGCAAGATGCTTTAGAAAGCTGTAGGAATTTGATATTATTTATGAACTCCAAAAAGCAAGATTGATTGTTTGTAAACTGGTTTGTTACACTGGGTGTGACACCCTTTGATTGTATTAGATTCAGCTGAGATTCCTTTGATTAAATTATGTTAAGATTAGGGCTTTGATTCAACCATGTCATTAAGGTAACTCAGTTTGAGTCCCCACCCCTTTTGTGGGATATATTAAATGGACACTCATTCAAGGAGACACATAGAAGCAGATTCTTGAGAAAAGACAGAGAGATCCATAGACATGGCAGAGACCCACGGAAGAGATGAGATATTCACCTGATAGTTTACAGCTGACCTTGTGAAGAGACCAGAGCAGCTGAGTCCAGAAAGAAATGAGCCCTGAGATGAGAGATGAGTCCTATGCCAGCCTATAGCTGAGGTCGGAAGAAGCTGGACCCATGGAGCCTTAAGAAGGAAGAGGAAGGCTGAACCCTAGCAGATGTCACCCGCCATCTTGTGTCAGCATATGGCAACAGAGTTTGGTAAGAAAGTAACCTTGAGTTGAAGTCTTTAGAGCTTGGTAACTGTAAGTTTTTACCCCAAATAAATATCCTTTATAAAAGACAATAGATTTCTGGTACTGTGCATCAGCCCCCTTTTGGCCGACTAAGACAAATGCCTTAGAAACTGAAAATGCATTTGTTAGTGAGGTATGAGCCCCATGTTCAGCAGTGTCCTAAGGCTTTGCTCCTCCTCCATCCTGGGGAGGCCTTGCGATTGTCACAGGGGTGGGGGTAGTCTCTGAGTGTGTTGGCCAGCAAGTCACAGGACAATTAGTCTCTACTTTTTTTAAAATGGGCTTTTAATGTCAGGTTTAACTGAGGAACTTGGCCCCTGGGAGCAGCTTTGAGTTGAGCTCACTCATAGCCAGCTCCTAAAGACCACTGCAAAGTAGGCAAAAGAAAGATTCCTAGCGAGCCCCTTTCCTAGGGTCAGCCCAGCTTTGCTGTTTGTTCTGGGAGCTGGACCCTGATGTCCCCAAGACCTCTAAAGTTCTGGGGACACCCAGAACCATAAAGCTCACCATTCCTGGAAATGGGGCTGGCAAGTGGGGCTCCCTATTCCAGGACACTGGCTCAGTGAGTAATCCAATCAGTCAGATCTAGTGATGGGATGCCCCCAGAATGACAAATGTGTTTTATCCTCCCTTAGGATAATGGGTGGCTCTTCTAGCATTCCAGCAGACTCCCCACTGGATGTCTTCTCAGAAAATGGAATGACCTGCCTACCAATGGTCTAAAAAATGAAGCTAATCTTTTCCTGCCACAACATGTGGCTGAAGTACGCTGAGAGTGGGCTCTGTATGGGACCCTGCATTCTGTATAAGAGAGAAGGAGAGGACAGACAGATCTGAGGCCCAAAGACCATGTGGTCATGTCTCTTTATAGAAGGGGTTCTTAATAAGGGGTCTGTGGAACAAAACAGGTTAATAACCCCTGCCTTAAAGGGAAGAGGAAATACACTCTATTTACTAAACATCCTTCCTGTAGAATCAGTAACTTTTTCATGTCCTATCAATTATGATTAAAAGGGAGCTTTCCTAGCTCCCTGCCTATTTCCTTGTAACACTCCAATCCTTCCAGTGAAAAAGGCTTGCAGGGTTTTACCCTTGTGGGGGGTAACTAGTGGAATGCAGCCCAATTTGTGTCTCCTTAGGGCCAGGGCTTCTCTGGACCCCTTAGCTCCATACTTAGAAGCTGCCAGGGGATTTTCCTGGAGGAACTAAGCTGGGGGTTCCAGCACGAAGTTTCTACCATGGACAGACACTGGGAACTTTAGGTCCAGGTGATTCTAAAGTCAAGTCTTTTCCTATGCTAAGTTAAGTGTGTAAAATTCTTCTGTTCTGATGTGTGCTTGCTTTAAATTTGTTAGTCTGCTCATGCCTAGGAACTAGTAAATCAGATTTGGGGTTCACCTGTTACAAATTGGATAACAGTGACAGGTAATCTAAAAATGAGTCTTTAAATGTCAATACTATCTTGCAATTGAATTTGATGTATAATTCACAAGTGGAATTAATTCAACTATAGGAAAAGCAAGAAAATTTAGCAAACTTGTTACTAATAGAATTGTTTTAATTACTTAGTTATTAAACAGAATCCCCAAAATTGTTTTTAAGTAGAAACTTATTAGAAACTGTAACTAAGAGTTAAGATCATTATATAAATGCCTTTATATTATAAAACAGCAGAAGGATAATATCTGAAATTGCTATAACTGGGTGGATTTAGCCTAGACTTTAGCTATTGCTATGGCAATCTTTGACTAATTTACCTTTGCTTATGGCGACTTCAGGGCTAGCTTGTGCTAGCTATAGTAATGGAAATTATGAACTAAACTTACCTTTGAATATGGTTATTTTGTGACTAGCTTAGCCTCACCCTTAGATTTCAGCTATTGAGATGGTAATTATAAACTGAGTTTGCCTTTCTTTATGGTTACTTCAGGTCTAGCCTCACTCCTTGCCTTTGCTTATAGTTATTTCTTGACAACGTGCCCCCTATGGCTCAGGGGAAAGCCTTCTGTCTTCTGTCCTTCACTGGTGCCAATGACCCTGTTTTCTCTCGTGGCTCCAGGTGTGGATTAAACTGCTGACTGGTGGAATTCTCAAATCTCGGGGTTGGACGTTCACTCTTCCGGCCAGTGGCCAAGGACTGGGAGCAGGAGCCTCCCACCTAGAGTACTTATGTTCTTAAAAGCAGCAATTCATGAGAAAAAACAGGTTTCCCTGAGACTTCAATGACCTCAGTGAGTATATACTGGAATTGGTGTTTTTCATCTAAGGTCTGCCAAAGTCAAAATGGGAAATAAGCAAAGCTCTGAAGTAAAATAAAATGTTATAAATTGTATTTTAAAGCATTGGGGCCAATTTGGTTATAAGCCAATAATTAAAAGGAATGAAATTCTTGTGCAAAACTGCTTGGTAACAGTATTAGGGTAATTAGAAATAGACTTCAAAGAAATCTTTTAAATGTTATTTTACAGTTAAACTTATTTTGTAAAAGAAAGTTTTACATAACTTTAGTGAGTTGTGTCCTTGTGTTTAACTATTTGTTTCTGACTCTTTGCTCAGTGTATATCTTCACATATTGGGATGGCAATATCAAATTAACAAATGAAAAGTCTTAAAAGAGCTCGATTCAAATTGTTAAAAATTAAATATGTGCTTATAATGTGAATGATTAGTCCTGGAGACCAAATTAGGCCAAGCAGGATGGAAAGGCCATATACAAATCTGAATATAGAAACTATTGGGAAAGGGAAAAATGTTTCCCTAAAGTTCTTTGACCTACCCAACCCCCAGATCTGAGGGAGGGGCTAGGTGTGGCAGATAAAAACACTATCTTGTGGACTGGGGAATTAATAATCATTTTGCCCTGTAATTCCCCAATGTAAACCTTTTAACAGCCTTAAAATAAGGGTGGTTAATAATTCTATCACCAAATTTCAGTAAGTAAAGGAAAAATCCTTAAAAGCTTTGGAAAGATCTTTTCTAAATTATAATGAAAACAAATTAAACAATTGTAATATATTCCAGAACTAGCAATCAGTATGCTTTTAAGATTATTTACAGTTTTAGAATTTTATTAAAGAAAAGAGGTTTTAGCCTCCTATAAAGGAAGGTGGAAAAATATTCCTTGCATAAACTATAATGGTTTCAATTTTACTTAGCTTGGGTGTAATCTTCCTAGGTTTATAGAATACCCATTAAATAAATTAACATTATATGTATTAAATCTTTTTTTAAACATTTTAAGTAATATTGGAATATTTGTGCAGAAAACTGTAGTTTCAGGATAATATAGATTTTTCAATCTGTGTAAAAATAGTAAATAATGACCAATTGTGCATGAGGAAATGACAATAATTAAAAAATATATATTTAGTAATTATAAATGCTCTGAAAATAAAAGAAAAAGTATTTTAATATATAAGCTTCTAGTCATACTAGGTACACTAAAATATGAAATGAAAACTCATTCTACCTTATTAAAAAAAAAATAGGACAGTCAGAATTGTCACACTTACTGTTTTAGGAGGATAACAGAGCTGACAGCGTAAACCACCATGTTGACCAACTGCCACTGTCCACAAGGAACCCATCACAAAATAGTTTGGTGTAACCACATCTGTTGTAACATCCAAGATTTAAAACAGGACATTTGGGGGAGCAGGTGTAGCTCAGTTGTTAGAGCACCTACCACCCATGTACGAGGTCCTGGGTTCAATCCTGAGTACCTCCTAAAAATAAATTGTAAAACAGGGCATTTGTGAGGACCTGTTTCTCAGACTTTTCTTTTAGTCCATTGCTCTTTGCTCAAGGTACATAAACAGGCTAACTGTTTTGGCATGAACAAAGCTGCAGAAAATGGCATGGGTAATTCTCAAAATTGCTATGCTACTACTAAAGAAAGTAAAGAGCAGTCTAGTTACAGAAATTTTGTGAATTTCCTATGACCCTTTCCTCCTACCCCACCCCACACCCACTACCAGATCCAGAATTAATTTGCACCTTACCTTTTAGATTAAATATGGGGTTTGACATTGTTTGGTGAACACTATTACTTTTTTTAATATATTTTTTAATTTTTTTTAGAGATACTTAGATTACATAAATGTTACCCAAAAAATATACATATTCCCATATGCCCCACTCCCCAAACCTCCCACACCCTCCCACATAAACAACATCCTTCATTAGTGTGGCACATTCATTGCAATTGATAAGCACATCCTGGGGCATTGCCACTGACCATGGACTATAGTTCACATTTAGTTTATACTTATACTCTGTCCCACACAATTCTGCAGGTTATGAGAAGATATATAATGGCCTATATCTGTCATTTACATTGTAGTTTACACTCTCTCCTGCACAATTTTGTAAGTTATAACAAGATATATAATAGCCTGTATCTGTCATTGCAATGTCATTCAGGACAATTCCCAAGTCCCTAAAAAGCCCCCATATTACACCTGTTTTTCCCTTTCCCTCCCCGCAGAGCCTCCAGTGGCCACTGCCTCCATATCAATGCTGTAATTGCTTCCATTGTTGAATCACAATAAGTCTATAGCAGAATGCCAATAAGTCCACTCTTGTCCATAGTTCATTTCCCAATCCTGAAGATTCTGGGATGGTGATGTTCATACCACCTCTAATTGAGAGGAGGCTTGGATCCCATACTGCCAAAGGATAGGATTCTTGCTTGCAGCTGTAGGCTCTCTCGTTTCCTTGGTATGGTGGTTGTCAATCCTCACCTCCTTGTTAATTGTCCTGGGTGACTCCAATGAACTGGAAAGTAGGGGATGCGACTCCACTGAGGCTCAGGGCCCAGATGGCACATGGGCAGCCCAAAGATTCAAGTCTCTTAGATGTATATCTACCAACTCCAGCACCAAGTATAGGTTTAAATAGAAGGGACAGATGAGCCTTGTGTAGGCAACACATAACTGAGTCCAACTCTGTCACTCTCAGGAGCACAAACTCCAAAGTAGGGCCCACTGGCAAGGCAGTAAACTCTGGAGCTATCTGGCCTGACCATAGGACCTGGGTATCTCCAGAGCCCTCAGGAGCCCCACTATTTGGGGTAGTATCCACTTTGGCAGTCTATGAGATCTGGCTGAGATATGTATAAGCGTTACCTCTGGGATGACCTCCTGACTCACTTTGAAGTCTCTTAGCTATATAAACTCATTTGTCTTTACATTTTCCCCCTTTTATTCAAGGTCTTTTTCCAGTTGCTAGTTGGTGCTTGGTAGTAATCCCTTGGTGCCAGGGAGGCTCATCCTTGGGAGTCATGTCCCACGCTGGGGGGAAGGTAATGCATTTATATGCTGAGTTTGGCTTAGAGAGAGGTGACAGTTAAGCAACAAGGAGGTTGTCATGAGGCAACTCTTAAGCACCCCACAACATTAGGCTAAGTTTCAGTTTCAAGAGCAAAGGCTCAGAAGCATAGTCATCAATATCAAGGGCCCATCAATGGACCCTCCTCCTTCACCAGTCATTGCCCCTGCACTTGGGGGACTGTTGTTGCTACATTAGAGAAACATGGCAGAGCTCTCCAGGATGGTAATTCTTTATTCTCTCAGTTATTATGTGAATCTCCACCCTCTGTGACAATGCCTAGTGAACAAATGAACACATTTATATACTTTATATGTATGCTCAGGTGAAATTCCCCTCATGTATCTCCCATCACTGACACCCCATACCAATGATCCTCCCCTGCCCCAGTTGTAACCCTCTGTGATCCAAAGCTTCTTCAAAAATGAAGCCAATAAAATAGCCAAATGCAATTGATAGGAAAATAAAATAAAAATGATGGGTTTAAATATAAGAAATAAAATACATAAAAATTTTTAAAAACTAAAACTAAAATAAAATTTAAAGATTGGGACATTAAAAAATAATGAAAAAATACTTGAAAAACTCTTTTTGACATTTCTACCTTTCATCACTGTAATATCCGCTGTCCTGCATGCACAGTGACATTTTCTTCCATGTATTCCCCAGTGTCTTACTTTTTTCATTTTGTTTTCAAAGAAGTTTTAGGTCACAGTAAAGTCACATACAGAACACAGCGGACTCCCATATACCCAACATCCTCCCCCTTTTCTGCATTCCTGCATTAATATCTTTCTATATGTGGATGGTACATTTGTTACAACTGATAAACAAATAGTGAAACATAGCTACTAACCATGGTCAATGTTTTACATTATGGTTTACATTTTAGACTGTACACTTTTATAAATTTTGATGATATTTAACATGGCCTGTGTTCATGATTGCAAGATCATGTAGAACACTTCCATTTCCCACTAAATACTCCTGGTTCCATCTATTCTATTCCTCCCTGCCCCTCCCATCAGGGCCCATGGCGACCACCTGGCTTCACTCCTTGGATGACAATATTCAGTTACTTGCAACAACACTGAGGTCTTGACACACTGGTTTGTCCTCCCCTATTAGGAACTGCTCATGCTCTCAAGAGACTCCCACCCCTCTGTTTGAGAACATATCGGTTCTCCCCACAATGGGAGTCCAAAGCCTTCCTGCTCATTACTTGGGTCTCCACCCACTGACACAACACATTATAAAAAATGATCACTTTCACACTCCCTAGAAGCCTGCCCCAGGTGTGCCCTGTCCTGAATGCCCCTCATCCAACACCCTAAACCTGTAACCCTTCTTTGTCATATTACCGTAAGATCATTCCCAAATTTGTACTTTCAACCACACACCCGCCAATCCCCAGTGTTCACCTGGTCCCTCCCTCAACCCACCTCCAGTACCATGGACCATCCAACCCACCCTCCCTACCCTACACACCTGTCAAACCTGCACCACCAAACCCAGTAGTATCATGACACTCCTGTCATGGCCCTTCAATGCCCAACTACATGCTTCCACCTTATCATAGATTATGCACATATGGAAGTTGGCTCACAACCTTCTTCTCCCTTTCTATTTCCTGTAAACCTAACTTCCATACAGTAGCTCTCTGAGTCTCCTTAATTTGCTTAATTCATATTAGTCAGGTCATGTAATATTTGTCCTTCAGTGCCTGGTTGCTTCATTCAACATAAGGTCCTCAAGATTCATCCAGGTTATCCCACGTGTTAGCACTGTATTCTTTCTTACAGCTGAGGAATATTCCATTGTATATATGTACCACATTTTGTTTATCCACTCATCTGTTGATGGGCATTTGGGTTGATTCCAACTTTTGGCAATAGTGAATAATGCCGCTATGAACTTTGGTGTGCATATATCTGCTCATGTTCCAGCTTTCAATTCTTCTGGGTATATAAACAGCAGTGGAATTGCTGGATTACATGGCAGTTCTATAGTTAGTTTTTTGAGGAACCAACAAAATGTCCTCCACAATGGCTGATCATTCTACATTCCCACCAGCAGTGAATGAGGGTTCCCATTCCTTCACATCCTCTCCAACACTTGTAGTCCTCTGTTTTTTTAATAGTCACCAGTCTAACAGGTGCAAGATGGTATCTCATTGTAGTTTTGATTTGCATTTCCCTAATAGCTAGTGATGTTGAGCATCTTTTTGTGTGCTTTTAGCCATTTGTATTTCTTCCTTGGAGAAGTGTCTTTTCAAGTTGCTTGCCCATTTTTAAAATGGGTTGTTTGTCTTTTCATTTTTGAAGTGTAGTATTTCTTTATATATGCTGGATATGAAGCTCCTACCACATACATGTTTGCCAAATATTTTCTCCCATTGGGCAGGCTGCCTTTCTACTTTCTTGATAACCTCCGTTGAGGTGCAAAAGTTTTTAATTTTGAGGATATACCATTTATCTATTTTTCCTTTTGCTACTCATGCTTTGGGTGTGAAGTTCATGAAACCATTTCCTATTGCAAGGTCCTGTAGATGCTTCCCTACATTATCTTCCAAGGTCTTTATGGTCTTTGCTCTTATATTTCGATCTTTGATCCATCTTGAGTTGATTTTTGTATAAGGTGTGAGATGGTGTTCCTCTCTTGTTCTTCTGGGTATGGATATCCAGTTCTCCAACCACCATTTGTTGAAGAGGACATTCTCTCCAGTTGAGTGGGCTTGGTGGCCTTGTTGGATATCAGATGACTGTATATGCGAGGATCTATATCAGAACTCTCAATTCAGTTCCATTGGTTGGTATGTCTATCCCTGTGCCAATACCATGCAGTTTTTACCACTGTAGCTTTGTTTCTTTATTGATTCTTTGTAGAGATGTTCTGTCTAATGGTGATAATGGTGTATTAAAGTCCCCCACTATAAGAGTAGAGGCATCTATTTCTTCACTTAGTTTTTCCAGTGTTTGCCTCATGTGTTTTGAGGCATCCCTGTTAGGTGCATAAATGTTTATGATTGTTCTTTCTTCCTGAAAGATTACCTCTTTTATTAATATATAGTTTTTGTCTTTTTCTCTTATAATAGTTTTGCATTTAAAGTCTGTTTTGTCTGATATTAGTATATCTACTCCCTCCCTTTTTTGGTTATTGTTTGCTTGTAAGATTGTTTTCCAGACATTCATTTTCAGCCTCCTTGAATCCCTGGATCTAAGGTGGGTTTCTTGTAGACAGCATATAGATGGGTCATATTTCCTTATCTATTCCGCCAATCTGTGTCTCTTGACTGGTGAGTTTAATCCATTAACATTCAGTGTTATTACTTTCAAGGAATTACTTACATTAGCCATATTTTCTTTGGGTTTATATATGTCAAACGTTGTTTTTATTTCTCTTTTTATCTTTTTAATTGTTCTTACACTCTAGTCAACTCTCTCTCTCCTGTTTTTTCCTTTCAACCTGCAGAACTCCCTTTAGTATTTCTAGAAGGCAGGTTTCTTTTTGGCATACTCTCTTAATTTCTGTTTATCTGTGAATATTTTGGACTCTCCATCATTTTTTTTTCTTTTTTTTTTTTTTCAAAGATTTTATTTATTTATTCATTTATTCCCCCCTTGCTGCTTGTGCTCGCTGGGTCAGCTAAGCACGCCGTGCGGGCAGGCTTGCCTTCACCAGGAGGCCCCGGGAACTGAACCCGGGGCCTCCCATATGGTAAATGGGAGCCCTACTGATTGAGCCACAGCCGCTTCCCTCTCCATCATTTTTGAATGCTAACTTTGCTGGATAGAGAATTCTTGGCTGGAAGTGTTTTCTTTTATTACCTTAACTATGTCATATCACTGCCTTCTTGCCTCTATGGTTTCAGATAAGAGATCAGCATTTGATCCTATTGAGCTTCCCTTGTGTGTGATATTTCTCTTTTCTCTCACTGCTTTCAGTATTTTCTCTTTGTCTTGAGCATTGGACAGTTTGACAAGTATATGCCTTGGAGTAGGCCTGTTGAAATTTATACTGTTTGGGGTGCACTGCACTTCCTGGACATGTATATCCATCTCCCTCAATAGGGTTGGGAAGTTTTCAGCCATTATTTCCTCCCATACTCCTTCTCTATACTTTACCACTTCTTCTCCCTCTGGGATGGCTATAATATGTGTGTTTGTGCATTTTGTGTTGCCGATCAAATCCCTAAGTCCCTGCTGGATTTTTCTATCTTTTTATCTATCTTTCCACAACCTGTTTGATTGCAGATGTACTGTCTTCCACATTGCTAATTCTTTCCTCTGCCTGTTCAAATCTGCTGTCATGTGCTTCCAGTGTATTTTTTGATTTCTTAGATTGTGCCATTGATCATCATATCCATTATCTTTTTTGAAAAAAGAGATTTATTTATTTATTTATATCCCATCCTTCTCCTCCTGTCTTCACTGGGATTCGATCCTGGGAACCTCTGATGTGGGAGAGAGGCATCCTACTGCCTGCGCCACATTAATTCCTGGTTTTTGAGTACTTCTCGTCTTGGTTCTCCCTTGTATCACTGTCCTGTTATGTCATTGGCTTGCTGCGTGGCTCAGTGGGGCCTGACAGCGCACCCGCTCATGGGGCCTGGCAGTGCATCTGCTTGCAGGGCCTGAAGGTGCACCTGCACATGGGCCCTAATCCGCACTCAGGGCCTGGGGGGCTCACCCATTTGTAGGGCCTGATGGCGCACCTGCACATGGGCCCTAATCCGCACTCAGGGCCTGGGAGCTCACCCACTCACAGGGCCTGTGGCGCACCCGTACATGGGGACTGGCGGCCTGCATGCTGTCTATATTTTTCTTTATTTTTACCAGGAGGTCCTGGGGATCAAACCCAGATCCCTCCATATGGGAGATGGATGCCCAACCATTTGAGCCACATCCACTCCCCTCCATTATCTTTTTATGATGTTTACAATTTCTTCAGTATGTTCTCCCAGTGTCCTCTTAATAGCCTTAGTCTCTTCCTTCACTTCATTAAGTTGGTCCATAATATTTGTTGGACAATTTTCATTAGTTGTTCAATGTTCTGCATCTCTTCCTGGTTTTTAGTTTGTTCATTGGACTGAGCTATGTCTTTGTGTTTCTTAGTATGGTTTGTAATTTTTTGTTGCTGTCTGGTCATCTTTTTTCTTGATGGGCTTATTCACTTGATTAGCATCTCTAGCTACTCTAGGGCTTTATTTAGTTGTTGTTTTTGTGTGTGTGTTAAGTTTTCAGTTCGAGACTTTGTCCGTCTTATTCTATTTCCTTGCTGTTGTCTATGTTCCCCTCAAGGGCCAGAGAAAGCCAAAGAGGTGAGAAAAGAAAGAGGATAATAGTAATAATAATAGTAAAAGGTAGAAGAGTAACCATATAAGAACTTGGAAAATGAATATTTAACTCATGTAAGCAGTGTATAGTAATAGGAATAAAAAAGTGAAGTACCAAAAGTGAAATGGGAAACAAAACAGAGAAAAATATATAGAATGAATTAAAAGGCCAGAATAATTAGGAGAGAGGGAAAGAGAAAAGACAAAAAGGAAAAAAGTTAATAAAAGAAAGAAAACAGGATAGACAAGATAGAAACAAAAACCAGAAAAATTGAGGACTAAACAAAGAGAGGTGGAATGTAAGAACAACAACAGAAAGCAGAAGATAGAAAGATGAAGGAAGGAAAAGAGATAGCATTGGTAGACAAAAGTGGTATACACAGAAAAGAGGAAACACAGCAAACAAGAAACAAGCTAGCAGCACCTAATTAAAAAGAAAGGGCTCGGGGAGAAAGAGGAAAGAAAAAACAAATAAATAAACAAACATACAAGCAAGCAGTCAAACACAAACTAAGAAAAAACAGCCTTCCCTCTTAGGCCCCTGAGGAGCTTCTCAGGCTGCCAGTGTTCATCATTCAATTACCCTGCAGCCTGCCCTCTGCAGGTTTTGAAGTGGGTTTTAGCAAGTAAAGTAAGTTAATTTTTTTTTAAGTAAGCTTTTTTTTTTTTTTTTAATAAAAATAAGAGACCCAAGAGAAGCTAGTCTAAAAATAATGTCTATGTTCTCCCTGTCCAAAAGTATCAGCTGACTGTTTGATATCCCAGTGGATCACTACTCTAAGAGGAGCCAGGAATTAAACTAGGGACCTTGTATATTCAAGGCAGAAACTCCTCCACTGAGCTAAACTTTCTTGTTAGGTCAGTTAGCTCTTCAGAAAGCTATCCAGTCACTTTCCCTTGGGCAGGTTTGACTCTGCAGTTGGTAGATTCCTGCTGATTAGGAGCCTGACTGTCCTTGCCCCTTTCTAAACTTATTGCTTTCTCTCCCAGGATGGCAGGATACAATAGCCTGTGTGAGTGGATCTCCCCTCACCTCTCCTGGTCATGTTTCATTACTTTCTGAAATTGAAATGGGACCATGGTGACCGAACTCACCACAGAAAAATGACTCTCAACCCTCTTCCAGACCACTCCCTCCTCCCAGGGAACTCTAAATAGGCTCTTGGAAGCTTATTAAGCACTTCCACCTGCCCACCTCCCTGGGGGGAGTTGAATTTTTGATAGTTTTCAGCATAGGACTAGTCAATTGTCTGGTTCCACCCTATCCCAGGCCAAGTTTCTCTATTCCGGGGTGGTTAGGTAAATCAGGCTGCCTCAGCAGATTTGCCTCTCCCCTATTCCTGGTGCCACCTCAAGCTGGCTGGTATGCTTCCCAAAGCTCAAAGGGAGTCAAGGCAACCAAATCCACAGAAAGGAAACCCCTCTCCACTCTTCACCAGAACCCTCCCACTCTTGGAGAATGCTCCCTCCCGCTGGGTGGCTGGCGGGTGTTGGGGCTCACAAAGACTTTTTGCCTTGACGTTGGGGCTTAATCATCCACTGTTTCCAGCCATATGGGCAAGAAACTTAGGGTTTTACCTTGAGCAATTTATCTCTTTGTCCAGCTCCCTCCAGTCGATGCCCTGAAGCCTCCTGCCCTTTGGGTTCCCAAAACAGGTCACTTGGGCAGGATCTTGCCCCAACTCGGAAATTTTCTGCAAGAGAGATGGTGAGTGCCCACTTAAACTGATGTCATCTTGCCACTTCTCCTGTATTAAATCTTTAAGATGGTGAAAATTGTAAGTTCATGTTTAATGAAATTAAGCTAAAGAATGAAATGTAGATGTGTTCTCTCTTAAATGGATAAAGTAAACTTCATTGGTTGGTAATTGTAATTTAATAATCTTTTTAAAATTTAAGGTAACTAGTCTATGTGGTTATGGTTAATTATAAGGAGTTTGTAAAAGCATCTTCTAAACTGAAGCATTTAAATGGCTAATTTCAGGAAGCCATTATTTATTAGAACTCTAAATTGATATTAATAACAAAAGTAACATCATAACAGGGAAACCTGTAAGAGGCCGCCTCAATCTGCATATTATTGGTGGTAGGTAAGGAAAGAACATCTTGATTCCATTGGGAATCTTAGATTTTCATAAAATAATTAGAAAGTAGTTTTTCCTCTACTGCTAAACTAAAATACCTATTAATTAATGTAATCATGGTAAAAGTGTAAAAGTAAAAAGCAAAGCACTAAAAACTTAAGTTCATTTGATATGTTATACATTGCATTGGAAGTATTTAGGAAGTGTATGAAAATTAAGAGATAGACTTTAGTATTGTCAAACAATACTACATTCAAGCCAGGCCTTCAATACACTTCATTTTGCCTCTCCGTTTGAGTTATTGGCTAGGTTGGTCACTGACCCCTAAAACAATAAAAACATCTACTACATCTCTGGTTATGCTTCTGAAGTAGATGGAGAGTACATTGCAGCTCCTGTAGCAGCTGGTAATTGCAGAATCCAAGGAAGACTGCTGTTTCTCATCCCCTTTGGGAGGATGCAGCCTATGAAGGCATCTGGTACAGTATGTCATGGCTGGACTCCTTTTTGGGCCTGCTTACCACCATCCTCATTATCCTTTTAAGTGGGACCATGTATCTCAAAATTCTAATTAAGTTTATTTCTTACAGAATCAACGCAAGCTGAAGGAAAGAAATAGCAAATATTAGAGCAGAAATAAATGAAATAAATGAAATCAAGAACAAAAAACAATAGAGAGAATCAACAAAGCCAAAAGTTGATTTTTTGAGAAGATCAACACAATCAACAAAGCTAGACTGACAAAGAAAAAAAGAGTAGAGACACAAATAAATAAAATCAGAAATGAAAGGGTAGACATTACCACTGACACCACAGAAATAAGAGATATCATAAGAAGATACTCTGAACAACTGTATGCCAAAAAACTAGAAAATGTAGAGGAGGTGGACAAATTCCTAGAAGCACACAAACCACCTACACTGACCCTAGACTTTAACAAACCAATCACAAGTGAAAAGATAGAAACAGTCATCAAAAACCTCCCAAAGATGAAAAGCCTGGGATCAGATGGTTTCACAGGTGAATATTAGCAATAATTCAAAGATGACCTAATACCAATCTTGCTCAAGCTCTTCCAAAAAATTGAACAAGAAACAATGCTACCAAACTCATTCTATGAAGGCAACATCACCCTAATACCAAAACCAGATAAAGATACTCTAAAAACAGAAAATTCCAGACCAACATCTCTAATGAATATCAGTGCAAAAATCCTCAACAAAATACTTGCAAACAGAATCCAAAAGAACATTAAAAGAATAATACACCACAATCAAGTGGGTTTTATTCCACGTATGCAAGGGGTGGTTCAACACAAGAAAATCAATTTGTGTAATAAACTACATTGATAAATTGAGAAGAAAATCACGTGATCCTCTCAATTAATGCAGAAAAGGCATTTGACAAAATACAGCATCCTTTCTTGATAAAAACACACCAAAAGATAGAAATAGAAGGAAGCTATTTCAATATGGTAAAGTGCATATATGAAAAACTATAGCTAACATTGTACTCAATGGTGAAAGACTGAAAGCTTTCCTGCTGAGATCAGGAACAAGACAAGGATGCCCACTGTCACCATTGTTATTCAATATTGTGCTAGAGATTCTAGCTAGAGCAATTAGGCTAGATAAAGAAATTAAGGGCACCAAAATAGGAAAGGAAGAAGTAAAACTTTCACTTTTCACTGATAATTTGGTCCTATATCTAGAACCTCCTGAAAAAATCCACAACAAAGCTATTAGAACTAATAGATGAGTTCAGCAAAGTGGCACAAAAAATCAATACCCACAAATCAATAGCATTTCTATACACTACTGATATGCAATATGAGGAAGAAATCAGAAAAAAAATCTATTTATAATAACAACTAAAACAATCAAATATTTAGGAATAAACTTACCCAAGAACATTAAGGACCCATATTCAGAAAATGAGAAAACATTGCTTAAAGCAACTGAAGAAGACTTAAATAAATGGAAGGACATTCTGTGTTCATGGACTGGAAGACTAAATATTGTTAAAATGTCAATTCTACCCAAACTGATTTGCAGCTTCAATGCAATCTCAATAAAAATCCCAACAAACATGTTTGCAGAAGTGGAAAAACCAATTATCAAATTTATTTGGAAGGGTAAGTGGCCTGAATAGCTAAAATTATCTTAAGAAAGAAGGACAAAGTTAGAGGACTCTCACTTCCTGACTTTAAATCATATTACTTAGCTACAGTGATAAAAACTGTCCTGAGTACCGTTGTGGCAACGGATGTAGGCCATTTTAAATCAGCACACACCACTCAGAACTGTGTGGGAGAGAGTGTGGTCTACGGTGTGAACTGTGGTCTATGGTTGGTGGCAAGGCCCCAGGATGTGTAAGTCCATTGAGGGTGGTGGGCCACACTTGTGGGAGATGTTTGTGTGGGATGTGGTGGGAGGTGTGGGAGGTGGGCAACATGGGAATCCCAGTGGGTTCCGTGTAATATTTTGGATATCTAAGCACCTCTTAAAATATATTTATATATATACATAAATAACATTTTTGTAGGCAAATGCACATATATGCATATATATTTATATATCATTTTGCAAATGTTGGTATGTATTGTGAAAATTTTGATTTTTACCCACAAAAAAACAAAAACAAAAAACAAAAAAAAAACCAGCATGGTACTGACAAAAAGACATACACAGTGACCAATAGAACCAAACCAAGAACTCAGAAATAGACCCTCACATCTACAGTCAAGTGATTTTTGACAACATGATCAAGCCCTCCCACCTGGGCCAGAGCAGTCTATTCAACAAATTGTGCTGGGAGAAGTGTATATCCATATCCAAAAGAAAGAAAGAAGACCCCTCTCTCACACCTTTTGTAAAAATTAACTCAAAATTTATCAAGGACCTAAATATAAAAGCGACAATCATAAAACTCCTAGAAGAAGATGTAGGAAAACATCTTCAAGATCTTGTGATAGGTGGTCATTTCTTTTTTTTTTTTTTTTTTAAGATTTTATTTATTTATTCATTTATTCCCCCCCTTGCTGCTTGTGCTCGCTGGGTCAGCTAACCACGCCGTGCGGGCGGGCTTGCCTTCACCAGGAGGCCCCGGGAACTGAACCCGGGGCCTCCCATATGGTAAAAGGGAGCCCTACTGATTGAGCCACAGCCGCTTCCCAGTGGTCATTTCTTAAACCTTATACTCAAATCATGAACAACAAAAGAAAAAATAAATAAACGGGACCTCCTCAAAATTCAACACTTTTGTACCTGAAAGGACTTTGTCAAAATGGTAAAAAGGCAGTCGACTCAATGGGAGAAAATATTTGGCAATTTCATATCTGATAAGGATTTAATATCCATAATATACAAAGAGATCATACAACTCAACAATAAAAAGACAAACTACCCAATTAAAAAATAGGCAAAAGACTTGAAAGACTATTGTCTAAAGAAATATAAATGGTGAAGAAGCACGTAAAAAAAAGTTCAACATCACTAGTGATTAGGGAAACGCAAATCAAAACTACAATGAGGTATCATTTCACACCTATTAGACTGGCTGCTATTAAAAAGTCAGAAAACTGTAAATTTTGGAAAGGATGTGGGGAGATAGCAATGCTTATTCACTGTTGGTGGGAATGTAGAATGGTACAGTCACTCTGGAGGACTGTTTGGCAGTTCCTAAGGAAGGTATTGCCTGGTCCCATTGCAAGTCTATATCCAACTTTTGGAACTGAATATAGACTTGCCATGAAACCTGGCAATACCATTGCTAGGTATATACCCAGAAGAACTGAGAGCAGAGACAGGAACAGACATCTGCACACCAATGTTCACAGCAGTATTATTCACGATTGCCAAAAGGTGGAAACAATTCAGGTGTCCATCAACTGATAAATGGATAAACAAATTGTGATGTAAGCACACTATGGAATATTATGCAGTGGTAAAAAAAAAGGAATGAAGTCATGAAGCATATGACAACAAGGATTAATGTGGAGGACATTATGTTGAGTGAAGCAAGCTAGAAACAAAAGGACAAATACTGGATGATTTGTGCTATTATGAACTAAATATGTTGTGTAAACTCATGGAATTAATAATTATAATATAGGTCATCAGAGAATAGCAGTAGAGTAGAGAATGGAAAGCTGAGGGTTAGTTTGTGCAGTACTGGTAAAAAGGTTGTTTGTAAATCTTTTGAAATGAATAGAAATGGTTAAAACATATCATGGTGTTTGTAACTAGCAGAGCTATTGTATGGGTATGACAGTGTTTAAAAGGATAAGTCTAAGGTCATGTAAATTACTAGAAGAAAAGCTAAAAACTGTAACATGGGACTGCATAGATAGTAAAACCTCAGGTAAAACAAGAATTTGGGTTGTATTGCATAAATAAGACTTTTTTTTTACAAAATATAAATACAAATATACTAGAGAAAAGGAAAAAGAATGGTTAGCTATGTATGGCAAAGGAAGCATAGAGAGATTGAGTGGTAATGAGTTTTGTTTGTTTTTAGTTTATTATTATTATTATTATTGGAATAATGAAAGTGCTTTAAGAATGATTGAAGTGATGAATGCACAAATATGTGATTACACTGAATACCATTGAGTGTAAACTTTGGATGGATTTATGTGTTATTAATATGTATCAATAAAATTAATTTGTTAAAAAACAAACACCAAGCTATTAAGTGTCATAATGTGAAAAAAATTTATTGGGGGTAGAATCCCCCTTTTCACACAAGAAGTTTTTTGTTTAACCTCTGGGAAAATCTATTTGATAGAAAAGAAACAAAAATGAAATTATACTGACTAATGTCAGAAATGACTTCCATAGATAAAAGCTTCCCAAGAAAAAAGCAGAAGATCCAACAGTCTGACATAATTCTCTTTGAAAGAGATAAAAAAATAAAAAAAAAAAAAACATGCAGGGCTGAAGAGGCACCCTAGGGTTGTATGAATATAACTATGTATTTGAACTTGAAGATAAAGTATTTGACATTGGTGAGCACTGACTAAACACATGTAAAAATAAATTATTCTTTTTCTTTTCAATGAAGAATTGCTTGTGTCTCCTCAATAAACTTGATCTTTTTCATCACCCATGCCTATGGTCCCTATATGTTCTCAATATTTTTCAAACTGGTATTACTCTTCTCACTCAAACATCCTTTTTAATGATGCTTTTACTTACCCTGGAAGATGTCTTGCTTGCTTAACTTTCTGCTATGTTATCACCCCTCTAGAAATACTATTCTTCCTTTACTCCAATCCAGCTCTCAGGAAGATAAGAATTGGAATAGAAAAAATCACAAAAAAATCAGCTTATTTGTGGGTCAAAATAATCTGATGAACTTTTCAGATGCATTTACACAAATCTAGACAATTCATTCAAACATACAACTCCCATAGTGAATATTGTAAAGCATTCTCAGCTCTATACAAGTTCTCAACTTGATGGTACTTTCTTACTCTCAGTGGAGTGACCTCTCCATTTTATTTCAGGTGAAGAGAGATACTAATGAAAACACTACCTCTTTCCCTCCTTTCCACCTCATATCTCTTCCTTCTTTTCTATCTCTCAGGAATAATTGCCCTTGTGTCAAGGTAATACTTGATCTGTTCTCTCAACTTCAACTCTCTCCACCTCTTCAGATCTTATATCTTCAATATTTCTCTCTCTACTTATGCCTCCTCTGCAGTAAAATATATACTCTCCTTAACAATGAAAATAGCCTATGATTTCTTTTCTCCAGATATATTATCAAACTCTCCTTTCTTTCTCTAACAACATCTCAAATATATAACTCACATTTGCTAGTCATCAACTGTCTATTGCCCACTCATTTCTCAAGCCTTTCCAATCTCCTCCTTTTAGTCCCTAGAATTGTTTTGACCTTTTATTTCCTCTTAGAGAATTGCCACCAAGCTAATCTCTTCAAGTTTATTCCATTTGGTGTTTGATGGGCTTCTTGAATGTGTATATTTATATGTTTTGTTAGATTTGGGAAGTTTATTGTCATTATTTCTTTGATTATTCCTTCTTCCTCTTTCTTGTCCTTCTGGGACTTCCATTATGCATATATTGTTATGCTTGATGCTGTTCCATAGGTCTCTTGAGCTCTGTTCTTTTATTCATTCTTTTTAAAAATTTATTTCTGCTTCTCAGCCTGGACCATTTTTTATTGTCTTCAATTTTACTGATTCTTTCTTCTGCCAGCTCCAATGTACTGTTGAAACTGTCTAAAGAATTTTTTATTTCAGTAATTGTGGTCTTGAACTACAGTATTTTTGTTGGTTCCTTTTTATAGTTTCTATCTCTTAACATTCTTATTTTTCCATTTACATATCCTTTAGTTCTTTCTCTGCATTTCCCTTTAGGTCTTTAAGCATGTTTAAGAACATTTGTTTTAAGTCTTTGCTTGGTATTTCCAAAGTCTGGTATTCTTTATTGATGGTTTCTATAGCATTAAGTTGTTCCTTTTGATGGTCCATCATTTGCTGTTTCTTTGTTCTGTGGTCATTTCTTGAACGCCATACATTTTAATATTTTAATGTGTTAACTCTAGAATTTACTCCCTGAGCTGTCTGTTCCTTAAATGTGTATCCAGCTAGTGATATGACAGAGATTTCCTTGAGTGCCAGGAGCTAACAAAAACAAACAACCCAATGCAACAACAACAAAACCAAAACCAAAAGCAAAACACTTTTCACAGTCTTTACAAATTGTCTCTCTGTTGGCTGGTGCTGGCCTTCAGAGTTTAACCCTCCTACCAAAAAGATCTGCCCTAGGCAAAAGCACAGGGTCCTCTTCATGTTTTCTGAGCATGCATTCTGTTCTGTACATGAGCTACTAGCCTTAAGAATTCTCCTTTCAACGGGGATCAGAATGTCCCCCTCTACTTTCTTTGAAATAGACAACTCCCTCCTCTCTTGAGTGCTCTATTATATGCCTTGAAGCCTTTAATCCTTTGCTCCAGGTCTGTTAGATTTTATTGTTTCTTACATGCTTTAACAGTCTACAAACTGCTTTTGCCTGCAGGACCAGTTTAGATCTAATCTAAATGGGAGATCTACTGGCTTTTTACTTGTGTTGTTTGATTTCTCAGCAACATTTCTTACCATTACCTACCTTTTGCTATTGTTGTTGCTTTTATTCTAAAAGCTCATATCCCTTTTATTATACAACTTTGTATTTTCTGGATTCCTTATGTTTCCCTGAATGCTACTGTCTATAATTCCCTTGATTTGCACCTTTCACACACCAAATACATATGAGTCTTTACCTGAATTTAGCACTTTTATCTCCTAACTTCACTTCCCATCTCTTTGTGGATGACATTCAAATTTACATCCTGATTCCTAACTTTCTTGAGATATAGATTGCAATTTTAACAGTTTGCTGAACATTTCCACATGCATTGGCCTCCTGCATCTAAAACTCCAAAGGTTAAAACTCAATCTCCTCATTTTTCCTTACTTTCTATATTTGTTTCTGGTATCACTTTATGTATTGTTGGTTTTCAGCTTTTAAAATTTAAAGTTATCATTGATATATTTTCCCCCTCGACCCTTATTTCTTCACAACATCATAGAACTACAGTTGATCATCCAGTACAGATAGTCCCTGATTTGCAATACCACAATAAAAAATTTTTAAAAAAGAATTCAGTTAGCATGTTTTAGTTAAATAATATGGTCCCCAAACAATATGGTTCAAATTTCAGTTACCATGGTATTATATTAACTGAGAGTAATTGCATAAAGTAAAACCTTTGCTGCTAGCTCTTCTGTCCACAGAACATTAATAACAGATGCATATCATAATCAGTTACTAATCACATTACTTCTTCCCAAGTCTGTTAATGAATGGTCATTGTGCATCTGTTTTCAGTTCATACATAGACAGCACAGGTATAGTTTTATTTACTCTGTCTCTCAGTGTTAAACCCACTTGCTATTTTACAAAAATGGATAATCAAAAGAGGGAATTGGCCAACAAAGATGAAAGTGCAGGAAAGAAAGAAGTAATATTATTGGAAGTGACATTTAAATCAAAGGTAAATGTGTTATAAAAGAAATAGCTGACAGAGGGGATGATGATACTGCCACCATTTGAAAAACTCTAGATATGTGGCCAGAGGAATTTAGTGAAGGCAAACTTTTTGGCATAAATGAAGAGAGTAGTTGTGACAAAATAATAAAGGTGTTTCAGAAGAGGTGATATCATCTGAAAACTTTTTATTAAAGGAGTTCTCAGATATTTTATGACATTGAAAGTGCAAAGTATAAAATGTTGGAAGCTGATCCAAACTTATAAAGGAACACAACAATTCACCAAGGAATAGAGAGGATGCTCTCTCCATTTAATAAGTGATACAATGAGAAGAACACTCTTCATACTACTCTTGACATGTTTTTTTTACAAAGAAATAAAATACTTTGATTCTCAATGTTTCCGGTGTTTCAAATTATGGTGGACGAAATAAGTAATAGTTTTACTAAAGTTTCCATTTCCCTGTAGTTTTATAATTGACAGTAAGAGCATTTTAAGTATTTTGACAAAGGTTTTTAAAGGTTGTAAAACAATTGTAATTTTTCCCATTGATTGTTAAGATTGCTTTGCATGATTTAAGCTTGCATGGTCATTTTTTATGGTTTTCTCATTACCATGAAAAGCAGGAACTAGCTGTACTATCAATTCAGTTTCAAGAGACTTTTGCATGTATCCTGTGCTGTATATTGGGTATTTATTCTCAGTAACTTTCTTACTCTTCTTGGAATAAGGGCATCAGCAGATGGCAAAAGAGGAGTTTTGCCAGTGGCTTTCAGGCAAATCCTGAGAATTAGCCACTTCTGAGCTGTAGGCAGCTATGATAATCAACAGCAGCTTCAAGCTGTATCTGGCATCCTCCTGAGAATCCCTGACTTTGGTGTTATAGATAGGTAAGTTTATTAGAAGCGGCTTTTCTGTGATTCTTGCATTTCTGAAATTTCTGAAAGCCAGCAGCATCTTCCTAACCTTCACTTTATCAGCTTTTCCAACATTTGTCTTTATGTACCAATAATAAAAGTTTGTATTTGAAATACCTGTAGTGATATCTGCTTTTTTGAATGTTCTTGGTAAAAAGCCACCTAAAGATGAGAATTTGTAGTGTTTATCTAACATAGTGAGATTTGAAGGCAGTAATGACTTTATTATCAGTGTGGAAAATGGGATGGTAGGCCCTAGGATACAGTGGCAAAACAACTACTTAAAGTATCAACTGCAGTTATCTGGAATATAGAGCCTAATGGAAGCAAAACTGGGGCAGTCCAAGTGACTTTTGGAAAAGAATGATGAGGTAGATACCAGAAGGATGTAGGGGAAAGTGGCAATTTTTGCTCCCACTGAGATTCAAAAAAGGAAATGATAAAACCAGGATTTTAAATTCTCAGCTCAAGACTGAAAACTAAACTAAAACATGTATATCAGGCCTAAAATAATCTTTTCTCTCTTATAACCTCAGGACTGATGTATTAAAAAATCAGACTCAAAATTTGGGCTTGCAGGTTGCAGAATCACAATGAAAGTTAAATTCACAATTTCAACAAGTTTCTTCAGTAAAAGGTAAGGCATTGATTTGTATATCTGTCAGGATGCAACCAGAAAAAAGCCACACTGTTCCCAGTACTTAAAACACAGGGAATTAAAAGCAGGGAGTGGGTTAATAGTTCATGAAAGAGGCTAAGAAGCCATTTAAGGTGTCTGATACATGTCACTCACTAACTGTGTATTCTTACTCAAACTGCTCTGACTTCAGGCCATAACCACCTTTGGAGTAGGAATTGTACTAGACTTTTACAATGTTCTACCAGCCTTCAATATTTATACCTGAGATGTACATTTAAGAGCTTCTTCTTCAATCATAGCTCTGCTGTGAATGTAACATGATAATATGTAGAATGGGATAATACTCAGTAAAGTTGTGGTCATCCTAAATCACACTGGGCAAAAAGCTCCTCTAATCAACAATTTCCAATAAAGACAAGGATGTGGTTAGGGTAGATCTGTAGATTTCAAACTTTACTAGAAGTGGTAGGTTGCATTTTGTACCACAGTGCAAGGGAGGTGGCATGTTCTTAATCTTAATCTATTCCTGTGGGTGTTAACCCATTGTAAATAGGACCTTTTGAAGATGTTATTTTTAGTTAAGGTGTGGCCCAGCTGAATTTGTTTGGGCCTTAATTCTATTACTGGAGAATTCATGAAGAGAAAGCCACATGGAGGAGAAGAAGCTGGAAGCTAATGGAACCTGGAAGAGAAAGTAGAGGACATCACCATTTGATGGGAAAGCCAAGGAGCCCAAGAATTGCTGACCAACAAGAACTCTACCAACCCTGGGAGGGAGCAAGCCTTTTAGCCTCTGAAACCTATAAATTCCTGTAGTTAAGCCAACCCACTGTGTGGCATTTATCATAGCCACCTGGAAACTAACACAGTGGCCAAGGGAGTGTTGTGAAGAATTATAAACTGATAAAAGCAGAGTTGCTCTGAATAAGGGGTGGTGGTGCTGTGCAGCCTTTCCCAGCCAGCAGCCCCCAACTCCTTGCCTACAACATGCTACATAATTGCAGCTTTCCATAGCACATTTAAAAAATTTTTAGAGTAGAGGATATTCAGGTCCACTCAGCTCTAAATGCCATCATTTTTCTCTCACTTTGTAAATAATAATCTTTAATGGCTCTATATAATCTGTAAAATAGAATCCAATCTTCTTCTCTTAGACTATCTGCTTCCAATACATAAATGGACAAAGGATAAACATTTTCATTACAATAAGGAAATTGGGAGGGAAACATGAGTCATGGGTCCTCCATAGATCAGTAAACCTGCAGGATATATTTCATTAGATGTCAAAGTCTGACAGCCATTCTTAAGATGATAGTTTCTTCTCCCTGGGACCTCATGAGGACCCACCCTTTCTAAAGGCTTGCCCAATGGCCATTTTCTTGGTTCCACCCTCATCAAGCACCTGGGTGTCGACCAAACTCTAGATCTCACCCTCCAAAGGGCATTGGGGTGATTGCCACACTTTATCCAATATTTAAGTTAGTCTTAACCTCCACAGTACAGAGAACTGAAGACAACATCTTCCCTAACCTTTGGCATACAGGCTTAACCCTCTCAGAGCAATGAATTGACCACCTGGCCTTCCCTAATCCATGGGAGACAGGTCTACCCCTCTCAGACCTATGGGGTGTTGACATTAACATCCCTAATCCTTGAGGAATGTGCTCCACCCTCTCTGAACCCTGGAGGGGCAAAATTCTCCCTAAACATCAGGTGAGAACATCCACCATCTTCAAATGTCAGGGCAAACTCACCCTCTCTGTACACATGGGTGGGGTTCCTCTCTTGGCCCAAGGCAATGTCTTAATTCCAGATCTCAGCTTCCATGGTTTTCCTCTTAAAGCTGTTTCTCCTTCAATCTCTCCTTTCCATGTCCCTTTTAGTCCAAGCTGACAGTGGTTTTGTTCATACAGCTCTCTCAAAAAGCTTGTTTGTTTAGCATGCAGGAAGCAGGGGTCCAAGCCATCAAACAGCAAGACTCTCCACAAGTCTTTCCTAAATAACTGCATCTTCAATCCTGATTTACAAGTTCCATGTTTAGTTAAGTCCTCAAATGGAGCACTATCATCTGGGGGCTTGATTTCCAGAGTCTTAGAATTTCTGGAATCAGTTTCTGTTTTCTTTGTGTCCAACAATTCAGTCCTCAGCTTATCTCTCTCATCTAGCATTTAAATATAAGCTGCAAGGAGAAGCCAAGCCACATTCTCCAAGTTTACTTTGGAAAGTTCTTCAGCTAAAGGCCCAGGCTTGCCATTTTCAAATTCTGCCTTCCATGACACACCAGGAGTTAATCTCGCTAAGTTCTCTGCAACTTTAAAACACAGGTAATCTTTCCCCCAGTTTCCAATAATAGTTTCACTATTTACTTCTAAGGCCTCATAAAAAGTCTCTTTAGCATTCATATCCTCACCAACAGTCTCTGCAAAGCAATCTCAGCCTTTTCTATCAATCATCTCACAATTCCTCCAAAAAATACCTCTTCCCCATTTATAAAACTGTTTCAGCATTTTGGTAATTACAAAAGCACTTCCCCACTCCTCAGTCCCAAATTCTGTATTAGTTAGTCAAAGGGATGCTGATGCAAAATACCAGGAATCTGTTAGCTTTTATAAAAGGTATTTATTTGAGGTAGAAGCTTACAGTTACCAGGCCATAAAGCATAATTACTTCCCTCACCAAAGTCTGTTACCACGTGTTGGAGCAAGATGGCTGCCAATGTTTGCCAAGAGTTCAGGCTTCCTGGGTTCCTCTCTTCCAGGGGCTTCTTCCTTTCTGGGCTCAGCTGCCCTGCTCTCTCCATAAGGCCAGCTGTAGACTATCAGGTGATCGGCTCTGTCTCTCTTCCCGGGGCTTAATTCTCTCAAGGCTCAGCTGCTCTCCTTCTCTATATGCTTACTTCCTGGGCTCCAGCTCAAAACTCTGACCTCCTTTCTCTGCGGGTGCCGTTTCACTGAGTCCCCACCCACCAAGGGGGCAGGGATGCAACATCCAACTGCAGTGGCCCAGTCAAAGCCTAATCATTATTTAAAAAGTGAAACCTCTGAATCCAATATAATCAAATAACTGGAGGGACAGACTAGTTTACAAACATAATCCAATACCTATTTTTGGAATTCATACACAATATCAAACTGCCACAGTTATTATTAGGAAATGCCCAGTTTTCTTTTTTCCTTCTTAAGTAGTGATCCCGTAAGTCCCACCCAACTTCCTTTCTTTGCTTGGAAAGTAATTACATGGCCAGAAAATGGTGTCTTGGGGCACCTGGTCCTGTTATTGACCAATGGAAGACAGAAGAATGGACACTGGATATGCAACTTGCAGACTATCCCACAACAACAAATCGGTTTGTTCCTTTGTAATTATAGTGAACATATTAGATTGTGAAATCCTATTACTTATCTATCTTTACATTCCTAAATGCAAATATACCTGTCAAAATATCTCAATATATGAGTGAATAAGTAATGAATACCAACCTTATGTTTTTTTAAAACTGATAGAATGTCAAGAAGCAGCCTACATTGTTGTAGTACTAGTACTATGAGAAATATTAGAAATAACTGGTCAGAAGAGACAGGAATAGTTTTTCTTTGGGAATGCTCCTCAAAAAGAAGCTAAAGGTGAAATATTTCTAACTTCACTTCCATTTATTCTTATATACAAGTTTAATTAGTTTTGTCCAATATTAAAAGTTTATTTTAACTTTTTATATTGGCTTCATATTTCTGATATATAATTTTTTCATGATGTAGATGTATAAAAAAATGCACTTTGAAAAAGCATATGTAAGAATTTGTTTTTGCTACATAAGGAAAATTCATCATTTTTTCATATATACTTTAAAATGTTTCCCACAGTATAATGAGATTTAACATCCTGCTGTTACAACATTGGACAGAAATCTTCATGAATGTAGGAAACCCAGGTTTTAGACTAATGAAATATCAAGGGAAGCTCCTGTACTTCTCATTAGCTCTAAGTGGGCCCTCAGCTCCCAGCCACAAAATACAGAAATATATAGCTGCAGACTACACCATCAAGCATCCAAATCCATTATTTCAATCATGAAATGGATATTCATTTTATACTTTATATAATTTTACATTATTAATTGTGTTACACAAATCACTTCAGGTTGGCTCTTGTGTCCCTTTGATATGCCCCCATCCTTTTGTTTTTGAGCATGTCCTTACTTTCTGGAATTGCAAGATGTACCAGGCCCCTTTTGTATATTCCCTGTGCTAGTCTGAAAGTCATCCACTTCTCCGAGAAGCTCTGGTTCCATTTTTATTAGAGAATGTCATTAGAAACCAAGATCCCAGTGCTGGGTTCATGATCTTTTTATCTTTATACAACATATGACAAAAATAATTCTTTGCACTAGAACTGGTGTTAGTGGTGGGAACAATAGAGCATGAAGGAGTTCTCCAGTTTGCTAGAGGAAACTATAGTATTGGAGTAAGTAGACTCATTTGTAGTTAACTAAATTTCCTGTTATGAAATAATCCATGACTAGTTTTCAACTGGTGGTGCCTTTTCAAATTATAGTGGTCTGGGTCTCATCCATGACATTCTGAATCATAATCCTCCTGAGCATGTGGATTTTGAAAGCTTCAACCATATTATTCTACTATATGCCCCAGGTTGAGAATTGCTTTATGGGAAGCAGGAGAGGAGGGGCTGGGTAACTCAGGGTTAAAGACCTCTTTTCTCCCTGCTAATATTCTGGCTTCTCCCTACTGCTACTGCACTTGATGTCTTGCTTCTTGCTGGATTTATAAATAATAAAAATGAATTATAATTAAATAAATGTATAAAGAGAAAGGCATGGAACATAATTAGAAGTAAAATACTGAGCAGAGATAAAATGTAACATCCAAAAATTGTAAGAAAGGAAGTTTTAAAACTTAAGAAACCATTAAAGAGGAATAGAACTTTTATATATATATTTTTTATATATATATATTTTTAAAATTTTAAGAATGTTTAAACATACATCAAAGTATACCAAACCCCTATTAACTCATCAATAAGATTCAACAATTACTAATATACCTCTCCTTGTTTTCTCCTTTAAAGTATTTAAAACAATTCCTAAATACCATGTCACATCATCTCTTTATATTTGAGCATGCAAATCTAAAAAAACTTATGCACATATTCTTACCTAACTAAACTACGTAATTTTCAACCTCACAAAATTAATACTAATTTCTGTATCATCTCTTCTCTAGTTCATGGCCATATTTCTGCTATTATATAAAAATGTCTTTCTGCAGTTTGTTTAAATTTGAATTCAAATTCAAATTTAAACGATTATGTTTCATTATCTCCCAAGTCTCTTTTAAAATACTGAATTCTTTCTTACCCCTCCTTTTATGCATATCATTCACTTTTTGAAAAACAAGTTAGTTTTCTTATGGAGTGCTCCACATTTTGGATTTCTAATAGTGTTATTTAATTTGTTCCCAAACTCATTGTAATTTGGTAATCTGAAAGTTTTAAAGACTTGATTAGATTCAGGTTCAACTTTTGGGGCAAGAACACATTACAGTTGGTGAACTGTCCCTCACCTTTCATCAATCGTATCAGGAAGCCCACTATTTTTTTCTTTCTCATGTCAGACTGGTAATGTGCCAACGTCATAACAAGGTTTGAGGGAGGCACATCTCACACAAATGCGTGAATACCCATATTCATCATGCTTGTGAACCATCAAAGGATCAAGGTCCACTATTAACCATATGGATTCTGTGGCTTCAGATAGTGATAGTTTGATTCCTCCATTTTAAGATTTCCAATCTATTTTTTAGATGAACAGTATTAAAATAAGAAATAAAAAAGATTTAAAATAAGAGAAGTAGAAGGAAAGACCAAATTAAATAAGAGTTTTAAAAAACCCTCAAATGTCAGAATGATAAAAACAAAATTAAAGCCAGCACATAAAAGCTTAAATGAAGATAAAAAGGAAATGGAAATAGTTTTAAGAAGATATGAAAATGAAGACAAATAAATCTTTTCCCTTAAAATGGGTAGATTGAAGAATTTACGTAAAGGAATAAACATAAGGTAAGAAACAGAATGCTGAATTTTTTTGAAATTATAAGGATAAAGTAGAAACATAAACAACAATCAGCAGCTCTATCATGCCAGAGACAATAGAGTAAATGATGGTGATAATGCTGAGGAGTCATACAACAGAATAAACTCATGTTGAGGCGAGATAGCCAACAGGAAAAAGAATGGAGAAGAAGGGAGAGCGAGAGTAGAAATGATAAAGAAACGCACATACAGTTCTGGCCCCTGAATAAGCCATGTTGAGATTCTCTAAACTCACCCCTCATCCTATCACAGCAGGGTTGGGGAATTCCACTCTCTAGTTTGGTTTCAAATGTCATGATCACCTACGCCAAAGACATTAATATTCAATTAAAAACAAACAACACAAATGAGAGCCAATTTTTGACGCCTGAGCTAATGACCCATTGTAGAAATAGCCTGAAAGATGGAATGTGGCAAGACCAGCATGAGCCTCGGACTCTGGGCTCAAATTTGAGCTTTCTTTCTTGCTCTGTGACTTGACATGTCAGTTATACTTGCTGCGCCTCATTGTTTTTCATCTATAAAATGGGATGATAATACTCATTTTGAAGAATTTATGACAGTTGGTGATAATGTATATAAAGTACCCCAGCACAGAGCATAGAAACAAGAAGATTCTCAATAGTCTTTTAAAAATGTGTCTGCTTAGTAAAGAATTAGGCATTCCACTATTGTTTCTATAGAAATGCTCTGTTGATTGATGCTTACTTATCATAAAAAGAAATAGAGTGGATGGAGAGTGACTCTGTGTGTGTGTAGGGGGGGGGCGCTTTTTATCATATGACTTTTTTTTTTTTAAGATTTTACTTTTATTTTCCCCCCTCCCCTCGCTTGCTGGCTCTGTCCATTTACTGGGTGATCCTCTGTGTCTGTTTCCTGCCTTCTCTTCTCATCCTTCTCCTCCAGTCTTCACCAGGATTCGAGCCTAGGGACCTCTGATGTGGGAGAGAGGCACTCTGCCAGCTGCGCCACCACAGTTCCTGGTCTCCAGTTCATCTCGTCTTGGCTCTCTCTTGTGTCTCTCCCTTGCTGTGTCATCATCTTGCTGCATGGCTCGGCGGGGCGTGACTCGCCATGTGTGTGTGCGCGAGCCAGTGGCTCACCTGCACACCTTCTATTTTTTTTAAAAATTTTACCAGGAGGTCCCGGGGAGCGAACCCAGGTCCCTCCATATGGCAGATGGACGCCCAACCACTTGAGCCACATCCACCCCCCCATATGATCATTTTTAATCAATAATTCACAACATGATAGCCAGGGACATGTGTGAAATGAAATTACATGTAGTGTTTTTCATCATTTATATTACTGAATGGGAAGTGACACTACAAACTCAGTAAAAAAGAATCCCTGGTTGACATAAAGAAAGATATAATAGGGTATTTCATTTTCCCCCTCTCGTTCTAGAGGAAAAATAAAAGATGGATAGCTAAATAGGCCCAAGGGAGAAATTCTATGAAGGTTTTGAAACGTGTACTACATTGTATTGTACAGATTTAGAAACTTAATTAAATCCAAATAAAATCACTTGTTTAGATTTGATGCTTATAATGTGACCAGAAACATACCTAAATTTGAGTATCACACACACAGATCAAGTGATATTTTAGTTTCTGATATTGGAACCTGTGCCCTTCGTGAGTTGATTTTCAGTTGATTTAAAAATTATATTTGTACGTATACATGTATTTTCATACATGTCTATATGCTATAGTTATTTTATTCACACATTATAGCTTTCTATTTTCTGTACTACCTTAGACAAGCGTGCACAATTTGAACACATTAAATTTATACCCTGTATGGTTAAGAAATTTGATATGATAGTTTTTTTTGTTATTGTTTTTAATTTGCATAGTCTTATTTTCATTAGCAGAGAACTGTGAAAATTTCAGATCTAAGGTTATGGACCAAACTGTCTCTAACTTATGAGCTCTCTTTTGAAATTCTTAAGTACACTTGCCGTTTATTCCTTTTTGCTAATAGTATGCGCTGTGCCATGAGCAGAAGGGATAGAGGGAAGGGAATAGAAATCCTTACCACCTTTTTGCTATGTGCCATAGAATGTCACTGGGCAGGTTTTTGTTTGTTTGTTTGTTTTTTACAGTAGTTGTGGTTATTTCACTTAGTGTACAGCTTGCATCGCCCTATTGGTTACTCATAAAGAGATTGTTAACACCCATATTCAAAAGCCTGAGCTATATATGTGAAAGTCTGAGAGTAGGTGAAACACTAAGGGGACACTAAATCGGCTAGTGAGAATGATATTTACTGGGAGATCCTAGTGCAATCAGAGAAAAAGCTATAATAAGCAAATAAAAGCAGCAGTGGAGGATTAATATTTGGGGTCATTTGCAGTAACTGAGAAAATGCACAACTCTTCTCTGTAAGACAGTCCACACCTCCCTGCCTGGGAGAGCGCAGATAATTTAGTGAGGAAGCCTTCAGAGACAGGTGGCAGTGATAGTATATCCCTGACAGTAAACTCGGAAGATGTTGCCAATCCCTGACTTACCATCCTTTATAGGTATTGCTCGAACAATAGTGTTATGACCATTTTTGTTTCACCTTAATTGCCTTGTAATCCGAATAAGAATTAAGTCCTTGAGTGATTTCTAATTTGAGACACTGGGAATAAAGAGCTGTAATTTGAACCAGGTCTTTTGATCACTGTATCACATTGTTCTTTTAAAATATAGTGCAGGTTTCAGGGTGAAAGAGTGAAATATATACACAGTATATATGAGGGCCAAATACTTCTCTTTGGTCCAGCAGAAAATGACACATAAGAAAAATTGAGTCATAAGTAAACTTCTGAATTGTATGGCCTTTAGCATAAGCGTATCTGTCACAAAATACTTTTTTTTTTTTTTCATGTGAACGTTGATTTCACTGTACAGGTTTTGCCAAGAGTTAAAATCCTAATATACATTTTAAATTATAGAGAGGAAAAGACATATTGTATCTTAATTCCTCACACTGCCAATTAAGAAATTCTGCCCTACAGTATGAACGTTTCCCTGAATTTTACTACAAATCACTATTAATAAGATAATAGAGCAGAAAAATTAGAAGGGAGTTCATTTGACTTTTTCCCCTAAAGGCTGGCTTTAGTGAGAAAAATTTATCCACATTTCATTTCTAACACATGGTGAATGATAAATGAACTCTACTGCACAAAGGAGGTGACATTGCTTATGCCATAGATTGCTATTTTTAAGCTAAATTCATAGCTTAGTGTTTGTCCCCCTATAAGGAATAAATAGTTATGTGAAACCCACTACTCTAAAGACAATTTTAGGACACTATTCAAAGGAGGCAGAAAGCAATTGTCTGAGAGGCTCAAGACCAGCTAGGAAGCTGCTTTCCTGTTTTGGTTTTTCTGAGTCCTGTCTCCCTCGGCTCATTCTAAACAGGAAGAGCAATAAGAAATCTATTTTACTTTGCTTTCATCACCAAATTCAATGGCTGCAGGACCAGAGACAGTGAAAAAGATATTTGCCCTGAAGCTGAAAGCTGAACGCGAGAGGAAAACACATTTCCCTTCCTTGCTTCCTCCCAGATCTGCCCGCACTCTCTCTTTATTATTTGAAGAATAGGCTCCTTATTCAGACAACCTCCTGTATGATCCCGCATAGCAATGGCTATCTCCCTGATGGGTGACAAACGTTGAATTGATATTGCTAAGGGGAGTGCTCCAGCCAGAGGGAAAAATACTTGCATTATTTTGCAGTTGCCAGGAGAAAAGTCAATTTATTGTCACTGGTTACTTTTTGAACTTGGGAAACATGGTGACTAAATCCCTCAATTTATGTTAGAGATGACTACATCTGCTATGAATAGGACAAGGTAAGAAATATCAAACTTAAGAAAAGAAAATATGAAAGGAGTTGACCCTCAGAGTACAAGTATTATAAAGCAGGAAACAGTCTAGGAAAAGTGTTTATAATTTAATTTTTGAGTATTACAAACGATGGTATTTTCTGGGTAGCTAATATTAACCTAAAACATTAAGCATCATTTAGCATTAGGGCCAAATCCTACTTTGGTTAATAGAACAATTACTACTACTCACTTGCTAATATGAGAAAAAAAGATGGAAAGAAATCTGTAGTCATTAGTTTTCTAGAACATAAATTAAAACAGCAAAAATACTTATTAAGGAAAAGTCAACAAAGAGGGATCAATTTCATTTCTGATGTTGTTAACAAACACATTAGAGAAAAAATTATTATAAGTCACAAAGAATAACATTGTGTACCTCTCTGTTGTAATTACTGAAAATGTTTAGCTAATAAAAAGAATAGGAACTTCTCATTCGATGACATAATGATGACAATGTTATTGATATAAAAAAGAAAGGTCCTAAAGTGAAATACATTAGAATATTAGGATGTTCTACAAAAGACTTTTAATGCTATAACAGAAAAACAAAACAAAACAAAAATCAACAACCTACATTTTTAATTTGGACTCTTAATAGTTTATTTTTTGCATGTATTTTTATAACTCCTACCAAGCAATATACATTTATTGCTCTTCTTGTAGAAAAAGAAGTAAACACCTGACAAGGGCAATTGCATTACATTGTTAAATTCTAACTTTAGACTGTGAAAGCTAAAGAACATATTAGCAAAATAAATCAATATAATGAAAATATAGCATATAATTACTCTGGTCTTTCTGACTTTGCTACAGAGGACACAACAAAAAGAGGTTATAGGTGTCAAGTAATTTCTTGTCATTTTTTAAAAAAAGCCATGATGGAGAAATGGCATATTTCTTTATGCATAACAAATACAAAGGCAAGGATTTATAAACTGAAACACATAACATCAAGGCTGAATGTTGTGTTATCAATAACAGGTACAATACACAGATTACAGCAGTGCTAATCTATTGATAAAGTTCCTGTAATGAAAAAAGCATTACAGAAAGCTTTAGTAATATTTCCCAGTGCATATCATCATCAGCTGACACTGTTGATGCTTTCAGGAAATCAAACCAGTATTCTATTTTGAAGTTAAAGTAAATAACACATTTCAAACCTAAACATTCAATACTTTACTCAAAAAGTTCTAAGGAAGATGAGTCATATAGGTTTAGCTATAAAAGTGTCTTTTCTTATAGTTTCCATTACTAAGGAGTTTTTAGTAGAAAGACTTCCAAGCACTACTTATTAATCATACAAACACAAAAGCAAGCAGCCATTTTTAATGTAAAGGGAAATCTAGGCATTGCAAAAAAGAGATGAAAGATACTTTAGTCTTATAAGTGCAACATAATTTCTTATGAATGAATTATGTTAGAAATCATACCAATGACTTTAGACCTGTGACCTACTACTTAATAAACTGATGGATAATTCCATGATTGAGTATCTTACTGAGTTGAAATAGATAATTCAGCTTCTAATAGTACTCAGGTTTTCAGCTGGAGAGTGGCTTAGACATCTGAGTTGGTTGGTATAATTTCAAGATACAAAAACCTGGAACTTAAAAAAAATATCAATCCCTATGTACTCTAGTCCATCTTGCACATGTGCAAATACATGGGAAGGTATCTAAGTTGAGATAAAGTATTTTAATATTCATTCCAAATCAATCTCCATAATAGATATTAGCAAAAACAATTTTGCAATTTTTTTTTCACTGACCAAAAGTAAAATACATATTTTCTGAAATGTTACAATTACCACTTCAGGCCTTCAGAATAGACCGTCTACCAAGATACTAAGTGAACAAGAGATCACAAGAATAAACTTATGCAAAATCAAGCATGGAAGAGCTCATAGATAATGACTTTTATATTATATTTGATGCAATTTAATATTTTATATTACTATTACATATTTATTACAGTATTTCTAAATACAATTGAAAAAACAGAGTAACAATCTTGGTAACTCGTAATTTAGCTCAAGAGATATTAGAACAAACAAAGCCAACAAATATCCATTAAAAAAAAAAATACTGTGTATATTCAACAGAAACAATTATATTTGACAACTGATTCAAATTTGAACTTATAAAAGGATCAAATAAATGGCCAGGGAAGTACAATGTTTTAAGACATTATATATACAATTCATTTTAGGATATTAGATGCTCATAGCTTGAAAATATAGAGTAGGATCCTTGAAATTTCAAAAATGATCCCCTCTCTAATTCTTGAAGAAAAGTTTGATATTTATTTGCATATACCAATATTAAATTTCATACATCAGACTTTTTGGCAAGATAACTGTAGTCGGAAAAGCCTACAAATTATAAGCTCTGCAACAAGGAGGACAGGAAAACAGAGCATGCGTCTGCATTCCATCGAGCTGAAATCAGGTTTCTTCAGTTTGGCAGATCCATATTTTGAAGGATGAGGGCTGTCCTGCTTGGAATGTACACCTAAGACAACACAGTCATGTCAGAGCAATTGAAATAAATATTGAATGTATGTCATGTCAAAAAGGCATAATCATGATGCAATCACATTGGCCTAAAGTTGCTGTTGTCTTTACAATGCTCTCACTTCTAAGGAGGCTCAATTCCACAGCTTCAACAATTCTGGCATGGATGTAAGACTATTTTAAAGCAATCACCACTAGAGGGCTCCATACGATTTATAAAAACCAATGTTCACCAGACACAGATAACATAAATGGCATTCTTAAGGTCATGTTTAGGCAACAGGTGGTGATATAGTTTGCAATAGTTATTCTTTTTGGCTGAATAAAAGCAATGCAAAAGTACTATTTTGCATAATGACACTTATTTATAATCCCTTTTCTCTTTTTCTCTTTTTAAGATAAAAAACTTAAATGCAATGAAAGCAATCCTAAGTGCATTTAGGATCCTCCCCACTTTAAACCAATCACTAAGCTTGCCATTGCATTTAAAATAAAATACACATTCCTTACATGAACACAGCCTTGCCTCATCTTCTCCTTGCCTTTGTCTTGCATCTCAGCTTGGCTCATCTCCTGACTCATCTCCCCTTACCCACCAGGCTAGACTCTTTCCTTGCTCTGGGTCTCTCACTATGCTGTGCCCCCTGCTCAGAACACTCTTTGCCTTGCTGCTTCCTTATAGCTTGGGTCTCAAAAAATACCAGCTCCATGGAGAGGCTTTCCTTGACAACTCAAAATATGATAGATTCTCCATTTTATTTTCTATCATGGAATTCATTGTTTCTTTCTGAAAACTTAATAGAATTTTCATTTGTATGTTTTTTTTTTTTTTTTTTTTTTCAAGTTTACTATTGCCTCCCCACTTAACTATAAGTTTTATGAGGGCAGAGGTCATAAGTCTTTATATACCTAGCTTTTAGTATAATGTCTGGACAAAGTAGGTGCCAATGATGAGTGAATAAAAGAATGAATAATGAATAAAGGGAAAAAAAAGTAGTGGGATCAATATATGCATATTTCACAAGAAATTCTCTACTATACTTAAATCTGAATTAATTTTTATAAAATTGATAAGTGGTTTTTACTGTTTGAAGCTTATTTATATGCTATTTTATATATACATATTTAAACACTATTAACAAAGTAAACAGTAAAAATATAGATTGCTGTCATCATTGTGACAATATCCATTTTTTATTTTGCTAATATTTTATTATTTTCAGCCAGTTTATTTCTAAGTGAAAGCCTGACTTATGGTAAAAATGAAAAAAGTGAAAGAACAGAAAAGCTGATTTCACTGGATGAGTCCAAAGCATTTCAACTCTGCAAATGAATGTGTTCCCTTAGTTTCTATGGGAAAGAACAACTACAACTCAAAAAAAAAAAAAAAAAAAAAGACACACCAATGCATTTGGTTAGCTTTGAACATCAAATATTAAATCAATCTTAAAATGGTGAAATTTCAAGAAATTTATATTATAAGTGTAATGGCTGGAGAGACGTTTCTCTAGTCATCAATTAAAAATAACAGTCATTTAGGATGTGACCATCAACTGAGAAAAACTTCACAAATGTGCCTAGGTAGCACAATGTCTCACAGTCTGAATTACAAGGCAGTACTTCCAAAAAGATAAATACTATGTTCCTGAAGTCATTAAAGGTAGGGAAACCATGCACTTAAATGCCACAATCTGTCTCCCTAAACTTTGCACATTATTTTTAATGCCTTATGGCCTTGAAACCACATCAGAATTTAACAGTTTTCTCTTTGACTGTGACAGTAAGGTGTTATGAGACTGGTTCAAAAAAAAGAACCTAGAAGTATCCAGGAACAAAGCAGAACTATTACCAACAATCCAGATAGATCCAATACAAAGAATGGCATATTTCCATATTCAACCTACAGATTAAAATCATACAGACCAAAGCAAAGGAGGAGAAATAAAAGAAAACAAAAGTCAGATCCAACCAGTTCCCTATCCAAGACTTATGAAAACAGGCATGATCAAGAGACAGAGAGACCTGAGAGAAGACCCAAGATGGCAACAGAGTAGGAAGCTCTAACAATCAGCTCATCCCACAGGGCAACTAATCATCAGCCAGGATCTGTCCAGATCAACTGTTTGGGGGGCTTTGGAGACCAGAAGAACACAGTATAACATCTGGGGAAGAATAGGAAAAGGAGACTGACAATCTGTGGTAAAGATTTCTGGGTAGATTCCTCCACATTGCAGAGGCAGTTGCCCAACCCCCAAAGGAGAGGAGGGTCTCAGGATCCACTTCCTGGCTGATAGCAGATGTTCTCTTTCCCAAAAGCAGGGTAGGGGAAGTGGCCTGGCACCAACTACAGCTGTTGACTGGCAAATTCGGGTACCTGGACTCCAATCTTGAGCATAGCTGAGGTTTAAACCTGCCCAAGCCCCCAGGAAGCCAGCAGCATTTATGCTATCTCCATCCCCGGCAGGAGTGGAATCAGGGATGACTGAAAAACACACCAGTCCCCCAGGGTGGTAGGGATTAGATCCAGTGCACGCAGTTTGGAAAGCAACTGCTTTGGCCCCTACACTCAGCAAGAGTGGAAATAGGGTGCAGTTTGAACACTTGCTCAGGGCAGAGCAGACAGATTCACGCTTGCCCCAATGTCCCCTGGAAGGAGGGGAAGAGTGAACTCTCTGGTGTACCTTGAAAGGCTGTTGCACATTCTGCAACCCTGGCCAGAGAAAAGTGTGCAAGCTCTCGCAGGCTGGATGGGCAGATTCACATTGCCTTAAAAGGGCCTCTACACACTGGGCTCCAATGCCCCCTGGAAGGAGAGGAAGCTCACACTGTCTCTGTGGACAGTGTGGGCAGATTCACCTCGCCCACCTTGAACAGCTGTTGCAGTCTCATCCCCAAGGTGCTCCAGGAAGGAGAGGAACCAAGAGCCCTCTGATCACAATCTCTCTCAAGACAGTGTAGGGAGAGTCACCTTGCCCATCTGATGGCAGTTGATCAGAGAACTCAGACCTTAGGGGCTGGGAGCTGTGCAACAGTTTCATCCAGGGTAGGCTGGCAAACTTAATGTCAACCATGCCCCCACCAGGTGCTAAGTCACAGAATAACCTTAGAGTAGCAGGGAATAACTGGACATAGAGTGCTACCTGCTGGGTGCTTAAGGAAAGCCTAGTTTGGGGAATAGATCAAAGAGAAGATTGGAGACCTTTAGGGTCTCTTTTCCAAAGCACATTGGAATAGAACTACACTCCATTCACAGGTCCCCTGAGCCTGCTGTGACTGGGAAACCGGAGGCGGGAAGATTGTCTCTAGGGGGACACTTCTACCAAAATTAGCCCTCCAGGAAACAGCAGCAGGAAAAAGGCAAAAGGAGTATTAAAAATATAAAGAGGCAGGGAGTGGGCCTAGCTCAGTGGTTGAGTGCTTGCTTCCCATGTATGAGGTCATGAGTTCAATCTCTGGTAGCTCCTAAAGAAAAAAATACACATACACACACACACACATAAAAAAACAAACAAAATGGACTAACATTCATGGTGGATAAATAGAGGAAGCCTTAGCAAAAAGCTAATGAATAAGAAAGCCATAGGCTAAAGTGAGAAATTGAGCACAGAATAATTAAAAAATCAGATGCCAAGACATCAGCAAAAAATTACAGGCCATACTAAGAAACAGTAAGATATGGCCCAGACAAAGAAACAAATTAAACCTTCAGACAAAACACAGTATTTGAGAGAAGTAATCACAGATATCCAAACAAATCTCCTTAATAAATTCAATGAGATGGCTAAAGAGATTAAGGATATTAAGAAGACACTGGTTGAACACAAAGAATTTGAAAGTTTGCAAAGAAAAGCAACAGGTCTTATGGGGATGAAGACACAATGGAATGGAAGAGATTAAAAATACATTGGAGGTATATAATAGCAGGTTTGATTTGGATGAGGATAGAATGAGTTGGAGAACAGAGCATATGAATTTGAAAAGATAGGAGAACAGAAAGAAAAAGAATGGAAAAAAAATGGAATAGGGTCTCAGGGAAATGAATCTCAAAGTAAAAGGCACAAACAGATACGTTGTAAGTATGTTCCAGAAGGAGAAGAGAATGGAAAAGGGGAAGAAAAATATTTGAGGAAATAATGACTGAAGATTTCCCAACCCTTGTGAAAGACATAAATATCAATATCCAAGAAGGACAACACACCCCAAACAGAATAAATCCAAATAGAGCTACTCTGAGACATCTACTATTCAGAATGTCAAATGCCAGAGATAGAGAATTCTGAAAGCAGCAAGGGAAAAACAAATCATCATATATATGGGACACTCAGTAAGAATAATTACTGATTTTTCATCAGAAACCATGGAGGCGAGAAGGCAGTTGTGTGATATTTTAAAGGTTCTGAAAGAGAAAATCTGCCAGCCAAGAATTCTTTATCCACAAAACTGTCCTTCAAAACTGAGGGTGAGTTTAAAGTCCTCACAGATAAACAAAAACTGAAAGAGTACGTCACCAAGAGACCAGATTTACAAGAGATACTTAGGGGAGGGCTGAAATCCAAAAGGAAAAGACAGGAGAAAGAGGCCTGAAGAGTGTGTAGAAATGTACACTATTAGTAAGGGCAACAAAAAAGGTTAAAAAGACAAATAATAGTAAGATAGGCCAATGGAAAGTCAAAGAAAGTAATGGACAAAGTAAGTAATGCCTTTACAGTGATAATATTAAATGTTAATGGATTAACTCCCCAATCAAAAGACACAGACAGGCAGAATGGATAAAAAAAATCCAGCCATCTATATGCTGTCTATAAGAGACTCACTTTACACACAAGGACACAAATATATGGAAAGTAAAAGGCTCAGAAAAAATATTCCACACAAATAGTAATCAAAAAGAGCTGGAGTGCCAATACTAATATTGGACAAAATAGACTTTAAATACAAAACTGCTATAAGAGATAAAGAAGGACATTATATATTAATAAAAGTAGCAATTCATCAAGAAGAAAGAACAATAAATATTTATGCACCTAACTAGGGTGCTGTAAATTACATGAGGCACACACTTGTAAACCTGAAAAAAGGAATAGATGACTTCACGATGATGTATTTATATGCTGAGTTTGGTTTAGAGAAAGGTCACAATGTAACACTCTCATCTTTGATAGGACAACTGGACAAAGGATAAATAAGAAAATGGAGAACTTAGATAATATGATAAATGAACTAGACCTCACAGACATAAATAGACCATTGCACACCAAAACAGGATATACATTCTTCTCAAGTGCTCATGGATCTTTCTCCATATGTTGGGTCCCAAAACAAGTCTCAATAAATTTAAAAAGATGAAAATTATACAAAGCACTATTTCTATTCGTAATGGAATGAAGTTGGAAATCAATAATGGATGGAAAAAGGGAAAATTCAAAGAAGAAACTGCAAGAGAAATCAGTAAGTGAAACGAGAACTTAACATATCAAAACCTATGGGATGCAGTGAAGGAAGTGCTGAGAGGAAAATTTATAGCCCTCAACGCTTACATTAAAAAAGAAAAAAGAGCTAAAATCAAAGACCTAACAACACCTGCAGGAACTAGGAAAAGAACAGCAAACTAATACCAAAGAAAGCAGAAGGAAAGGAATAAAGACTAGAGCAGAAATAAATGAAGTTGAGAACAAAAATACAATAATCAAAATACAACAAATCAAAAAGGGGTATGGGATTTTTCCTTTTTTTAGAGTAATGAAAACATTCTAAAATTGACTAAGGTGATGACAACACAGCTCTGTGATGATTATGAGAGCCACTGAGTGTACACTTTGAACTGATTTTACAAAGCATGTAACTGTATAACACAATGCATCCTGTGATGGAAGATGGACTGTGGTTAACAGAACAAATATGAGAACACTCTTTCATGAACAATAACAAGATATAATACTAATACAGAGTGTCATTAACCAGGTGGATTAGGGGAAAAATAAACCAAATGTAAGATATTGGCTATAGTTAGTAGTAATGTTTTGATGATGTGCTTTCATAGTTTGTAACAATTGTTTTACAACAATGCATGTTTGTTTTGTAAGTTCACAACTTATACTATACACTTATGGTTTATGCACGTACATGTCTGAATGATAAATTTCAATAAAAAATTTAAAAAAGAGACAGAGCCCTCCTCTTCCAAAGAAGTTTGCCATCTACTTATTAAGGGGTACATTATATGAGCTATTTCTGGGAATCATATTAACCAGGTTTAATCAATGGAACAGCATGTAATAACCAGAATGGTTCTAAACTGTTTCTGCCATAAGCAAGCTAAAACTGAAGACCAATCTAAATTCTGGTGCTAAATTTAGCACCAGAAACTGGACAAAAGAATTTACAGTTCCCTCTGTAAATTCTCTGCTATGATACTGTTCTACATGCAGGTAAAAGGACTCTATTAGGCCTAAGGCTTCAGAGACAGTTGCAGTGAAACACACAGGGCAGGCCTAGGACAAAAAATGATTAGGTCCCTTCAGTGTTATGGCATTGAGTAGGTGCATCAACAAGCCAAGTGAACTTGGTATTGGGATCCTAGGAACTCCTGGTATCTTCTTTGTTTGATTCATCATCTTATAATTATTTCATTAATTAAATATAAATACTGTAATAACTATCTACTGATAATTTAGAAACAACTTATTCTCTTTGATCTTTTGGTATTTTAGCTAGCCCAAACTGAAGAGTAAAAAAAAGGGATGATGTAAGAAGTTTGAAGTTTGCAATAAACACGGTGAGTTTCCTATTTTTTCATTCAATTATTAAAGCAAAAATACTCCAACAAATCTCATTAAAAGATGATGGTCATTTTATGTAAGGAGCTTTTTGATGTCAAGTGCAGTCACACTTAGAGATCTCTTAACATTATCTGCTCAAAAACCTTCAGTATATCATTAAAAGGAATATTGTGTGAATATATTTTTTTCACTGCAGTGTTAATGACCAGAATGTGTTTACGTTGCTGTGGAGCCCTTATAATATAGGCAACATGAAAAGGATTCTCCAATCAAGTGATTTTTCTTAACTAAGGCTATTTGTGGGATTTTGAGTTTTACTCTATATTAGTGTTCTGACTACATAAATGAATTTTCTTAGTGGTTAGGAAACAACTACCAATTACACTAAAGCACTTGAGATAATCAGAGATAATCCTTATGTTGAGAAAATTACAGACTCAAAGAATTTGGGGTCCCTATAAACTAGTGCTAAGTATTGACTATGTAACTCTCTTTTAATAATTTTAATTCAAAATCATACAGCAAAAGAAACATGGAAATAGTTTAAGTAGAGTTAAACATATATGTTTAAGTAAATTTAAATATAAACCATGGATATTTAAGCACATGTATATATATATAGAAAACATTAAACATGGACACTGAAGATGATATATGCAAATACACATATCTTCTATGCCTATTTATTAATTATTAAGCCCTAAACATTTTGTGGGTTACATATGAGACAATTTAATGTACGGCTATAAATTTTCCTTTTTGTAGCTTTATTTATAGCCAGCTCTTCAAAGGAATCAGACTGCCACAGTATACCAATTTAGGCATTAAGAGAGCCAAAATGCATGCTAAAATATCTGGTTAGTTTGACTCTCTTAACGACTTAATTACCCAAGGGCTCCATGGAAAGCTTTCAAGGGGTCTGTGGACTTGAACTGAAAAAAAATCAACTTATTACCTTTATTTTCTCGACCTCTAACTGAAATCTAGCATTTCCTTCACTTATGAATGTATGCATTAAATCAATTACAGTAGTATTCATTTCACCTAACTGGCAAAGGGGTCCGTGGAACAAAAAAGGTTAAGAACTCCTGCTCTAGGATCATTACTGAGTTGCCAAAATTAATTACAATTTTTGAGAACAGGGTGTCAAAAATTTGAAACGAGAAAATTTTAAATTAAAAAACGGTTTAATACTTTAAAAACTTTTTTTTTTTTTTTTTTTTTTTACTTTTTCTTATAAATTGTTAAATTTAGCAATTGCACATTCAGATATTTTGGTGTTATGAAAATCTCATTCAATGAAAATGGCATTAGATTCTTAACAGCTACATAAAGAAATTTTCCATAAGAAATCTTTGAAAAATAAGAATCACATAAATTAGTTTTCACAACATGCTTTAGTTTATAAAATAATTTCTAAGAATAAAGAAATTCTATTCTAACTCTCATTATTTTGTATTAGAGAAAAACTGTTGCCAATAAGAATTTCTTTATAGAAATGTATATTTATCTCTTCTAATTTAGACACATTTAAAAAAGTAAACTTTAAGAATTGTGGTTTTTTTTCATAAATCTGAAAAAACTGCATTTTCATAATTTTGGATCGAGCAAAAACATTATACCAATTATTAAGTTGCATCTTCAATACAAACCACCTAAGGACAAAAAGGATACATTGGTGCCAAAACCCTGATTCAAACCAAAATCTGCTTTTGAATCCCTAAATTTAGAATGGGAATAAACAGCCCTACTTCTTACTGGAAAGGGAACTAAGTGGCAAAGTAATAAATTCTAAAACTTGTTTTGTTCACATTTTCATTGTTGAGACTGCTTGACTTACTGTAAAGGAATCTAATTCATTTAAGGCTTAATAATCACTTTCTCCCATTTGTGCTAGGGTACCTCAATTTATGAACCAGAGAAAAGAAAGGAAGCCCCCCTTCCCCACCTCCCCCAGTGAACTGATTAACATCAAAGTTAACATGTAGGTACCTGTACCAGGAACCCAAAATAGATGGAAATGATTGTGTTAAAACAGAGTTTCCAATAACTGCCAGTAAAGCAGAATGGAGGTCTGCCCTATTGCTTTTTTTTGGCATTTGTGAGATACTCTGACCTCACCAAAGATGTTGCAATGGTAGTATACATGCAGTTATCCTATGGCTTCACAGTTTCAACTGATGGAGTACATAAAGACGATGCTAGTCTAGAGTGGTACCTGCTGAGGCTGCAGCATGTATGGCTATTTTAAGAATCCTCCAAGCTCTGTTTGCTGCTATCTTTGAACAGATTTGACACTTATTCAGCAGATCCTCTGGATTACTGAACTTGCAAATTAAGCTTTAGCAAATGTTGGGTCCCTGCCCAGTCTTTATGCTATGAATGTAGGAGGCAGGGCTGATCTCACTGGTGATGGTATGAAACCTAGAATGCTTATACAGTCGTTTTCAAGAAACTTGATTGGATCCCAGCACATATGAATCAGCTTAATAAGAAGCTCCAATATAATGAGGTGTTCTTATAATAGGTATGTTTTCAAATGTGTTTTTCTCCTCTAACTATTCCCAGAATAACCTGTTTTCTTGGACATTCTGTATTTTACTGGCCCTTTTGGATTCCCTAATTCCTACATTAAACCAGTGATCATTTCATCAGGAGCCTAAAGCCTTATTTAAATGAGTAATATCTGAAACACCTATAGTCATTGAAAACAAATTGCTGCTGCTGGAAGATAGGGCTAACCCCCACCTTACTGTCCGACTTGGATTAGAAATCTATTACAGGCAGTGGGTAAGCTCTATTCTATTTCTCAGGTGTTGGCGGTGTTGCACTCCTCTCCTTATTATCAAGACTTATGACACTCTCCATTGCACCTGCTAACTTAGAACAGCACATTCCACATTTTTGAGATAAATTCAATTAGCACATGAAAAGTAATCTGAAGGCTGTTGCTGCTACTTAAGGGACTTGTTTTAACTATGACAATATCTTTGCTTTTAAAAAATCAAAAGGACATCAAGGTATTTTCTGCCCACCCCCAAAGATTGTGAGCCCTTATCTACAATTGTAATTTCCCCAAATTTCAGAGAAATTCTTCTTCATTTGTATGTCCTCAAAGCATCTAATGTCTTGATATGTTTAAAATACGTAAATGAAAATTAAATGGCCATGACAAGAATAATTTGAAAATAAATATACAATAGTATTTTGTGGTTTCCAAAAAGCTTATATATGTTAATGAATTTATGCCTCAGAAAATCTTTGCTGTAGGGAGGATACTATTATTAGTCCTCATTTTATAGATGAGGGAAAGTGAGGCTCAAAAGAGTTTACTCATTCAAGTTCTCACAGCCAGTAAATGGCAGACAGGGGGCTTGATCAGAGGACTTCTGCCACAGCATTTTTGATCTTTTCATCATACCACAAGGCCTCCCTCTCAAACAGAACCTAGTTTGGATAGATGAACATTTAGGAAAGTTGGCTACCTACTATTTTTGCTGTCTGAATATTTCAAACCTCGTCCACGCTAGAAAGTAAATATGTAGCATTGTTTACACTTTATTGCAAATGGTTGATGTTTCTCCATGACTCCTCTTTGTGACCTGAATCATTTTCCCTAACCCCACGTATTCTTTTGGTTATTTCAAAGCTTTAAGATAATTTTTTTCTTCATTTCTGAAAGCATTTTATTAATTTTATTTTAGATGTCCTATGCCTTTGAAGAAAGAACTGGATAGCACCTTTGAGCTCTCTCTCTTTAAAATATATACACACACACACACACACAAACATACACACATTAATAGCTATACATCTATCATCACTGTGGTAGTTTGAGTCTCTTCTGGACCCCAGAAAATCCTGTTCTTAAAGCTAATCCATTCCTGTGCATGTAAACCAATTGTAGACGGGACTTTTTGATTAGATTCAGTTAAAGGATCATCTGTTTGATCAGATCACTTCAGTAGGGTATGACACAGAGTGAGTCTTAATCCCCTTATTGGAATTCTTTATAAACAGAGAAATAAAATGCCTCAGACATAGAAAGAAGGCCGCAGAGATAGAGGGGAACCCAGTAGCTGAGAGAGGAGGCCCTGGGAACCAGAAGCTGGAATCAGTGGAACACGGAGGCTGAGAGGAAGCCACTTTAGCCAGAAACTGAAAGTAACTTGGCCTGAAGAGGAGGGGAGAGATAAGCAGGTGCTGCCATTGTGCCCTGCTATATGCCTGTTGCCCACAGTTGCAATTTGGTGAGAAAGCATCTCTGGTGATGTCTTTTTTTTTTTTTTTTTTTTTTTTAAGTTTTTTTTTATTTATTCATTTATCCCCCCCTTGCTGCTTGTGCTCGCTGGGTCTGCTAACCACGCCGTGCGGGCGGGCTTGCCTTCACCAGGAGGCCCCGGGAACCGAACCCGGGGCCTCCCATATGGTAAACGGGAGCCCTACTGATTAAGCCACAGCCGCTTCCTGGTGATGTCTTGATTTGTATATTTTCATGGCCTTAGAACTGTAAATTCATAAGTTAATAAATTCCCATTGTAAAAGCCAATTCATTTCTGGTATATTGCATTGGCAGCATTTAGCAAACAAACTTCATTATGGTGGTTTGAAGCTGTATGTACCCAGAAACACATATTCTTAAATCTGACCCATTCCTGTGGTGTGAACACATTGTAAATTGAGCTTTTTGATGAGGTTACTTCAGTTAATGTGTGGCCCAGCCCAATCTGGATGGGTCTTAATACTATTACTAGAGTCCTTTATAAGCAGAATGAAATTCAGACAGAGAGACAGAAAGCCACAGGAGAAGGAAGAAGCCAAAATTCAACAGAACCTGGATGAGAGAGGCCAGGAGAGGCTACCATGTGCATTGCCATGTGACAGAGATACTAAGGACCAAGAATGTTCTCATTTATGACTCATACTTAGAGTTTTGAAAAATGAGGGGTTTCATCCAAATTGTAGCTTTAAGAGCTGCAATCAAGTCATGCGTTTGTTAGATCTATCCTAGCCTCATGAATGTGAAACACATTTTTAATCCAAAAGTGCTCATTATTTTTTTTTTAAAATGTAGATCTTGGAGAGAAAGACAGAGACAGAGAAAGACAGATAGATAGCAGAAAGACAAACAGGGACAAAGAGACATCAGCAATAAATTTCAATGAGGAATTTTACCAGGTCTAGAAATTTGTTAAATTCTTATTTCTTTTTTAGAATTTAAACCAAGGATTTTAAAGCAATGTGCTATGATTTGTGTCAACTCCTCAAAGTAAAAACTAGTTTTGTAATATAATAAATTTCCTGGTAATATGAAGAAACCAGGGAATTTTACATCTAGAATAAATTTAGTATTTAATGTACTATATAAAAGAAAAAAAGATATACATTTTTATTGATTCTTTTAAGGTGTTTTAAATTCAGCTTCATTAGACAGTCAATTATGTAGAAATCTGCTCAGTGTAAAATATTACAGAGAAAACAAGAAGAGTAGAAGGAAGTAAATTCTTAAATAAAGAATAGGAATGTTCACATTAGAAAAAATTAAAATAATTCCCTCCTCTAATTTTTGAGGAATAATTTTTAATCCTACTAATATTCAAATTTCCCTAGTCGTCCCCCAAATATCCTGTACTGTTACGTTTTCCAAATCCCAGTTTAGGCCAGCACCACACATTGCATCTGCTTTTTTTTTTTCTATTGAGTCTTTTTTAGTTTAGTACAGTCTCCCTTCCCTACCCTCTCTTTTGAATGTTGTTTCGTTGTTGAAGAGCTGTTTCTTGGAACATAAATATTACTTTAAAAATCAAGGATTAAATTAACGTAGAATGACAATATCATAAGAACCTTACTTACCAAAAGAGAATAAGGACGCCCATTATGTTCAAAAGCCTCAGAAAAGAAATCGGTATTGTGATCCAGCCTCTGGTGTCCTCCGTATTCAGTTGCATCTGAATCTAGCACAATTTTGAATGTACAGCTATTAAGGAGTTAACAACTGTTCAGGAGTTGAATGAGACACTACAAAATAAGTTCTGAGACAGAAGCAATTTAAAAGTACATATTCAAAACACTGTTAAATCATGATTTGTGCTATGTACTCATTTCTTCTCTAATATTTCTGAGTCTCAGGTTCAAAGGAGCTTTCTAGGATATGTAGTCCATACATCCAATGGGACCCTTGTTATACTTCTGTCATAGTTCATCAAGTCGTCATCCAGCCTGGACTGAATGTACCTATTAACAAAGAATCTACTTTTCTCATAAACCCATTCCATTTATTAGAATTTCTTTTCCTTATTGGAGAGAAATTTGACTTCTTGCTACCATTTTTACCCAGAGAAAGCATAAAGAATAAGTTCATTAACTATATCATATCCTTTCAATTATTTAATAATAGCTATGCTATCTTCTTGCATTCTCTAATATTACTAAATACATAGTAAATATAATCCCAGAACTTTCTAACTTTCCTCAATTGATGTGCTTTTTATTTATTTTTTTACCCCATTCCCCATCTCTGAATTCATCCCAGTTTCCTAGATGCTGGTTCTTAAATGGAGGGACACTTTTTTTGTAGTTTTAATAATGCAGAACGAAGCAGCTTTACTCCCTTCCCCTAGTTATACACACCATACTGCTATTAACGCAGTCAGATCATGTAAACAGTCTATTCATCATGCCACAGGTGGATGCATGCCACAGTCATGTGATCTGTTATAATTTACCATCTGGTTTTTTAGAGTGAGTTATTAGGCCCATTAGCATTATTGTATTTACAACAAAATAAATACTAGCCATGGTTTTTATTCTCAAAATGTCTAGAAATGGTACATTATTTAAAAATCCACAGGTTAATATGCATGCGTACTTAGAAACCTTTTGTTTCTTTTTGTTAAGGAGGAATATAGATGGTTTTAAGCATATTGTGTTTTCTTTACCAAGTATATAAATCTTTAATCTCAGAAATGTTTGTATATTTATATCACAGCAAAATTGATCGCATTAACAGTACATACATGTGGGTAACAAACAATGATCCATCATTTTCATGCCTAGGGAACCTCTTGAAATGAGATGCAGATGGATATGCCACAGGCTCTTTTACTGGGAATGGTGGCTCCATCGTGGTCAATCCTATCAGCCTGCTCTGATTCAATCCCATAATCATAATGGTTATGTATTTAAAGAAAATAGAGAGAGGGAGGGAGAGGATTTCAAAAGATGACTAGGCTCAGGCATACTCTACAGTTACTCAATATAGGTGAAAATGATTCAAGTGTACCAATTTAATAGTGAAATATGGGTAGTGAAAACAAATAATTGAAGACATAGTAAATAAATGAAGTAATAATTCTGAAAGGAAAGGAATTGTTAAAATAAAAGTATAGCTTTTGCTCTTCATTTTACTTTATTAAATGTTCCTACAGATCTTCAAAAAAGTCGTTTAGAGAATGTTGTAGAATACTTTTGAAAACTAAGGAATTAGAGTATCAGTTATTAAAGTAGTGGTTAACAATACTGATTATTGGTAGTGTAGATGAAAGCAAGTGATTTCCAACCTGGGAGTTGAGAATCATTGAACGTATAGACTTGTTATTATAAGGGTATCATCGATTAGTGGCTATGTTATCATAATAGTCTAGGAATCTATATATATGTGCATTGTACTTTGAAGACTAAATTAAGCTATTAAGTACATTTACTACATTTCAGAGTATATATGTTATTTGATTAATAAAATACAGATTCATTTAAAACATCACAAAAGTAATAGTAACTTTTGCCTACATACTTTTTCAAAGGGTACACAAAGAACAAATGTGATCAGATAAGGATCCATTTTTTTTATATTGAAAGGGATTAGCATAAGGAAAGTGATTAGAACCTATTTGTTTAATATATAAATTTAAAATTTGTAATTGTAAAGGAAAATCTTACAATAGCCATACAAAATGTTTCGAAATAGCAGTTTAGACTTTTTTTCTCTATAATTTAAAGAAAAATCACTGCTGTGGCCACATTTGGGAATGCCTCAGCCCTGTGTTTACATTATCCAGAGAACACAATTATTTCTTTCAGAAAACATAACACATGAACTCCTGAAATTTCAAAAATTAAAATAATAGATTAAAGGAATGTTTAACAGGAGCAGAGGGGGCTCAATCAGTTGAGTGCCTGCTTCCTACATGGGAGGTCCCTGGTTTGGTTCCCATGCATCCTAGACAAAACAAACAAACAAAAAATCAAACAACAAGCAAAACAAATGAAAAAATAAATCCAACTCAGAAGAACTGATGTGGCTCAGTGGTTGAGTGCCGGCTTCCCACATACGAGGTCCTGGGTTCAATTTCCGGCCCCTGGTACCTCAGAAAAAAAAAAAAAAAAGGCATGTTTATGAAAGAGATTTCTAATTATAAATTGTTACCACAACTTACTTAAGTATCAGGAAATCCCATCTTTTGGGAACATTACTTCAAATTAGATTAAATATTTTAAAGAAGCTATTTGAGAACTGAATTATTACTTTTTTCACATGTTCTCTCACTGGAGTATTCTCTCACTTCTCTCTCTCTCTCTCTCTCTGGCTCTTTTCCCTTCTCTCTCATGTATATAGAAACACACTCAAATACACACGCATGACATGAGGCACACACAACACCAAACATCTACATTCATCTCTCTTCTATTAAAGAACATCACTCTAAAAATATAATTCAGTGCCAATTTATATTTATTTTAAAATTCCTTCTTTACCTTTAAATTAAATATATTGCTTTTTTATATTAGAGGAAAGCAGAATAAATTATCTTTGCTCCCTCGTTCACCTAAAATACTTTCAAAGTGCAAGGCACTATGAGAGATATGTAAATGACTAAGATATGGTCTTGGTTTACATACAACTTATAGCCTTTAAGAAAAGGCATGCATATGACAGTCTACAAACTAAAGCAGAAGGCAATATGTAACTAGTAGTCATGGAGGAAAGACAGGATTGTCAGTGTGTATATAAAAAGTTTTGAAGGCTGGGCTAGGCTGTTTAAATTTATTTTGGTAGCAAGTATGGTAAGATATTTGAGAAAGGTATGAGAATAAAGAAAATCAACCTAGAGGTTGGAGGCAGAATAAGCTAGACAGAGGAAAGACTAATTCAGGGAAATCAGGGGCCACAATTCAAGGATAGTGAATGTGGCTAAACTTAAGAGTGGGAATGGAGAGACAAAGACATCAATGAGATTTTGGATGTGCAAATGACAGTACTCAATTGGACTATAGTTAAAAGTAATATTTTGGCAATGCTCTTCCATCATTTGCAAAAAATGTGCCAGAACAATGCAAGGTTTGGTGGTGAGGTGATATATGGGAGCCCTTTATGTTATGCATGTTTGTTGTGTAAGTTCAAAACTTTTACTGTACACTTATTGCTTATATATGCTCATGTATGAATGATGTACTACAATAAAATTTTTTTAAATAAAAAAATGATTAGAGTCAAGAGTGGAGAGAAGACAAAGACAAGGGGGGAGGTGGAAAGGGCTAATATCTATTAGGCATCTATTGTGTGACAAACATTAGGCATGTGCACATATTGTTCAATTAATCCTCATAACATAGTTTTACATGTAATGAAACTGATACTCAATTTGTGAAAACAGAAGTGGGAGGGGAGAATACTAGTGCCCAAAACCAGACAGCCGATGGCAAAGCTGAGATGTGCACACCAGTCAAATCTACCTCTGTCTATCCTACTCTTTACAAATGGGCACTTTACTTTTATACCAAGAATCAAGTCTAAAGTGGAGATTCCAAGCATAAGGAAGGCAGAATAAAGAACACATGAGGTGCAATGGAAACAGGAAAAGCAAATAAAGTGATATTCATTTTAATGATTAATATAATTAAATTTTAAAAATTGGTGTTAAAGGCCTAAATTCTTAGGTTTCTTATGGCTTCTGAATAACTGAGGTTTATTGGATTTATTCTAAATCCATATCTTGTTCACCAGGTTCATTTGGTCATTTTATAGGTAAATACAAAATTGGAATCCCAAAAATACCTTGCTTAATTTGGGAAAATACAGGAGAGAAAGATAGAAAATGTATATAGAGACTGGGGGGGGGCAAGAAAAGTAGAACAAACAGGGCCCTATCAATTTGGATGGCATTTTAAAATATTATGATTTCTTCTTATTTTAAATTCAAGAGCTTCCTAAGTATTTGATATATCTATCAACAGGTTGAAGGAAATAAGAAGTTTTAACATTATCTTATAATCTATGTCCTTAAATTTGAAACAGGGAAGAGCCATGTTCTGAAAGAGGCCTGTGCTAATAAGATTAAAGAACAGTGAAGGCATGAAGACTCTTAAAATTCAATGGCTCTTCAAATACTTCAAAAGCTGCTGTGTTTGCTCAGCCACTTGACAAAGTGTCTGTTCAAAGTATAAAGATTTTGATGTAAGAAGTATTATCATTTATATCATTCTACACAAAACTCACTTCATTCCTGATGAAGCTAAGGAAATTTATTGTAAGGTATAACCCCTGAGGTTTCAAATTGAGTGACAATAAAAGGGGTTCTCTAGTGACTGGATGACCATTAAGATGGCAAAGCTGTTAAATTAGCATATATCTTCACATCTAAGACATCATTGATTTTAAGATGAATTATTTTACGTGTCTCTAAGAAAGGGAACTTATATCACCACCATGCCTGCCAACCAAAGTAAGGCACATCCCAATTGAAGACATGTTAAAATGTGAAAAAATGTACAGCATAAAATATAGAAATTTGGTCTAAGTTATTTTCAGATCTAATTTTTTAATCAACCCACTATATTATGATTGCAATCATTTCTGGAAGCTGAATGACCCCAGGAGAGAGTCTATACCAACTGCTGAAGGCAGAAAACATTAGGTACAAAATTCTAAAGACTGCTCTAATTGAAGGATGTGAAAACATCTGGCAGGATAAGAACAGCAGCTGGAAAACATAGAGCATTTTACGATTTGAATAGTCTAAAGATAACTACCCAGCACAGGGCTACAATGTCCTAACCAACATTTTTTTCATTTCACGAATTGGACTTTATTTATTGCCAGCTACAATCCACAAAACCAGAGGTATAGCTGTATAGCATCTCAAATAGATCTATCCTTTTATTTTATAAATATATATTTATATATGTCTGTCTGTCTACCTACCTATCTATTCCACTTGGCTAAATTTTTTCATTATTGTGTTGAACCACAGAAAGGGCCATAAGCTACAACTACGTTGCTCTCTCTGGTCACTTCTGTGACAATGTGGGGTAGATGTGGTTAGGTCTGTGATGCATGTCTGTCTGTCTTTAGCATCATTTAAGCATTCCCATCTTTACTTCTGTGGTCCAGAATATGCATTAACCTTAAAAGTTCCTGACAGGAATGAAAATTCTGATTTTTAATTATTTTTGAAAACTATTTCTGGCAATGTGACATGTATGACTACATTACTTTTGGTGGAAATTATTCATTTTGTTTTATTCTCACCTGATTTTGGTTAAAAAATCCCCACATTTTTACAATATTTCTAAAATAATATTAAAGCAGAGGGTAATGTTGAAAAAAATAGGGAATTTACTATTGAATGTAGTCAAACTATATTTTAAATTATAATGCATGACAAATGCAATATCTCTTTAAGGGGACTTTTTTTTTTTTTTAACTCTAATTAATTCACATTAAAATTTTTTGTCTTGAAAAAAGTAACATCTTCATGCATGAGATACATAGGCATTCAGGTCTGTCAACACGGTCTTCATTAAAGGTTTAAATAACCACCACAAATTTTTTAATTAAGTGCAAAATATATATATATATTTCTATTATAGTCCAGAATGCTCTCATGTCATCAACAATAGGTTTCTGATTTTTTACTACAAAATAAGCTCCAATTATTGAAAGTTTGCTTAGTTGGCCATAAATTTTTAGAAAAAGTACAATGCAGAATAGCAATAAATCAAACTCAAAGAATGAGGGGCTCAAATGTCATTATCTACCACGTTAATTAAGGGATTGCTATGCTTTTTGAAATGCATTTTCATGCAAATTATTAATTTATTCTTAGGCATGCTTTATGATACACATAGGTAAGCAGCAAATCAAATGATAATACAAAATATTGAGTACTACATATTTTTCTATGCAAATAGGAAAATTATTCTAAATACTTTAGTGAAAACTCCTGACTCACCTAATTAGAAACTTTTCTTTATTCTAGAAGATTTTAAACTTTAACTAAAAATGTAATTGTTTCTCAATAACCGAAGAAACAAGAATAATGCAAAAATGTGTCCACACTTGATCCTAACCTCCCCTTAAAATTTTTGCTCTTTGGTTGTGCCATTAATAATTATCCAAAGAACTTGCAAATTCAATTATCTGATGAAGCAATAGCAATTATTTTGAACAGAAGAAAAAAAAATTTTTACTCACTTTTTAATTGCATACTTTGACATCAAAATGAGTTTCACCATCCAGATTCAACATTGTTTTACAACCACATTGTGCTTCTGAGCTCAAAAGCATTTTGACTTAAGCTATAAAGAAACACCTTCACCCAGACTTACTCTAAAACAGCCTTCAAAGGAGTCAGACAAGAGATATATTTAAATGGAAAATATACTTGGAAAGTTCAGAGACTGAGGAATAATAATTTTAAACAGTAAGTAAACATCATCAGAGCCAGATCATGAATAGTCAAGGGTTGGAGATAATAACCTAAAACAGTAAAATATGATGGGTGCATCCTTGGGCTTTGGGGTCCAACAACCCGCCTTTAAATTTCAGTTCTGCCAGTTACCAACCGTGTGTCTTTGAGCATGTTACTTAATTTACACTTAATTTCCAGAGGCTCAGTTTCTCGTGGATAATATAGCAGGGGGTTGTTTTGTAGATTAACTGAGACAATGTACATAGAGGGCTTAACAAAGGTTCTAGCTTTGGGAACAATGCTCATATTATTAGCAGCTGTTTGTGTTGTTACTATAGACCTTGGGCCATTTAAATTGCTGCCTCAAACTATAAGAATTTAAAAGTGGGTCTATTTATTCTCTATTTTATTTTTTACATCCAAATTGGCCTCTTCTTCCTTTATGGCTTTTGTTCCAATTCCCTTCTCCCCATGTCTTTGTTCTTGTCTAGAATCTAAAATTTTCCCATTTATCTTTGAATTTGTACATTAAAGTTTAATTGGACAGTATGCTGAACTCCTTGAGTTCTAGATGCTTTTTAAAATGTTAATATTATAAAGGAAAGTATTACTCAAGCTTCTGAGAAAGAGAATGAATCTTTTTGGTAAAGCCTACCCTGACCTTTGTAACTGAAAATTAAGAATCTTTCTACAATCTTTTGTGTACCCTGATTATCCTAACCTAGATAGCATTATCAGCTTTTAACATACTATAAATTCAATTATCATTTTTTTCTATCTTTAGAATATAATTTTTTTCCTATCTATTAAAATACAATCTGTATAATGCATTTCTGTCTTTTTACCCCTATTACCTCAGACCTAGATTAGTACCTGGCATATTTGTTGAGTGGATGATCTTTCCTATTTTCATTATTTTCCTATTGCAGTCTCATCCTTGGGTTTTGCTTTTTAATCTGTTCATTCTTTTGTGAAACTTTTAGAAATAATGTAATATTACTTTGGATATATGGGGCTCCTTCTTATTTCTTCCTTTGTTTTAAATAAACTTAACATTTTAGATATATACCAGTATAACTTCTAACACAATCACATTTCATCATCTATTAAGTTTTACTTAGTCATGTAAAAATTGTTTTCTTCTTTTTGGATAACCCATAATAGTTTAATAAATGCATGCCAGTTTGAAGCCATTATTTCTCAAAATAACAGGTATGTGCCTCAGAGATGGATATTTTAGGATATAGATATTTTATATAATTCTTAGTTGAAGTGGATACGTAGTTACAAGTTTACCAAAGTTGACAATATTCCAAGACCTTCATTATATTTGAGTGGTTAGTTTTCTCTATACAGATGACTGAATTTAAGCATAAGACATCAAAGTGACTTGTCAAAAATTTTATGGCTATTAATTCGGAAGGGCTAGGATATGCACCTAGGTGTAATATTTTCTACCTCTATTACCATTTGCCAGCTAGCCTGTAAAGTATATAAAAATTAGCATACCTAAAATTTTTAAAGTGGATTACCCTTAGGAGTAGAAATATTTTATTTCTTTATCTGAAGTCATAACTTATTAGAATCAACATATTAATGTATATTCCTCATTCTCTTTTAACTTTTAAGATGAAATATCAAATTATAATTTTACAGTGTTGACTCAGTGCTTCAGAAGGCTCATTGGGTAGAGGCTGGGCTATTTTCTGTTGTTGTAAAGCAACGTTTGCAGGTGTTTATGTGTGTGTGATTGCATGCACACATGTGCATGATCACGCTTGTTACTCCTGGGCATAGCTAATACCTACATTGTTTATTGTGAAAAAAGATGCAAAGAAAACCGTTCCAAATACTCATTAAGTAAATGAGTGAGAGAGTTTTAAACACACACACATACATGATTGCTAATAAAAATATTTTTGGGGGGCATAATAAATACAGCATGTGCAATAAACATAGTTTGCAACTGTCCTTAAAACAACTATCCTGGTTTAATCACACTAGTTAGAGGTGGGAAAGACTAATACTCCTAGCCTGGTTGTACTATTCAAAACAAAATTAACAAATATTATGGGTATGATAGTCAAATATGGAGAAAATTTACATAACTCAAATGAGCAAAAATTCTGGCACAGTTTGAATTAAATTATATGTAGATTTGTTTATTAATTTATTCTCACAGTTAATTAAAAAATAAGTTTTATTATAAAATTCCAAAGTAATGGGACTAATATGGTCATCAGAGATTTCATCAAATCTAGTATGACAATTCTAAGTATACCTTAGGCAAGTCATCTAATGCAGCCAGCAGACAAAATATCACTGGGAATGAATTTCTTATATCCAAAATTATAAAGATGAGAAAAGAAAATATATGTACTTCAATGCTTCTAATATAAATTAACAGGGGAACTCATCTCCCTAAGTCTGACAAGGCTGTATCTAATGTGTGTCACTAAGGCAAACCAGCATAAACCTATGCTAGCAATATGGGACTAATGTGCATGTCATAATTTCCACTCCTTAAGGAAGAATGCAAATAACAGCTCATCAAAAGAAGTTGTTGAAACCAAAACTCTTATCTTTCACCTCTTTGTAAAGTGTTCTTTTCTCTATATTTTATGGGATGTTTAGTTACCAAACTCTTTTATCCCTCTAATATCCTTTAATGCCTATCATGCCAGTTTTACAATCAGCACTTGAAGCTGAAATATATTTAGGTTTATATCTTGGTTTAATAAGAATTTTGAGTAGGTATCATATCCCTTAATTTCAAACTATTCCACTAAAATAGATCTCTGGTTTTCAGTGTCAGTAGTTTGGGTAGTATAGCAATGTAGGAAAACATCATTTAGTGAGAGGCACCATTAACTTTTACAAACACGGGTAAAGAAACAAAATTATAATTAGTGAGACATGCTTCACCTATTTTAATGGCATTTCTACAGGGCAACAAAAAGATGAGTTATCTGTTGCTAAATGAAAAACAGTTCTGAACTTAAAGGAACTAGATTTAAATCATATTTATTCATTTACTAGGAATATGGTCTTGTGTAAGTTATAAATCTTTCTGATCCTCATATGTAGAGTGGGGATAAGAATACTTGCTTGACCTTCATCACAGAGATAATGTTAGGATCAGATGAGTAAATGTAAATAAAAAACATTCATACACTGTAAAGTGCTCTGCAAAGTTAATTTTTGGAAACTGTCTTGAAAAATAAGCTTCCAAAGTACATCTGCTAACCCAACTAATTCTATTTAAAATGAATTAGCCAAACCAGATGATGCTGGAGTTCTTTTAACTCAGAAATCTGAGATTCTATACTACCCATTACTTCCTCATAGTCATTTAACATCACAAAGTTTCTCTGCATAGGCACTCTGCTTGTTGAATAGGGCTGTGGTCGAGGTGGGGGTGGGTGGTTAGGATAAATACTCATAGATCCAATAGCTAGGAGCATGTGTGAGCCCTTGAAATGAAGAGTGCAGTGAAAGAGGATTAGTGAATAAATGACTGGATTTGGGGTCTGAGGGAAAAAGATAACATAAAGAACAGACAGAGAGGAGAGGGAACCAAGATAGTTTGTTGCATACAGAGAAATAGGGGTAAGAAGGAAAGGTGGGCAAATGGTACTGGAGTGAGGAAAGACATTACAAGGGAACAGGTGGCTTTTACTCTCAGTATTGCAAAAAAAAGAGAGAAATCATTTTGTAGTAGTGAAGGGAGAATAGGAAATGAAGAAAAAAGAAGTAGAACAAGAGAATGTAGGTAATGAGAAGGATTAGTGCCTATTTCCTTTCTTTTCCTTCCTTTTATTTTCAAATCCCAGTTTATTTTTAGGATTATAATGGTCACAGTAATGATGACCATAGCCATGAGTACGTCCAGAGCTCATATTATGTGCCAGATACTGTGCTAAGCCTTTTGTGTGCATTAACTCATTTAGCTCTGGAAGCAATTCTACAAATAGGTGACTTAGAGATGAGGAAAGTAAGACTAAAGAGGTTACTTTTATAACATCAATATGTGGTGGAGGCAGACCATGAACCCTCAGATGGTCAGGTTGCAGAGCCCATGTTCTTCATCACTATTCTAGTAACAAGGGCAAGTTTCACTACTTTTACAAATAGGAGAACAGGAAATACTGACTGCTATTGAAGGCTTACAAGATGCATAAGCCTTAGGGAGCTAAAAATGTTAGGGTAAGACAATAAACTGAAGAAATGATGTTTCAGAATCAGAAAATAATGCTACCACCATTATTTTTGTTTTTCTTAGCAGGAAACAGAAGAGTGGTGGAAGGCAAAGCCGGGAAATGAAATTGGGCATTTAACTAAATAATAAAGAGCTCATGAAAAAAAGGTACAGTACTGTTTATAATTTTATGGACAAAAGAAATCAATTTTGTGCTTTAATTAATATTCTTGTAATAAAATATATATTGTCTTCCAATAAAAGGTAATATGATTGCATTTAATTGTTATATATTCATTTAAACAATTTTATATGATACTAATGAACAGTTTCTTTATTCAACAGTTGATACCGCAAAAGAAAAAAGTCATAACTCCACAAATCAATTATTATTTATAATCATTAATTAGGTATTTTTCCATCGTTATCCCAAGAGATATCACATTAATAGAATTAAAGATGGTTCTTATACATGTTACAACTGAAGCTACTGCTTCTGAGAAAACATTGTTCATTTATCTTTCTCCACTCTTCTCTAGAGAAATAGAAGCTCTTCTTATTTTGTTGTTGTTGTAGCATCCATATATGTTCAGAAGCCCTGGTATAATTATAGTGAACTTATAATTATAGGAACTTCTGGAGTTCTCAGGTACCATTTTCACAGGTAAATGAAACATGGACTGTTCATTGTGACCCTATGATATTCTGAGCTAGAGCAGCTGAACAGAAAATGATGAAAGTAAATATAAATGTTCAGTTAAATATTTATAATAATTTAAATATTTGTAATACTTATAATAAATTCTTATATAAGACCAAATCAACTTTCTAGCAGGCAGGAGAGATCCACTGAAAATGAGATACAGAAGGAAAATGTGATATAATGTTCAATAATATACATTTAGTTTAGATACAGAAAGCTCTTTTAAAAAACACTGGCAACAGATATAAAGGTAACAAATATAGTTTACTTTTTAAAATACAAGAGAACCATCCATTTTGGATAGACTACATAAAGCACTACTTTAAAAAGAAAGATTAGATGTCAGACTGTTCAGGCCAATGTTTTCATTGCACAATGTCTTCTTCCATATTTACAAAGTTGTTCACACTAAAGTAGATCATAAGTGCAAGATGTTTGGCAGAGTGTCTGACAGACAATAAGTTTGTAATAGATGGTAGCTCTTATTAGTTAACGTCTGTTCAGCAAGTATTATAACTGAAAATAGATCCTAGTACATTAATTTCAGATTGTATTAAAAGATGATGTATTTATAATACCTTATCAATTTTTCCCTTCTACCATTTAATTAAATGGCTGTAAGGGAAAAATAATTCATTATAGCAATCACTGTGTTTTAATTCATGTTAAACAACTTTGTGTTCTTTTACCATTAAATAACTGTATGCTTCATCCATCCATCCAACCATCGATCCATTGATCCATCCATCCATCCATCCATCCATCCATCCAAATTTTAGGTACCTAATATCTTCTTAGTAAAGATGTAATTGATAATATGTAGGTAAGACTCTCAGTTTTACAGTTTAACTTGAGTCAACTTCCATATAATAGCCTTATTTTTACCAGTTGGTAAAAATAATTACTTTGGCACAAGTTTTTCTTTCTTATTACTGATACTATTACTATAATGGTACGTAGTGTTTTTAAAAGTCACAATACTATCTGATTTTTTCTCTTCACAAAGACAAGAAATAAAAAATAGATGGGAAGCGGCTGTGGCTCAATCAGTAGGGCTCCCGTTTACCATATGGGAGGCCCCGGGTTCGGTTCCCGGGGCCTCCTGGTGAAGGCAAGCCCGCCCGCACGGCGTGGTTAGCTGACCCAGCGAGCGCAAGCAGCAAGGGGGGGATAAATGAATAAATAAATAAAATCTTTAAAAAAAAAAAAAAAATAGAAACATTGAATGAGTTATTGCTAGATGAATTTTTGGAATCTGAGGGAAAAATAATCACGGTACAACTGAGCTATGAATAAACAATCCATTCTACAGTTTATAGACAAAAATTGAAATGCTGTTGAATACCTCAGAGCTCTGTAATGGCTATTCAAAAAAAAGTTATAGTAGAATAATAGTAAGTCTCCTTTAGTTCCTTGTTCATTCCCCTATCTTGAGGATTTTGGGATGGTGATGCGCACTCTGCTTCTAATTGAGAGGGGGCTTGGATTCCATGGAACAGATGGATGGAACTGTTTTGCTTGCAGTTGCAGATTCTCTTTGTTCCTTGTGTTATTCTAGCAATGGAAGAACTTTTATCATTGATATAAAGGCAGTGGCCATCGGAGGTTCTGAGGGGAGGCAGAGGGAAAAATAGGTGTAATATGGGAGCATTTTTGGGACATTGGAATTGTCCTGCATGTCCTTCAATGATGGATACAGGCCATTATATATTTTGTTATAACTTATAAAATTGCGTGGGACAGAGTGTAAACTATCTATAAACTATAATCCACAGTTAGTGGACAATGCTTCAATATGTGTTCATCAATTGTAACAAATGTTCCACACTAATGAAGGATGTTGTTAATATGGGAAAGTGTGGGAGGGGGAGGGAGTGGGGCATATGGGAATCCCCTATATTTTTTATGTAACATTTACGTAATCTAAAGTTTCTTTAAAACAAATAAATAAATAATTAAATAGTTATAAACATTTGTGTGTGGGAAGGGCTTGCTCATTATTCACTACTACCTATAGTCTTTTTTTTTTTTTAAGATTTATTTTCATTTATTTATTTATCCCCCCCTTGCTGCTTGTGCTCTCTGTGTCCATTTGCTTTTTTGTGTGTTTTTCTGTGTCTGCTTGTCTCCCTTTGTTGCGTCATCTTGCTGCGTCAGCTCACCGCGCTGCAGGGGCAGCTTGCCTTCACCAGGAGGCCCCAGAAATCGAACCCGGGGCCTCCCATATAGTAAATGGGAGCCCAACCAATTGAGCCACAACCACTTCCCCCTATAGTCTTATGAATATATATTAAGCCAATCTAATAGTGTTACAGCAGTTGCAATAATCTTAATCACAAAATATTTTTCTTACTTTGTGATTCAACTCAAATCCCTGAGTAGATAAATGAAGCTAAATGAAGGCTCTTTATTATCAGTGGAGGTGGGGGCACTCATCTCTCATTATCATTAAATCCAAGGGATCATTGGAAAGTGTTTAGCAATGAAAAATGATCATGATTATCTCTAAGTAATGTTTAAACATACTACTGTCATCTTGAAACTAAAGAGGGCTGACGTAGGCAATGACTATTCATCCATTTTGAAGCTATAGAACCAAAAGGCAGACCTACATTAAATATAAAATTGCTAGCATGATTATTTGTCTTTGTTCACATAAGGAACATCATCATTTAATTGCAGCATGAAGAGAAAGCACACACACGTGCACGTACATGCACACAGAAGAAAAAGAAGCATGCTTGCATCTGTTCAAAAGTCACTGTGTGTATCTTTTATGAGAAAGCCTTGTATTTGTTTTTCTACCAAAATCTTTTAGAACCTGAAACACTAGAAAGTTACATTGAGATGTTCTATTTCTTTAACCCAGAAATTAACCTTTACATATATAATCTTGATAGAAGGGAGCATTTAGCTAATCCTAAACGAAATCCTTTGTTTTAGTTTGTTGCATAAAGCATAGGTTCTAATAAACACAGTGTTAGTTAACCATACTTCAAAGGCTTCTTTAAACTAAGTAACTCAAAGCAACATCTCTGCCTTCAGCAATCAAACTTCAGTGAACCTTCCAAGTGACCTTATTTGCTCATTAGGAAATCTGTGTACAGGTTGCAAATGTCAAAGTCTGAATCTGAATTTTTTTAAAAAGTACATCTTGCAGCAGTTTAATAAAAATACTTCAAAGATCTTGGGTCAAATCCAACTATTTATTCATTTGTTCCTTTAGCTTCAAATATTTTTGGTCTATATTCACATATTCTTCACAAGCCATACTTTATGATCACTCCACTTAACATCTCAATATTTTAACAGTTTGAAATGCCATTTGGAAAGAGGGCTATTATTACACTATCATTCCTACCCCCTCCCCAATAGCATGCTGACAAGTAATTAAAAATATGTATTTCTAGTATTTTACTCTCTCTAGTGTTGATATAAATTTGTATATAACACATACATGCCTTATAAACTGTGAGATTTTAAATTTTAATTGAATATCATACAGTAAACTTAAATAGACATGATGCACATAAGTTATGAACATTGAATGTAGATTGACACATTTATATTCTACTCTAGAATACAGTGAAATCACAGTAATTCACCTGAGTATGTTTGTTTGTGCTAATTTTTTAAAAATCTAGTTTTATCTCATGGAGGATGTTGATGGAGGTCACAAGGAAGGGTTTCTGGGAATAAATGTGTAGGGAATGATGATGGAGTGGTAAGGGAGGTTAGTTGATGTGATAGATTGAATCATGTACCCCACAAAGACATGTTTAAGTCCTAAGCCCAAGTCCTGAGGGTATGAACTCATTTGTAAATGGGATCTTTAAAGATCCTATTAAGAAGAGGCCAAATTGAATCAGAGTGGGCCTTAATCCAATACGACTGACATTCTTACCAGGGGACGAAAAGAGGAACAAATGACAGAGCAAGAGTTGAGCCACAAGAGACAGAAAGAGACAGATCATCAGGTGATGAAGGCAGAGAATGATTGCCAGTAAGCCACCATCAGAATGCGATCAAGTTTGGAGAAGGCATGGCCTGTGGATATCTCAGACTTCTGGCCTCCAATAAATTCTTGTTTTTTAAGCAGCCAGTCTGTGGTGTTTTGTTATAGCAGTCCTGGCAAACTAAGACAGTTGAGTAGAGAGAAGCTTGCCTGTGTCATGAATTTGTGTATAATTTTCTCATGCTCCTATTTTCCCATAACTATATAAATATCATTTGAATATTACAAAAAAAAAAAAAAATTACCATCAGTAATACCACCCTTGCTATCACCACTAAGCATGTGTCCACACCCATAGATGATAGACAGAAAGAGGACCTTGGTATAATAGAAAGAACATGGGTGTTGTAATACACCACACAATCTTTATCAGCCATGTGCCCAAGGAAAGTTATGTAGTCTCCTACAGTCTCATTTCCCTGACTTCTTTCCTGAAGTTAACACACTCTACCTTATAGTACAGCAGGGAATATTAAACTAAATGCCTAATAAATATATCCAGCAAAAGAAGGGCCTCAAAAGAGGTACCCTAATATCCATCCACATTCTCTGTCACACCACTAAAAATATGGCATCATCATTTGTGTTATTCAAAACGGATTAGAAAAAGCAGTTTGTCCATAGGGGTATAGCCATTTTACTTTTGATTCAATGATTATTTGATAATGTTCTAGGTGAAGAGATGAGACTAAAGGACAATAATCATGATTCTGATTAACTAAAGCACATTATGTTTATTTCTCAACAGCCAAACGATGTGAAATCATAGGCAAATATAACACTTTAGGAAAACGTGACTTATCTTTCTAAGTATGAAATGTGTAAACCTACCTGTTCCCCATGTACATTTAGGTATCCAAGCTGCAGTACCTACATTGCTATCTACTGTGTTAAAGTGTGTTAGTGATCATAGCACTGAAGATTAGCTGCTAAAAAGACAAATGTGGAGAGTATATAGGCAGAGGTGTTTTTGTGTGTGTGTTGTTGTTCTTGTTTTGTTTTTCTTCTTCCCCAGAATATGGCTGCAGATTCCTTCGGCAAAACCAATACTATGTCCTTTAGCAGTCACCATTCCATCTTGTCTGGCATTAGCCACAAACTATTTCCCCTTAAATAGTTGCTTAGGAAGACAATCACCAACTATTCTCCACAGATCTGAGGGAAGGCTGGTGTCTTACAATTTGATTTATAGGCTACACAGGTGCAACAAACAGAAGTGCTTAAGAATTCAGACATGTTGTCAATAGCACGTTTATATTCCATTCAGAGGAAATTCAAATGACTTTTTTTTTTTTTTTTTTTTTTAAGAAATTTTAAGTGTCCTGGCATCAAATCCTACTTTTCAGGGAGCTACAAATTCAGTGAATTTTTTTGATTTGAGTAATACATCCAATCTGTGGATTCTTCACAGTGAAAACTTGTATACAATTCACTCTGGCTCACTAGCTGGAAATATGAAAGGTATAAAATTCTTTGGTAAAATCATAAAACACAGCACAGAAGTCCTAATTTTTTAATACTTTATATCTGCAATGATTCTATAATGCTGAACTACAACGTAATTTTTAGTAATATAAAAATAAAGTAAAAAGATGGAAGAACTGAAACTCCAAAACTTCTGAAGATTATAAAAAGGACTTGTAAAGCAAAGCTTTGAACACAAGAAACTGAAAGAATAGATCTACCTACTGTTTATGGAAGATGGTACAATCAAAACAAATTTAAAAGAGAGAACTGTGCAACTCTAGTATTCCTTTAAAGGAAAACTAAGTTTTTATTTGAATGTAAGCACAGACTGAGCCAAGGAAATGATGGCTGCCAGTACAGCTAATGTAACTTCATATTAATGAGTGGCATCAAAATAAAGGGAGGAATGGGGCATTCTTGGTGAATGGGGCATTCTTGGTAGTACTTGCCAGACCACATCTGGAATACCGTGCAATTAGTTCTAGAGACACAATATAAGAGGAATGTGAGCAATGCTGGGTGCACTTTGATTATGGAGATATAATAGTAAGGGGTCTGTAAAGTATTATGAGAATCTGCTAAAAAACCTAGCAATATTTTGTCTGGAAAAGGAAGGATAAGAGAGTGGTGATACTGTGAAAAGCATGTTAATTGTATTTCTGATTTGAATGGCTGGCACGTAGAACAGGCATTAGACCTATGCTGAGTAGTCCCAGAGTATACTAGGGCTAATGCATTTACATTCCAGAGATACAATTTTCAGTTCATTAAGGCAATGTTATTTTTAATAATTAAAAAAAAAAAAACAACATTTGAATTGTTTATCCTGTGAAATAGTGAGATTTATAGAAATGGAAAGAGTTCAAATAATGGTTAGCTGACTATTTGTGAAGGCACTTACAGATGGGATTTCTGCACTGAACTGGGAGTTGGCATATAGGACATCTCAAAATCCAGAAGATTTTATGATTTCAATCTAGGAGTTAGGCTGGACTTATTAAAATATAGCTAATTAGAAGGTGTGGTGTAAAGTATGTTGGAAAAATCTCTCCTGTTCCCCTTCCCTCAAATAATAAAATAAAATAAAATAAAAGATCTTCATTATTAAAAAAAGAAATCCTCCATTAGATATCCAGCCATTTGGTCCTGAATACTTTCTGAGTATTAAAAGAGACTGTTATTAAAATGCAAATATTATTAAAGGAAGCAGCAACATATGGGGATTCGTTACAGTTTGTTGACAGAAAGACCTTAATGAGAAAGGCAGCAAAAGAAAATAAGGTCCAAGGGGGCACAAACATATGGACGGTCAATCCTAGAAGGAAAAGGAGCAAAAATATTTCTTCAAGGTTCTCCTGGAGACTCAATAGATGATTGAGGCTTCCACTATCACTTATATGTAGCTATGATTCAAATTTCTAGATGTCTGTATCATTACAACTTTTAATGAGTACAGCTTCTGAAAGAGGTCAGCAAATATAACATTTAGTGTTTAGTAAAACAGAGAGTTTCTGTGTAACTGATAACTATAGATAGACATTTAAGCAAATCACTATTTTCAGAAGACTTGATTGGTAACAAAGTTTGCCAAAACCAAATCATACTTTCATGTTCAATGTAACTTTGTATCACTAAATAAAACTTAACTTTTCAATGTGTTCTACTAAAAAAAAAAAAAAAAAATACACTATTCTATTATATATGTTTTTATGCAATAATATTTTGGAGTATAAATTAAATAGATTTCAGATAGGATATGAATGTAGCTTGAGAAAAGACTTTTTTTCCTAAATATAATCATTGAAATTCCATGTATTGCCACTTGTCAACAATCCTAAATTAAACTCATATTCCCTAACCCCCCAACTAGTTCTCCTCACTCTTTATTCTCAATAAAATTAGCACTAACACTTTTCCCATTGTTCAAAATGAAACCTTATATTATTTCTTCTAACACCCCATGTGTAAACAGTTGCTGAGTTCTTTCACTGCAAGAACAGAGTTCACATACCTCTTTCTAAGCTACTGCTGTTACTTTAACTCATGCCTTCATTATCTTTTAGTTGTACTTCAATTCCTCATAATTAATCTCTGCACTTCCAATCTCTCTCCTCATGAAAGCACTCCTAAAATATATATTCTCATCAAGTATCTCCAAAGCTACTTCACTAGCTTCAGTGACTCACCGTACTATAGATGAAGCCTAAACTAATTAATATGGCATTAAAATCTTCCATTATGTGATCTCAATCTATTTTTTCAGCATTATCCCTTAGGCCTTCCTTTTAGGCTCATGTTTCTCCAATGAGTTTATTCTACTGTCTGTTATCTAAGGATATTCTTACTTTCTAACAGCTGGAATGGCTTTTCTCAATTTTTTCTACTATAAATAATCCTATCCACTTTTCAAGATACAGGCTTAAAGGTCTTTTCTTTAATCTCGCTCTCTTATTTAGTTTTTTTTCCTTCCTCTGTTGTTCCATGGAACATTCCCATTCCCTTCCTATTTCTTGTATTACCCCTTACATCATAGTTCGGTTTTATATGTGCCTTCTCCCTGTCTTAGGTCAAGGACAGTGTTTGACAAAGTCTGCAATAGATCCCAACTTTTCTGTAAATGTATTTTGATTTAAGTATATGACATTAACAGAAACAGAAGGATTTGGTCCAGGAGCATTACTTTAGCAAGGAGGATCATGAATGAGTTGCTACATCATAGTATGAGGTGCTAGTGTTTGTATTTCTTTATGGAGGTGGTAAGAACATTTGCTTCCCTGAGCAGTGCAGTACATCTTTAGTGTAGGTAACCCCATCACACTGATTTCCTTCACCTGTCTTTTTGTGAACATATTTTTATATTCCTTCACCTGTCTTTTTGTGAACATTAATCCAGGAAACATTTGGACTGTCAGTCACAGCCACAACCCCCTCTCCTTATGCTCTGATGTTACGTGGGGCAGTGATCTGCTGGGTGGGAAGAAGGTAGGGAACCATCTCTCACCACCTCAGTGCCACTGAGTAGCATGAAATAGGGACAGATGTCACAGGCTACTTACCGGAAAGCACCAGCCCTGTCCTTCATTGGCAGAGGAGCACTCTGTTTGGCTGTCCACTACACTGAGCAGTACACTTCCAGAAGACTAAACGGTAAATCCTGGTTGGTTTGAACCACTCATGGTGATCCTATTCTCTTTCATAGAGATTTCTTTAGGGAGGTGTGACCCAATTCTGGTCAGTGGAATGTGAAAGGAGGTTTGCTAGAGATGTGACTTTATTCTTGAAAAGAGAGACAAAAAAAAAAAATCTCTTTTGCCTTTTGTGATATCTGAATGTGACACTTGGAACTCTGGCTGTTGTCTTGTGACTGTAACCAGTGCTATTCCTTAAACACTGTTGAGTCCCTGGGGTTTAGAAAGCAGAAAGACAGAAGGAACCAGGGAACTTGATGATATTGTCTCAGTGCTAGAATCCCCTGCCTCAGGACTTTTATTATGTGGCAAAATACATTTTTCTTATTGTTGGGTCAGTTGAACAGTGGTTTCTCTTATTGTAGGTAGAGACACCCTGACACATAGAACCAAGGCTTGGGCTTCAGGGTAGAAGCACACTATTTCTACCACCTGCTTGAAATATGTGCTGTTTTTTGTTAGGTCCTGAATCTTGACAATTTTTTTCATGGATGCAATAGCAGCCATAATCTCTTTAAAACATTTGTACACTGCACTTTTTCTTTGTCAGAATTATCACACTTACAATTACTAATGTTTGTCTTCTTCACTAGTGTAAAAGTTCCATGACAGGGACCATGCCTCCAGGTACATTCCTATATTTTCAGTGCCTAAAACAGGGCTGGCACAGAGGTGTTCAATAAATTAGGTGCTCAGTAAATATCTGTGAAATGAATGAATAAATGAATATATATATATAGAGAAAGACTATAAAAAATATAAACCCTGCTATTTCCACTGATCACACTTACCATGCCCTGCTTCCTTACCGATTCAGGCCTGCTAAAGTAAAACACGTTATGCATTTTAGGAGAGGGGAGGGAGAAAAAGGAAAGAAACTATCTATATAGCTTCTGTCTGCTCTTTCCCACTTAGTGGAGAAAGGCGACAATTATCAGAGGCAACTCACAAAATATTTCCATAAAGAAAAACTATAACTAACTGTCTCTTGTATTGTATACTAGATCAAAATTGTACTTTAAAATTGTTCAGAATCATACTTTTTTAGAACTGGTATGAACCCTAGGAATAATTCAGTATAATTGAGCTGAGCATAATTGATTTATCAGTCAACTATTTTAAGCCCCTCATTTTTCAGATGAGGAAACTGAGAGCTATTGTCATGAAGGTCAGAATTTATCTTTCTTATACTCTAAGATGAAATAAGAAATTGAATGAAAGCAGTCATATTGCCTGGCAACAAAAAGGATATTTCCCTGGCAAAGCCGTTCCAACTCTGTAGTCAGTATAGCTCTTGTTTGGATGGAAGTTGAAAATAAAAAGAAGATCTGCTCTCTCAAATGCAATGATCTTATTGGCTTCATGCTTTTCACTCACATAGGCCTGCAAAAATTAACACATATATACATTTAAATAATACCTAGATGCTGCTATAAGTAAATTATTCACAAAAAAGTAATTTTTGTCTTACTTTATAGTCTTATGAGTTGTTAAACCAAAAATGAAAATACTAGAATGTTATGCTTTTTTAACATGTTACAATTTTTCCAGATCAAACCCTAAACTAAAAACATTCTCACAAATTGTTTAAATAGTGTAGAAAAATATTACAAGCCACTTGCCAATATCAAACAAGGTACTCCAGAGGATTACTGCTGTGGCTTAGATTTTTAATAGAAACATGGTACCTGCACTATACACAAATATAAAGGGTGTGTCTGTACGTATATTACAGTTGTTTATAAGTGAGTTTTCCTTAAAACGGACTAACAAATGAAGGTATATTTAATCACTTTTCACAATGTAATGCAACATTGCTGTTATATCTAAATTTCTGAAATGTTAGTTTTATTAAAAATTTTGCATTTTTTCACAACTTCATCAGACTCAATTAGAATGTCTTCGTGTGTCTGTCTGTGTATATATGTGTGTGTAAGAAAATAGAGGGTCTGAAAAGAAATGGCAACATCTACAATTTTTTTATGCATCATGTTTTACAGTTAGCAATGAGAAGCCTTTGCTTTTTCACCACCATCCTTCCGCAGCCCCAGCTTTGAGAGGACTTATTTCCATGCATATCAGTAGCACCACTCTTGGTAATTTAGAAATGTGAACCAAGGCTCTAGAGTAAACAATGGTGCCTTTTGGTATTCAACATTGTTCCTATTGAAAAGGAGCATCATTTCACTCTCTTTTGGAAACAGCATTACTAATAAACATGATTAGGGGATTCGTGTCATGTAGCCAATTTTACTGAATATATAAGTACCTTTGCTCAACCATTAAAAAAAAAAATCAAACATACCAAAGTAAAAACAGATCAACAGTAATTTCAAACATGCCCAGTATAAAGTAAATGGATTATAACACATACTATATGCTAATTTTTGCAAGGAAATAAAAAGCTTGTATAAAATTTGTACCTGTTAATTACATTTTCTAAAACTTATTGAAAACTGAGACTTTAATTCCAGAGGAGAGTCAGGCTCATGAAAAATACAAAACAGCATGCAAGTAAAATGGCATTTATTGAAATGGTAAGTTAGAAACCAGGAAAGGAGGCAGAAAAAAGAAATAAAGAAATCTACATGTTGCCAAAGTAGTTTCTTTATGACAGCATAATTATTTATGCATAGGAAAACAGTCAAAACAATTAAGATGTTTCCACAGCAATTTCTAAAATGGATTCCATACAGGGCTTTTGTTATTTATTTTATCCAGTTGAAATAAAAATTACTAAATTTAAACAACAACAACAGAAGAAACAAGAAATTAAGCAGGGCACTATCTTTAAGATTTCATTATCTATTGGAGAGACTTCAGTGACATGTTTTGACAACCTGAGGTATGTTGCAGGGCACTACACACTGAATAATAAAGTGCTGTTTAAAAGATCTGCATATAGATTTGAATCAATTGCCATTCTAAGCATGTACAACATTGGTAACTAAAACATAACATTTAGAGTAAAGAGCATACCTGTGGAGCTGAAAGCCAACCGCATCTTTCTTCCAATTTATTCATATCCCTGTCAAAGTTATTTAGGAACTTATAGCGAAGAAGGTCATCATCAGTTAAATGAAACTGCCTTCTGGCATAATGGTAACTCTCATTATTTCCTTTTCTTGGGAAGTCTAGCCATTCTGGATGCCCAAATTCATTACCTGCATAAAAAAAGAAAAGTTAAACATCACTGGGTAATATTCACATTTTCTTACGAAGAAAACTCAATGGTTATATATTTTTTAAATTTATTTTTTTAAAAGATAGATTACATAAATGTTATATAAAAAATATAGAGGATTCCCATATGACCTGCTTCTTGCCCCTCCCACATTTTCCCACATTAACAACATCGTTCATTAGTGTGGTACATTTTTTACAATTGATGAACACATTTTGGAGCACTGCCACTAAGCGTGGATTATAGTTTGCATTGTAGTTTACACTCTCTCTTGCACAATTTTGTAAAGTTATAGCAAGATATATAATGGCCTGTATCTGTCATTGCAATGTCATTCAGGATAATTCCCAAGTCCCGAAAATGTCCCCATATTACACCTGTTTTTCCCTCTCCCTCCGCTCAGAACCTCCAGTGGCCACTGCCTCCACATCAATGATAAAAGTTCTTCCATTGCTACAATCACAATAAGTGTATAGTAGAATAACAGTCAGTCTACTCTAGTCTATCATTCATTCCCCCCCAATCTTGAGGATTCTGGGATGGTGATGTCCACTCCGCCTCTAATTGAGAGTCTCAGTTTCCTCATGCACAGAGGGCAATTATATTTGTGTTACCAAATTATCTCTGAAATAATCTGAAATCTCTGAGTAATTTCTGAAATTTTTGTCTCTGTAATCTCTGAAATCGATACAATACTTTACAATTTATAAAGGCTTTGTATGTACATTATTTTTTGATCCTCTAAGCATATCTCTATTATATCCTTTTCACAGAAGAGAAATTAAAGCTTTGGACAATTAAGAGGTTTCTCAACTTCACACAGAAAATAAGTGGAAACACAATCATTAAAATTTAATTCATCTGTTTTAAACCAAGGTTCTTTCCACTTATCACATTAGGCAAGTGTTCTATAAATTTCCTAGAGAAACCCAAGTCATCACGTTTATTATTCATTTTTTCCACTCCTTTCTCAGATCTATCTTTTAACATTAGATATGTATTTTTAATTTCAGTCATATGTGTTTGTGTGAATATGTGCGCACAGATATGTATAAAGCTGGGCACTTGGATGGAAATCTATTTAAATTTTATTTATCAGTATAATGATGAAAAATAAAAACCCAATACAATTTAAAGAAAAACAATAACAAACATATTCTTCATTCTAAGAATCAAATTTAGATATTGACCATCTTATAAATTGGCTCCTCCTGTTTTTCCCATGTTGGATTTCTATACTAAGGCTTCTTTGTTCCCTTAAAAATTAAATATTACTTTCCAAAATTTACTTTCATTTACTACATTAATTCTGTGATTTTCTAACCCAAAAATTTCAACAGTGTAGAAAGTACCATAGCTAACACAACTGTGTCCTATTTTAAGACACACTAGTATATTAATAAGATAATAAATAAAAACTAATAAGCTAGGACTGCAATTCAAAATAATTTCCTGTCAAATTGTTTCAAATAGTAAACTCTGCTAAGAAGCATTGTAATTTACATATAACTTTTCAGGACCATAATCATCCAAAAGCATAACATCCAAACAAATATGTCTGTAGCAGTTTCATAAAAATAAAACTGCCTGCAAACATTTTGTTCAGTTCTAACATTTTGGTCAAAATGATAATATTTCTTTTTTATAATATTTCTGGACAAAGGAGGGAACCAGATTTCTGATAGTGTGTTCCTGCGGCATAGCTATCAGATGCTGAATGGTTGCTCCATCAACCATTCAACTGGCAGAAGGAGGCACCTCAAGAACTGTAGCCAGAGCGCATTCTTTACTGATAATGAATGCAATGCCAGTCTGGAGAAAAGTACATTTACAAGTACTTGTGGGCTTTTAATTAGTGGGGAACTTAGGACAGACTTGACATGCCATGAGCTAACAAAAGTACAGCAGCCTACAAACTGGGTCCCATTTAGGTTTTCTACAGCACAGTATTTTTACTTTGGTATGATATGGATCTCTGGGCTGAATTAAGAGTTTATAAGCAATTTCTTCAACTCTTTTTCAGGGGAAAGTGTTGCATCATTATCATCATGATCATCATGATCATCAGATATAGCAGCAAAATAATTAACAACTGCTGATTATGTGGCAGGCAGTATTCTATGCATTGTACATGAATTACTCTTTCAATCTTCAAAAAATCTATGAGGTAGGTGCTAATATCATCCCCAATTTTGCAGATAAAGAAACTAAGTCTGAGAGAAGTCACAGTTATAAGTAATAGGGTCTAAACTGAGGCAGCCTGGCTTTTAGAACACAGACTCAATTACCACACCATACTGCTCAGAAGTAAATACTACAGACATACAGCGTGAAGAATGACCAGCCTCTCATAGGTGGGCAGAGACTCCAGATTAACGGAATGAATGCTCATATGTATTAGTGTGAAAAGATGAAATGTAGAGTGTGATTTAGCTGCCGAAAAGGGTATTTGGTAAGGAGATAAGGTGGGAGAGGCAGGATAAATTTAGATTAAAAAGAGGCTTCATATACCATGCTAAAGGTTTTGGAGTATGTCTTACAGGCAATAGGAAACAAATGACTATTTTTATGAAGAGGAATGAGAAGTTAAAATGTGTTCATTATTAAAATATCTCTGGTAGAATGTAGAAAAGAGACTGGATATTTAGGAAATTGAATGGTAGAAAAAAGAAGCATGAAATCCAGAATATAAGGTAGGATAAGATGAGGTATAATGGGAATGGAGAAGAGAATAACTGATTCAAGACGCATTCCTGAACAGAACTGATGATTGACTGATTGAATAAGTAATGAGGAAAAAGGATGTCTGAGATCAATTTTGAAATTTCAAGCTCAGGAATCTGAGTAGTGACAGTGTTAACTGAATTATTGGGGAAGTGGTGAATGAGGAAGTTTGGAGGGAGAAGATGAGTTCATTTGTAGGCATGTTAGATTTAAAGATATATAAGTATCCATGGATTGACAGAAAGATCAATAGATATATGGTACTGAATTTCAGGAGAGAGAAGTAGGGGCAGGGAGCAAGAGTCATTTGAAAGACCTCAATAAATTATGGTGGTTACAGCCACAGAACAGTAAAGAGCCACAGGCAGCATCCCAAAGAATGCCTAGCAGAAAGAATTATTAGAGAAGTCTGGGGAACAATGGTAAGCAGGGTAAAAGAGCATCAGATTAAACTATAGAAGGCTAAGAAGAGTTTATAGGAGGTGGTTTTTGGTGTCAAATGCTAGAAAATAAAGTAAGAACTTGCTTTATTATCACCCCTTTGTTGTGAGAATAAAATGGTTTAGAGCTGTGCTTTTCAAGCTATAGTGTGCCCCGAATCACCAGGGACACTTGTTAAAATGCTCCTCCTTCTCTAGAGAGCAGGGAAGGTTCCTAAAAGGGGAGGACAAACCACTGTCAAGACCTCAGTGTTGTTGCAAGTAACTATGAGTCTTGTCATTCAAGGGGTGAAGCCAGGGAGTCACTATGGGTCCTGAGGTGAGGGGCAGAGAGGAATAGAATAGATGGAACACAGGGGATTTAGTGGGCATGGAAGTGTTCTACATGATCTTGCAATGATGGACACAGGCCATGTTAAATATCATCAAAATTTATAAAAATATACGGTCTAAAATGTAAACCATAATGTAAAACACATTGACAATGGTTAGTAGCTATGTTTCACTATTTGTGTACCAGTTGTAACAAATGTACCATCCACATATAAAAAGGTATTAATCCGGAGGGGGAAAGAGGGGAGGGTGTTGGATATATGGGAGTCCCCTGCATTCCGTATGTGACTTTACTGTGACCTAAAACTTCTTTGAAAACAAAATGAAAAAAATAAGACATTGGGGAATAAATGGAAGAAAATGTCACTCTACATAAAGGACAACAGATATTATAGTGATAAAAAGCAAAATGTCAAAAAATTTTTGAAAAATATTTTTCATAATTTTTAATATCTCAATCTTTTAATTTTATTTTATTTTTAGCTTTTAAGAATTTTTATGTATTTTATTTCTTATATTTAAACCCATCATTATCATTTAATTTTCTTATTACTTGTATTTGGCTATTTTATTGGCTTCATTTTTGAAGAAGTTTTGGATCACAGAAGGATTACAACTGGAGTAGGGGAGGATCATTGGTGTCAGTGATGGGGGATACATGGGAGGAAGTTCACCTGGGCATACATATAAGGTATATAAATGTCTCAAATGTTCACAGGGAATTGTCACAGTGGGTGGAGAGTCACACAATAACCGAGAGAATATTGAATTCCCATCCTGGAGAGCTCTGCCACATTCTCTAATGGAGCAGCAACAGTCCCCCAAGTGCAGGGGCAGTGATTGGGGAAGGAAGATGGTTCATTGATGGGCCCTTGATATTGATGACTATGCTCGTGAGCCTTTGCTCTTGAAATGGAAACAGCTTAGTGTTGTGGGGTACCTAGGTGTTTCCTCCTGAGAGCCTCCTTGTTGCTTAAATGTGGCCTCTCTCTAGGCCAAACTCAGCATGTAAATGCACTACCTTCCTCCAGCATGGGACATGATTACTGGGGATGAGCCTCCCAGGCACTGAGGGATTAATATCAAGCACCAACTAGCAATGCAACTAGAAAAAAACCTCGAATAAAAGGGAGAAAAGGTAAAGACAAAAGAGTTTATATGGTTAAGAGACTTCAAAGTGAGTCAGGAGGTCATCCCGGAGGTAACTCTTATGCACATCTCAGCAGGATCTCATAGATTACTAAAGTGGATACTACCCCAAATAGTGGGACTCCTGAGAGCTCTGGAGACACCCAGGTCCTATGGTCAGGGCAGATAGTTCCAGAGTTTGGTGTTTTGCTAATGGGCCCTACTTTGGAGTTTGTGCTCCTGAGAGTGACAGAGTTAGACTCAGTTATGGCTTCCCTACACATGGCTCGTCTGTCCCTTCTATTTCAATCTATACTTGGTACTGGAGATTTTAGGTGTATGTTCAAGAGACTGGAGTCTTTGGGCTGTCCATGTGTCAGCTGGGCCCTGAGCCTCAGTAGAGTTTCAACACTTACTCTCCAGTTCATTGGACTCACCCAGGACAACTAATAAGATGAGGATTGACAACCACTATATCAAGGAAATGAGAGAGCCGACAAATGCAAGCAAGAGTCCCATACATCAGCAGTATGGGATTGAAGCCTCCTCTCAATTAGAGGTGGAGTGGGCATCACCATCCCACAATTCTCAGGATTGGGGAATGAACTATGGACTAGAGTGGGCTTACTGGTATTCTACTATAGACTTATTGTGCTTCTAGCAATGGAAGAAATTACAACATTGATGTAGAGGCAGGGAGGGAGGGAGAGGGAAAAACAGGTGTAATACAGGGGCTTTTTCGGGACTTGGGAATTGCCCCGAATGACACTGCAATCACAGATATAGGCCATTTTATATCTTCCCATAACCTGCAGAATTGTGTGGGATAGAATGTAAACTATAAAGTGAACTATGGTTCATGCTCAGTGACAATGCTCCAGGATGCGTTTATCAATTGCAATAAATGTTCCACACTAATGAACGATGTTGTTCATGTGGGAGGTATGGGGAGTGGGGCATATGGGAATCCCTATATTTTCTGGGTAACATTTATGTAATCTAAGTATCTTTTAAAAAATAAAAAATATATATTAATTTAAAAAATGCTCCTCCTGCAGAGATTCTGATTCATCAACTCTGGGGTGCGGGCTAGGCATGAATGTGCATTTTTATCAAACACATTGTTTGATAAAACACTTTATCCTGAAAGTAAGTGTGCTGAAGATCACACCCCCAAAAATCCTAATGTAAACTTGAAGGTTCTTCATATCTAAGGAAGGGCAGTTTTACAGCATGTTGCCCATGCCACAGATTTCCAAGCGATCTCAGACCTGGTTCGGAATTATGAGGAACATGAATTGAGGGAATCCAATCTCTCCAGTGCTCAGTTTGCTAATCAATGGAATAGGATAATAAGTTTTATAAAGCTCTTAGAAAATTCAAATGAGTCACCTGGCAGATGTGGCTCTTAGGACAAGGTCTGGCAGCTCTTATGCTACACACTTCCACTCATTACAGATGTTATTCAGGAAAAATGAAGAGGGCAATGGACAAGAATTATATTAAGACTAAAATTTCTGGCTCCCATTATTCTTACTCCACAGTGGATAGACAAGTAACCAGGATGAATTTGAAGGGCAGCTACTTGGCTTCTCTTCGCTTAGCTTTACATGGTAAGAACTTGTTCCTTGTGCTGATATTCTATATTGATAAATGTATTCATATCTTAAAATAATACAAATATATTTTCCAAAGCCAACTACTAAAGTACTTTGAATTTCCTACTATTTTAGATCTTAAAAGACAGAATCAATGTAAAATAAATTTTTGCTATGAGACTCCCAGATTGATAGATAAGGTAAAGTAGATCGCTATGTTAGGAACCCCTTTTCCACCCTTTTCTTTCATTATTCCTCCATGTTCACCCCGCAAAGCTTCTAAACAAACTCTCAAGGAGTATTTATAGTATAACTGAGAGGTGATTATATTACACTTAAATTAACAATTTAGGCATTTAAAACTGGAATCCTGGTTTGGCTAGAGCACAATTGGCACTTGAGGACCTCCATGTCTCCTAATGTCTTCCTAGCCTTCTTGAATACATGACCCCAGATCACAGGTCCTGTTGGTTCCCATCTTTTCCATTATAGAGTTCAGTTTGCTCTCCTAAGTAATATGTCTTCATCATTAAAAACTGAATGGTGAGTTTGATCAAAACTATCAGGAGAAGGGTGGTATTAACCCATCTCTAAATCTGATTAAAAGCTAAGTACCTGTTCCCCAGAAATACACACACATACACACACACACACAAATGGATACAAAATCAAAAGGTTCATGGACTACATTTAAAAATGACCTAGGGGGTCGGATGTAGCTCAACTGGTTGGGCGTCCGTCTCCCATATGGAGGGACCCAGGTTCGATTCCCGGGACCTCCCGGTAAAAAAAATAAATAAATAAAAAATAAAAAAATAAAAATTACCTAATGTGAAATTCCATTGTTATCATTTATTTCTAATATTCTAGCATCCTTTTACTCTATAGCAGGAGTTCTTAGCTTTTTTTGTTCCGCAGACCCCTTTGCCAGTCTGGTGAAAACCACGGATCCCTTACTAAGTCCAGACTACATTGTGTATTATTTAATAAATATATCACACCTGCATCAACATGCTCCAACAAGAATAATGTTTGTTTGAATTTCAATTCAAGTTCATGGACCCTTGTTAAGAACCCCTGCTCTATAAGCTTATACATAAGGACTGAATAGTAGTACAATTACAACTAAATGAGATCAGGCATGCAAATTATTTAGAAGACTAGAAGAAAATAAAGATTAATAGTACTCAATAAAGATTAGCAACTATTATAATAGTGTTTCCTTTTTCTTTTCTTTTATTATACAAGTGATGCACTCAGGCACATAAGAAAAAAAAATCACTTTAGACACACACACAAACACACATAATATGAACTCTGAACAAATAAACCCCTGTTTTCCCCTTGGCAATTATTTCATTAATTTTCCTTTATATCTATAGCTATAGCTATATCCATATCAATACCCATAATCATATTCATATCCATCTATCTAATAATTTACAACTTGTTTTTTTAAGAATCATATAATGTACTATTTTAAATTTTAACATAAGCATTTTTCATGTCAATAAAAATACATCTCCATGATTTTATTCCATTATGTGCATACAATGGAATTATTTTAACCAATTTCCTCATGTTACTCACTTTGACTTTTTCCGATATTTCAGTATTATAAAAATACTGAGCCTTATAAATTTATCTTTGTAGATGTCTTCTATTTCCCTAACATAAACTGAAAAAGTAGAATTGCTGTTTAAAAGGTAAAGTGAAGATACAATTCTCAAATTTTACACATGACTAATTATTGAAAATACATGTTCAGTAACAAATTATACTGCTTTTGCATATGTTTAAGATAGTACATTATAAAAGCATTTTTATCACTTATATTTAAGATTTCATTTTAGTGTCCTCTAGTACATAATATATAAATTTGAAACATTCATTTTTCTTTTCATTAACAATCTTAAAATTTATTAACTATTAAGAGAGAAATTCATTGCATGAGATCAAGTTAAATACTATTAAGCACATGGAAAATATAAGAAAAAAATGAATAGAAGAAAAATACTATCATAATCCAATTTAGGATTTTGTATTTATTTTAACTTTTCCTCCGTTTATCCTATTCATGTATAAAGTCACTGTGTAAAACATTCAAACAGCAAGTTTATATAATGTAGAATTTAGGATTAAATTTCTAAATGAGGAAAAAAGATAAAATCTAAAAATTTTGAAGATACAGTGAAGAACCTATTCTATTAGAGAATCATTTATTAATCTTTATTAGAAACTCAGTTTCTGAAAAATTTCCCCTGCAGAGGCTTTCTTTTAAACTGGAAAGATATAGAAAGTGGTATACAGCAAAAAAATAGACAGAAAAATTACATTACTGATTGCAGACAAAACATTCTATAGGGTGGCTTTTGAATATTATCTCTGTTGTAAATGAGCTGACAATGGGTAAATTAAGTTTAATGTAGGCCAATGCAACAGTAAAATTTATATTTGATGTAAACCTGTAAACACAAGCATAAAATAAATGGGAGCAAATCACAGAAAGATTTTCAAAGTGACCTTGAAATAATAGTGAACCAGTCTCAGACTGAACAGAGAAAACTGGAAAATGCCTGTTCGTATCTTTCACTAGCTCACTGCTCACAAACCTAACGAAGAAAAATACTATCATTAAAATAAGTTAAAAATGTTCTCCTCAGCTATGGTCTACAAATTACTTAGGAAATGTGGCAGCACTTGAGACAGTACAGTGAAATATGGCCACACAAATGAGCTTATAACTAAGGGCTGCTATATATAAAGAAGGATAAGAAATATAAATTTATTCAGGAGATGGCAAAGAAAATAATTGATTTGTTTTAGTACAAATAACGATGGAATAGTTAAAAAATGATCTGAATCAGCATTTGAATTTAACTTAATAATATATATTTAAATTTTATATAAACATATATACATACATTATGCACATATATATACAAAATATATGTAAATATTCCTCAATAAATGGAATAGGCATTTATAACCTGGGGTTTATGCATTCCTAGTGATACTCTGATATTGTATGCAAAATGTTCTCTGTATTTTCAAACATGTATTTTTTTCTGAGGAGAGAGCCAATAGTTTTGTTCAGATTCTCCAAATGTCTGAGGCTTAAAAGGTTAAGAACTACTCACTGTATTAGAATGTTAGGAACTCGAATGGGTCACAATAAGGGTTTCTAAGCTATATTAAAAAAAAAAAAAAAAAAATAGGATCCTAAATTGAGGGAATCATTTTTAAAATCTTTGGTTTATTCAAAAGATAAGAGGCTTAGCAAAGTCACATTTAAACTGACTCTAGTGCATAGAGGCAACGACTGTGACACTAGAGAACAATACTTTTGAGTCCAAAATATGCATTACAAGTAACTTAGCACTAACCATCGGAGCATGAGCTTTCTTCTCATTAAATTGATTATGATCAGTAATGTAATACATAGAATGTTACTCATTTCAAAATTAAGGGACAATAGTAATTTTTTGAGCCGACATTTGGGATATCTTGCAAAAAAGAATCACAGTTCATGCCATCATTCACTGTATTCAATATAGTAAAATAACTGAGTACTTCCAGAAATGAGAGAACTGTACACTTTGGCTAAACGACTTTAAAATGAATACAGGGAAACTAGTGACTAACAGTGCTCTAGTTAATGATTCTAGAAAATTCTATCAAATTCCTTCCCTCCCTTTCCATTTCTTCTGTATACAGCCCCATTCATGTCAGGTTAATTGTGAAAAACCTCTAAGCACACAATTCCTATTGGAATTTCCTTTCCTGTAATTAATTTTCTGATGTTTGATGTAAAGTTCCAAACTATAAATTGACAAGAAGCCAGCTGGTGCAGTGATGAAATTCAAGACAATACAATAAATGAAAAAGTTCCAGCTCTGTTAGCTAAACATTTTGATTAGGAGGTTTGTGTGTTTTCTCTAAACTGTAATGCATACTAATTTTACCTAGGAATTAATTAAAGTCTATCAGAGCCTCCATGCTGTGGATGTTATGTAACACTTTATTGATATCAAGTTTATATGCATATATATGAAAGTAAGGAACCAATTCTTAATGAGAAAATATGTGAACAAACCTTTAACTCTCACTCTTCTTAACTGCCCTGAACACTATTTTAAAATCAAATGCTTTTGGTTTTTGGGTTGTCCTATGTAGTCTCCCCCATGTATGCTGCTTTAAAAGGTACATGGCTAAGATGATATGCTGAGGTGCATGACTTACTATATTGAACATATGCTCAGTTATAATACAAAATTATAATTTCAAAAATATTTAAGTGTATCTGATATATCAGGTACATCAATATGATCTTTGTCCTCATAGAGCTTACAATCTAGTAGAGCAGACAGACAGAATTAAAACAGCTATAGGAATATATATTTCCTTAACAAGGGGAGGTGGGGGAAAGGTTTAAATTCCTTTACTAATTGACATGATTAGAATTATTTTGAGTGATAAATTCTCATCAATAGGGCACAAAATAGTGCATGAAGTTAAAGCTTACATCAAGTGTTTTGATATGAAGATTGTAAAAAAAAAAAAAAAAAGGCATTCTTTCTACCAATGTCCAATTAGTACAAAAACAGAGTAATTTTACACAATATTTATATATTGTAGAGAAAATGTAGACAAGCTTATGAACTAGCTTTGCTTGAAATGCTAAAGAGTTAGCATTGATATATTGAAGGGAAATTATATCTCTCTTACTACATTTTATTTAAATCAAGAAAAGGAAGAATAATTTAAATAAATAAAATTTAATAATAATCATAAACATAGCAAAATAATAAAAATAATCATAGTTTTTGAGAGCCTATTTTATAAATGGATGCTGTGCTAGGATTTTGGCAGTTATTTCAAATAATCTTCATAATATTCCTTCAGTGTGGGAGGGGGCACTACTTCCATTTTCAGATAATAGTTCAGGGAGGTAATCTGACTTCTTAAGGTCACATAGGTTTGAAGTGGCAAGGCTTGTATGAAAAGTTAGCTCTGTCTCTGTTCTTTCCATTTAGCTCTAAGTACTTGATTCAAACATTAATTGGAAACATGCTATGTATGTACAGGCATTAAGAAAGATAATAAAAGAGCTAGAGTGGGGCGGATGTGGCTCAAATGGTTGGGCGTCTGTCTCCCATATGGAGGGACCTGGGTTCGATCCATGGGACCTCCCGGTAAAAATATAGAAGGCGCGCCAGCCGCCAGGCCCTGTGAGCAGGTAAGCCCCCCAGGTTCCGTATGCAGGTACACTGTCAGACCCCACTGAGCCACGCAGCAAGATGATGACAACGTAACTGGAGAGTGACACAAGGGAGTGACACAAGGGAGAGCCAAGACAAGACTTGTCAAAAAAACAGAAATTAAGGTGGTGTAGGTGGTAGGATGCCTCTCTCCCACATCGGAGGTTCCACTGTTATCAATTCCACTATCAAGTGTACAAATGAAGTACATTTACTACTGACCTGTGCTACCTTTGTACCTTGCATTTCTGCTACTGTTGCTGTTAACACTCTATGCCACATAGCTCTTTAGTCTCTCTGAGGCCTTTCCAACTCCTGAAGGAAGGAAGGCTTTGGTGTTCCCCTTGTGCTTCCGTTGCACTTGAAAGTAATTTTGTTTTCCTAATTAAAACAATTATTTAAATACTGCATTGTTGTGTTTTTGGTTTTGCTTGCCTTTTTTTCCCTCTTTGTCTATTAGACTGATGACATATATTTTTCATCTATTGTCTCTACTGCCTAATATAATATCAGGTAAATAGTATACACTCAAAACTTTATTAAATAAAGGCTGAATCCCTTAACAGACCATACTTTACTCATGGGCAGTGTCTGTATTACAAATTGAGAATCTAGTTTCAAGCACAGGACTCAGATAAAGAACATGCCTAGGAAAGTTTCTTGACTGATTGACAAATTGGTTTTTCTGAAGGCCATTAAAAAAAACACATGTAAAGTACTAATGGGAAAAGAAGGAATGAATAAAGAGGAGCATATCCAAACCATTATGGAGGTGAAATGGTAAATCAGAAGAGAGCAGAGATATCACTTCAATTCTCTATTCCTCAGAGCCGCGGATGCCTCCTGTGGTGTTTTCCTCTTCTGAATCAGCCAGGCCAACAAGATGTAGAATTCCAAATGGTTCATGATGCTATGTATACTTTGACCTACAAGCCATTTTTGACACAGTCTTGATTTAAAATTAAAATAAAAGTATAAGAAAACCATGGATAAAACAATGGACAAAACAAATGTGATTGAATTGAGAATGAGTATTATTTTTATGCAAACAGAATCTTTTAAAAACTAGATATTATTTTAATATTAATATTGATAGCAACTGCAATGGATTTTTGCCCTTCATTATGGAACTATTTTGATGCTACAAGGAACAGAGGACTCAAGATATTCTTTGGGGGAAGGGGGAAATAAACAACACAAAAAGGAAAAGATAGTGGAAAAAAGATAGGTTGTTTTATAAAATCCTAAATGAATGAGCATTTTTGCAAGTAAATAAAAAGTGTCTTAGAAAATTATTTGCTAGAGGACAGCCTTGGAAAAAGTGTAAAAGTTTTGCATGCAAATAGGGTGCTAAATGAAAGACTCCATACCATTTTAGGAGCTAGAAAACAAAAAGTCAAGAAACATAGGAATATGAAAAACTTTACTGACTATAAGATTGTTTATATACACACATTTTATGGCTATTGTAATTGTAACTTTAGGTTTAGACTCAAAAGTTTAGTAGGGGCATCAGATTGAGCTAATTTTTTTTTTTTTTTTTTTTTTTTTTTTGTCCTATAATTAGGATATGCTACCTCTAGGTGGGAGTTAGTTCCTTGTGGTCACATCAAGCATACATAATAAGATAGATTAACAAAGTTCCCAAATCCGTCATACCATAAAAGCTAAGCACAGAAATTTAAAAGGGAAGCATTTAAATACAGCTAATAAGATTGGAAAGAAATACACTAAACTCAATAACTAAACACAGTTTAATTGCATCCTAGTATCATTCTCAAGCTAGACTTGTATTTTCGTAAGGATCCAAGGCTGTTTCAAGGCATATCCTGCTGCAGCCTTTCTAGATTTCAATCCCCCACAGCCTCTCTTCTGTAGTCAGCAACTCTAACTCTCCCAGTAGAGAGCCTTAACTACCCGTTTATAATTTAACCAAATAACCAGTATTGGTTTGCCTTTGGATGATACTTCTATTGCTCCAAGTTCCTGCCAACAGCTAGTTAGCCTTGTCTGCTTCCCTCTTGTCAGCGCTTGCTTCTTCTCAGGCCACTGATGCCAAAGAAGTGAGAAAAAAGTTCTATGTAAGCATGATGGCTTGGGGAAATACTGTGAACTTCTTCCTCCATAAAGAAGAAATATTCTCAGGATTTGTACTTGCTTGCTTTAGGCATTTCCTTCAGCATTGCATAATACTGCTTTTCATTTAAAAAAATGTGACTACAAAGTTATGAACTGGCCCATCAACTGGCTTGAAGACAAATACAAGGAATGATTCAAAATCACATAGGCAGGAAGCGGATGTGGCTCAATCGATAGGGCTCCCGTTTACCATATGGGAGGCCCCGGGTTCCTGGTGAAGGCAAGCCAGCCCATGTGTCGCAGTGAGCTGACGCAGCAAGACAATGCAACAAAGGGAGACAAGTAGATACAGAAAAACGCACAGCAAATGGACACAGCGAGCACAAGCAGCAAGGGGGGGATAAATAAATAAATAAAATCTTAAAAAAAAAAAAAAAAAAAAATCACATAAGCAATCTTAATTTTTAAAAAAATAATACCATTTAAAGTACCTTATAGAAATCTCCCAGAGAGGTTTGACATAGCAACACAATCACCCTCATGGGTAAAACATAAAAACTTCCAAATGGCTAAACCACTTTCTGTACTTCTTTGTATGGTAAAATATTTTGCACATGTAGTTATACAATTAAGTGAACTGAATCTAATTGTACCAAAAAAACCTAAGAGTATAATATTTAAATGTAACTTTATTTTTCAGTTACAATGAATCTGTATAGTGCAGAGGCAAAGTTAAAATGAAACATCCTATTAACACAGAACAAAAATATTAAATATTTACTTAATATTTGTTTAATCTGAAGTATACAAAATATATTAAATTTTAAACAATATAAAAAAAGCTATTCAGAAATAAATGCAATAACTAGTCAAGAGTACAAAAATAAAGAGTACAGAAATATCTAAGACATTCTAATTACACTGAAAGAGTAAAATAAGCACCCAGAATTGTTGCACAATACTTATCTGGATCTCTCACAAAATAGTATATTAATGTCTAAAACAACTTTGACAAAGTTTTGCCCAAACTTCTCTGAACTCTACGAAGAATCATTAAATCTGTCAGGCATGTGTGGGGGGGGAGGGGTGGAGAAATTTTTAACTTTCCAAGTGACAGATGTCAAGTCTCATGAATATCTAAATATTCATAACTTAGCAGACATTCTAGACTAACATCCAGGAGTATATACATACTTATTTTAATGTTATTCCTGAGCTCCATTAAAAACAATAACAACAACTTAATAGGAATAGCGGGAGCACAGGGTAGAAATGTACCAAGAAGGCAAACCTTCTTTAACTGACTTATATAACTAGAAATTCCATTGTACAGTTTTATGTTCTCAAATAATTTTCTGACTATAAATTAGTCCAGCCACCAGTAAAAATAAGAATAATTTCTCTTATAGGAATTTAAATATAGGCAAAATTATATGTTACAGTGTGGATATATGAGATATGGATATAAAAGGCATGGATTTTAGGATTCAAGATTGTCACTTAAAATATGTGACCTCCATCCATGTCAGTTTTCCTTATTTGCAATATAATAAGAACTCACATTTATTGAACAATTTATACATCAAACTCTTAATATTATTAAATGTTTTAGTTCTTACAACTACCTTATAAGATGAGCGCCACTATAATCCTCATTTTTTCAGATGACAAAGGTGCAGCACAGAAACATTAAGTAATGTGCCCACAATGAAATGGCTAAGAAATAAAGCAGCCAGGATCGGAACCTAGGCAGAATGGTTCCAAATTTGAATTTTTAACCACTTTTATAATACCTCTAAATATAAAGTATAAAAGTAATACTGACCTTGCAATTGGTTGCAATAAGTGAAATAATGCATGCAAAAATGTTTTGTAAACTTTGAAAGTTTAAATAATTGACACATACAACCAAAATTATGTGGAAGAGTTCACAGGGAAAAGGACAAGAAAAACAATGATGCAATGACTTGGCTACTGGCAGAATATTAAAAACAAGGAAAAGGAAGGAGCAACTAAAATGACTGTCAGATTTCAATTGCTGGTTACTAGAAAAGCGAGGAAGGCACCACTAAAAAAATAGGGGGATATCAAGATTTTTAGGTGGGATGATTTCAGTTTTGGATTCAGTGACTTGAAGGAGCCAGCAAGATATCCAGGTGGAGATCTCAGACAGGCTGCATTGAAATTTATGTTTGTAGTTTAAAACAAAAGATTAGATTTTTGAGACGTTGATTTGGGAGTTACCTACATAAAAGAGATAGCCAAAGTCTAGGGGTAGATGAGCTTTCTGAGAAAGAGAAGGGGAGAAAAAGACAGAAGCCTAGGACAGCACCTGAGGAAATATGTACACTACAGGAGGTATAAGATGAAAAGAAGTCGGAGAAATCACAGATGATAGAACAAAGAACACGAGGAGTCATCAAACCAGAGCAAATGGCCAAGAAAGTTCATGGAGTGGGTAGAGAGAACTGCAAGTCAGTGATGACCTTGACAATTGGTTTTCAAATTCTAAAGAAGACAGCAGACAACCTGCAAGGGTGTGAGTGGTGAACAGAGCATGAGAAAGCAGGCTGAGCACATACAACTACATAAGGAAGTTTGGCAAAGAAGAGAGAAAAGAAATAGGATAGCTATTAACATTATAGGGTAGTAAGGTATTCCCCAATTTTTATAATGTGCATTTTAAAGCAATATTTTAAATTTTTAAAATAGTTTCTCAGATTAATTTCCAAGGTATTTTATTAGAATTATCAAAATACTTAAAACACATGTGTATTGAAATCATGGTGAAAAGAAACATCTCTTACTTACAATGCTTACTTTACCCATATTATAAAAGGAGATATTTGTTGTTGGATTTAATGAAAATTTAAAAGCAAAACAACTTTCATATCACAAATGTATTTCATCAAGTTGCAGAAGAAACACTGGTTGGTATAAAATACCTTGTGCTAAAGGTCAGAAAGTACTATTTTTTTTTTTTTTTAATATTTATTTTATTTATTTCTCCCTACTCCCTCATTGATTTTTGCATTTGCTGTGTCTGTTTTTGTTGTGTGCTGGTTTTCCTTTTTGTTTTTTTTTTTTTTTTTAGTTGGCACCAGGAACCAAACCCAGGACCTCCCATGTAGGAGGGAGAAGCCTAATTGCTTGAGCCACCTCTGCTCCCTGCAATTTTTCTAACAGTAAAATTCAAAAATTCAGATTTTCTATCCATAAGATCTAATGATTAGACCTGCTCCTTGCAATTCTTCTTTCTTACATAATATTATTTATCCATAAAGAGATAAGTGTTTTATGAATGCAAGGTTACAGAGACTGAAACTGATTTCAGAAAATAAATCCTTTTTATAGAAATGGTATTCAATTATTAAATATTAACATATATAATGATTACATTTTAATTTGCTTCTATGCTGCGAAAATAAATAATTTTCAAATATATAATAAGCAATATGGGAATATTAGTTTTTTCCAATTTAAACATAACAAAGTCGACTGATTAAAAATGAACATATTTGCTTGCCTTTTACTTAAAAAAAAAGAATGGGTTGTATAGTAAGGAAAATTATAATTTAAAAGTGTTAGCTTTTTATCTTAAGATGTCTAGTCTTTGATGTTTTATTTGCTCAGGCTACTCTTATCCTCAGTTGGTCAGGGGTAGCATTACTAATAATGGAAGGAGATAAAAGAAAAGAAGAACAAAATAATTTTATTGGAATTAGGCTGGCAGTCATGGAAGAATTCTTTTTTTTTTTTTTTTTTTTTTACTTTCAAAACAGTAAAACTTAAACCTTTTAATTTTTAGCATTTGGAAAATGTTTTAAGGGAATATGAACTCTCAATACCACTATAAGGAAGAAAATGAGGACAAAGTCTTGGTTTCATTTTACAGATTAGAACTAAGCACATTTAGTGACATGGGTATGGCAGAGTTAGGGCTAAAATTTTACCTCTCTGCCTTGCAAGTAGAATCTACACACCAAATCAAGGAACTAAAATGACTATCCGTGAGAAACTAGCAGGCAACTTGAGTAGAAAGCCCAGAAGTAACAATAAATAATGGCCAGAAGTAACAATAAATAATACAGTGTTTCTCAACATTTTTTTTCATTATGGCCACCACCTAGGAACCTTTTAAGACATTTTTTCTTAATCACTTCCATTCCCACCAAATTTTAATGCCAATGATAAAATGCATATCTTTTTATATGGTGTGACCCTTCGTAGGGCCACAAACCATTATAATATCTAAGATTTTTTTTGCCTTCCCTCAATAATCAATTTTGCCCCCACTGGAGTTGATATCACCCTGTAGAGAATGCATGGAAAAGAAATGTTCACAGAACAGTGAAAATAGTCATATTGTTGGAAATGTGTACATATACTTTTCTCTATGTGGAGAGGAGGACTGGAACTTTGGGTGGTGAAGGAATTGTTTGATTAAACTTTTTCAAAGAGAATGTAAAGGGAGTGTACTTGTTTCATGTGCTTGCACCCCTTGGTTTTACTCCTATTAAGCTTTTTTTTGAGACTTTCAGAAAAGTTGGCTATTTTAAAAATATTGGGATTGGCTAATAAATAAGACAATATCATTTTATTTATTCTGCTAATATTTATTTATCCTCATTTATAGCACAGTCCAAACACATAGGATTTTTAAAAAATCTCGTAACTAATAAAAAGAGATCTCTATCAATTCATAGATTTCAGAAGACTCCTGCTTTAATAAATAAAATGACTTTTAAAAAGTCAATAAATGGATTTTTCAGAATTCACCAGGATTATGACTGTTTATTTGTTCAACGTGCATTAATTAAGTTCTTGTGTAATACCGCTATTTTAAAGTCTGATAAGCAGGCATAAAATAAACTGATTAAAAAATATTTTAAATGCACAGCAGTTGTACATTATAAAAAAGAAAAAGTAAAGGAAAAAAAAACCCGACTGTGGAGTAAATTGTACTTTAATATTATCTTGCTAACCACATAATAAACTTAATATTTCTTATTAAGTGATAGATAATATATTGGAATAATCCAACTTATCTGGATGTCTTCTTGTTTGTGGGAAGGTGTTATTAAGTCTGACAAGTGTGGTGAGAAGAAGCCTATAAAAATGGACTATAAAAATAATTCAGTATAACAATTTCATAATAGATTTACTTGCCCATGTTATCAATTTGTTATCAATTTCACCATGAAACTTTAACTTATGATCCATATAATATGAAAGCATAATGTATAAGTGAATAAAGGATTGAAAGTATAGATTATTTAGATGTGGGAACTTTATTTTTGTCATCTCATTATCTTTTATTTAGCATATTTCAAATGATACCTCTGAATGATGGTGGTTATATGTGTATTGGTAAAGCTCAAACACATATCACATTTGCTTTTATTAACAGTAATTCAAGAGGGTCTATTAGACAATAGTATACAAATATTACTCGAAAACTATTTCTGGGTTGTTTCTCCCTAGCTATAAAATTCCTCTATGAAAACTGAAAGTTGACATATTTTTAGAGTTGAGTGTAAGCTTTTCAGTTAATCGTTCATAGTTTTCCTAAACATATTTTTAAAGGGCAGGTAAGTATTGTACCGTAGGCATTTCTATAATATTGTTTATGCATTTTAAAGTTGCAGTATTATTCTTTTCATTTGCAACTTATGCTTCTATATGTACTACTTACGTTAAGCAACTAATTATATGAAAATGATTTTATGAAAGATAAATAGGGTGGTAACTCTTTGCTATATTACAGAATTCCTTAAAACAGCACATTTTTTCCAGCTGTATTCAAAAATATTTACTTTACAAACTCCAAATTAAAGAAAACTTTTCCAAATGACAGTTACTGTATAATGTGATTTACCACAGCACTAGCTTATATCTTTTAATGGGCTTTTAGAAAAATCCCATTATTATAAAAAGTGAAGTCATGATTTTGTTCTCATTTAGAGTGGCATATAAAATTTATTGATTGATGTGAAAAGTGTGGAAAGAGTTTAGACCTACAATTTTAAACTAATTTTAAAGAATTCTGGTGGCAAAAGATCTTCTTCCAGTGCTATTGATGAGGGAAGCACTGGGATTCCAACCTTGCCCTCAGCAGAAATACATAGCTTTAAAAAAATAGCTCCCGTTTACCATATGGGAGGCCCCGGGTTCGGTTCCCGGGGCCTCCTGGTGAAGGCAAGCCCGCCCGCACGGCGTGGTTAGCTGACCCAGCGAGCACAAGCAGCAAGGGGGGGATAAATGAATAAATAAATAAAATCTTAAAATAAATAAATAAATAAAATAAAAAAATAAACTCCCCTGGGTCCCTGGTCCCTCTCTCCCCTCCTTCCCCCCTTTTTCTCCACGGAATCCACAGTCAGGAAGATAAGCACCCTAGGCTGCCCCTTTGAATTGAAATTTACAACTCTATACAGTAATGACTCTTTTCCTCCCTAATGGCCTTCTGCTTTTAGAAAGATAAGCTAACCTTGCTTCTCTGCCTTTGTGACCCTGCCTGCCTGCTTGCTCAGGAATTTGTCCACTTAGTGTACCTGTATAAACTTATGAAAATCGGAAAACAGGGCTCAGAATTTGGAGAATGAACTCTCCTCTGGGCCCACACGTAATAAAACTTTGTTCATCTGTACTCCCAAGAGTGCCGTTTGGGTTATTTCTGGCTGGCTGCAACATTTGGTTCCCTGGCAGGAAAACCCAACGGAGCAGGCCCATTGTGCCTACGGCTTGGGGCTGACGGGTGCGGAGGGAATGAAGTGGGCACCGCCTGTCCAGGACCTCCTTCTAAGGCGGTCCCCGCAGGCCGCATCCCTACACCCCGGCCTGACTCAGTGGGGAGGCAGACTGAACAGTACTAGAAGACTACGGAAAGATAAGGTCCCGGGTGCCAAGCCCTCAGTCAGGCCCGTCTCCGGATGGAAGAGGATACTAATCACCTCCTGAAATCTCGAGTAATGAGATTCTAGATGGGAAGTGGCTGTGGCTCGATCAGTAGGGCTCCTGTTTACCATATGGGAGGCCCCGGGTTCGGTTCCCGGGGCCTCCTGGTGAAGGCAAGCCCGCCCGCACGGTGTGGTTAGCTGACCCAGTGAGCACAAGCAGCAAGGGGGGGATAAATGAATAAATAAATAAATGAAATAAATAAAAATAAAAAAAAAGAGATTCTAGAATAGGGCAATCCCTGTGGGAGGGACTGCATAACCTCTGAGTGACTGTGTGAATGAGTAAGGACGGCAGAGGCTTGTGTCTGATGTACCAGTCTGTGACTCCTCGGCATATGCTATGGAGCCAGTGTGGGCCCTAACTTGTTTTCCGTGGCTCCGTCACACGACATTAACGGCCAACTCGAAATTTGCCCAGGTGCCTTAGCTAAGACGAGCCTAAGTTCTCGCGAGAGATGCGGATAAGCAGGCATCAGAGTGGTCTCAAAAGAGGCAACCCCTTCCTTTGTCTGTCTCGCACCACCGACTCAGGGTGTGGATTTAACACTGTTAATACCTGTGGGAGGGACCGCATAACCTCTGAGTGACCGTGTGAGTGAGTGAGGACGGCAGTGGCTTACATCTGCTGTACCAGTCTGTGACTCCTCAGCGTATGCTATGGAGCCAGTGTGGGCCCTAACCTGTTTTCGCGGCTACGTCATACAACATAACGGCCAACCCAAAATTTGCCCAGACGCCTTAGCTAAGACGAGCCTAAGTTCTCGCGAGAGACGTGGACAGGAGGACATCTGAGTGGCCTTGAAAGAGGCAACCCCTTTCTTTGTCTGTCTTGCACCACCGATGCAGGGTATGGGCTCATCACAGTCAAAACCTACTGTCTTAAACCGCATGCTCAAGAATTTCAAGAAGGGTTTTTCAGGAGATTATGGCATCCGGATGAACCCCAGAACCCTCCAAGCCTTATGTGAAGTAGAGTGGTCCACTTTTAAGGTTGACTGGCCCTTGGAAAGGACCCTGGATATAGCCAGGGTCCATGCAGTGTGGCTGGTCATTACAGGAACTCCAGGCCACCCTAATCAGTTTCCCTACATCGACTCTTGGTTGGATATAGCCCAGACTCTGGCCCCTTGGGTTCGATTGTGCGTTGGAAAAAAGGGACAGAGTAGTGTCTCGGTTGCACAGGAACGGGGCTCCAGAAGCCAGTCATTCATCAAGGGTCCTCAGAGGAGTACCCACCATCACCCCCACTGCCATACGATCCAGCCGCTCTAGCCTCTCTTCCTGGCCTGGGAGCGTAGGCAGATCTCCCACAAATACCCCCACCTTTGGCCTCTCCTCCTAGCCCAGGAATGCAGGCAGATCTCCCAGCAAAACCTCCACCTTCAGCCCCTCCAGGAACACTGACCCCCTCTGAGGAAAGCCCTGCAACCCCACTAGCAAGGAGACTCCAGTCAGCACAACCTGCGTTATAGATGCCCCTCCGTGAAACACAGGGTCCGGCCCAGATCGGCGAAAATGGGACCATCCAACCCAGGAAGCCTGTATTATACTACTAGCCCTTCACAACTACATATCTCTTAAACTGGAAGCACCACACCCCCTCCTACTCGGAAAAATCCCAGGCCCTTATTGATCTCATGGAATCCATTTTCCAAACCCATCGTACTACTTGGGATGATTACCGCCAACTCCTCCTGACTTTATTTAATACAGAGGAGAGACGACGAATTCTGACGAAAGCCCGAAAGTGGCTGCAAGAGCAGGCCCTTACTGGCGTCTTCAACCAGAAGATTGGGCACGAGAAGTGGCACCAGAAATCCAACCTAACTGGGACTTCAACACTGAACAGGGACTGGTTGCACTCCAGCAATACCGGAAAGTGCTCCTCCGAGGGGTCTGAGAGGGGGCAAAACAACCCACAAACATGACAAAGATGACTTTAGTTACTCAAAAGCCTGATGAGTCTCTGGGAGATTTCTATGAACGGCTTTGCAAAGCCTTCAGAATCTATACCGCTCTTGACCCAGAAGCTCCAGAAAACCAGAGGATAGTGAATGTCACCTTTGTTGCACAGGCAGCAACAGACATTAAAAGAATGCTCCAAAAATTAGAAGGGTTCGCGGGCATGAACATCTCTCAACTACTGGAAGTTGCCAACAAAGTATTTGTCAATCAAGACGAAGCCGCCAAATGAGAAGCCAAGAAGCGAATGAAACATCAAGTCTCCCTACTAGCAGCAGCCTTAGGAAATCCTGACCCCACCAGACGAGAAGGACCACCTTGAAAAGGGGGGACAAGTGCCAGAAGGGTGCTGCTGGCCAGAGACCAATGTACTTACTGCAAAGAGAGTAGACACTGGAAAAGTGAGTGCCCCCAAAAGATTCAGGCACACAGAAGGAACATCCCTAAAGGGAAATATCAACCTGAGCCCCAAGACTATCTGCTCGGGCTGGCAGGACTCAACCCTGAATAGGGGCGACTGGGCTCACTGGAACTTGGCCCCCATGAGCCCATGGTCAAACTACAAGTTGGGGGCCAGTCAATGACTTTCATGGTGGACACTGGCGTTGAACATTCTGTGGTCACAATCCCCGTCACTCCCTTTAGCGGAAAAACTGCTAATATCATAGGCACGACTGGGGACCAGTCAAGCCAACGGCCTTTTTGCCAGTCAAGAATTTGCCAGTTCGGTGGCCACTAAATAACTCATGAATTTCTGTAACCTGCCTGAATGTCCAGTTCCCCTGCTTGGTAGGGACCTCTTAACCAAACTGGGAGCCCAGATTACCTTCAAACCTGAAGAGCCAGCAAGCTTAAGCCTTGGGACTGGCCTCACTCTCCTCACCGTGCCCCAAATCAAAGAATGGAGACTTCATGCGGAAGAAAGTTCAGGTCAGAATCTGGAAAAACTGCTGGAACGTTTCCCCCAGGTTTGGGCAGAAAAAAACCCACCAGGAATGGCACAGAACCATGCACCTATCATCATCGACCTGAAGTCTGGAGCGATCCTGATCCGGCAGAGGCAGTATCCAATCCCCTGTGAAGCGCAATTGGGCATAGCCAAACATATAGATCGCCAGAAGAGAGAGGGGATCCTAATCGAATGCCAGTCACCTTGGAACACCCCATTACTGCCAGTAAAAAGCCAGAGGGGACCAGATATCGACCAGTGCAGGATTTATAAGCCATTAATAATGCCACTCTCTCCTTACATCAGGTTGTTCCCAACCCGTACACCTTGTTAGGACAGCTGCTGCCTGAAGCCGCCTGGTTCACTTGCCTGGACCTGAAAGATGCCTTCTTCTGCCTGTGGCTGGTCCCCCTGAGCCAGCCTCTGTTTGCCTTTGAATGGGAAGATCCCAAAACCCAGCAGAAAACTCAGCTGACCTGGAGCCTGCTCCCACAGGGCTTCAAAAACTCCCCTACTCTTTTGGGGGAAGCTTGGCAGCAGATTTGGCCACCTACCCCTGGGAAAACTGCAGGTATGCTCTCTTACAATATGTAAATGACCTCCTACTTGCCAGTGAAATGGAAGAGTACTGCTGGAGAGGAACGAAGTTTCTCCTACTAACACAGACTGGATACAAAGTGTCTTGGAGAAAGGCCCAGATCCGTAAACAGCAAGTCAAGTACCTGGGGTTCAGCATCATACAAGAGCACCAGACACTCGGACCCGAATGAAAGAAAGTGATCTGCACCATCCCTACACCCACCACAAAAAGAAAGCTTCACGAGTTCCTCGTGAAGGGGCTGCAAGGTTCTGCTGCATCTGGATTCCCGGGTTTGCAGCCATGGCCAAGCCCCTTAAGTTTTGACAGATCCGGAAAAAGAGCCTCTTGCCTGGGGAGAAGCTCAACAGGGGACCTTTCAAAACATCAAAAGACAACTCGGCGAGCCCCTGCCTTGGGGCTCCCAGATGTAACTCGGAACTTTAACCTGTTCATGCATGAAAAGAACAGAGTAGCATTGGGGGTTCTCACACAAACAGTCGGCCTCTAGCAAAGACCTATTGCTTTCCTCTCCAAGCAGCTAGACTCCGTGGCTGCAGGGTGGTCACCCTGCCTAAAAGCCTTGGCAGCAACCATGACCCTTGACAAAGAAGCTGACTAACTCTTGGGCAGGCAATTCATGTTATGGTGCCACACGCAGTCACTGTCCTAATGAACTCACACAGGCATCGGTGGATATCGAAGCCCCGCCTCGCACATTATCAAGGTTTACTCTGTGAAATACCCAGAGCGACAATAGAAACAGTGCACAGTCTAAACCCTGCCACCTTTTTGCCAGAGGAGGAAGGGGCTCCAGAACATGACTGTGTTGAAGTGACAGAAGACGTTTACGCCAGTCGCCCCAACCTCCAAGACAAACTGCTCCCTTCCCCAGATCAGACACTATTCACAGATGGGAGCAGTCTTGTTAAAAACAGGGAAAAGCTTGCTGGGTATGCAGTCACCACTACCGAATGGGTGGTGGAAGCAGCATCTCTACCACGGGGATGGTCTACGCAACGGGCAGAGCTCTGGGTGTTGGTCCGAGGCCTGCAGCTGGCCACTGGGCAAGCGGTAAACATTTACACTGACTCTAAATATGCATTTGCTACCGTTCATATCCATGGGGCAATTTATAAAGAAAGCGATCTCCTAACCACAGGGGAAAAGGAAATCAAAAACAAAGAAGAAATTCTCCAACTGTTAGAAGCAATCTGGAAACCAAACAAAGTCGCCATCATCCACCGCCGGGACATCAGAAAGGAATGGATATGGTCGCTCAAGGAAACAGGTTAGCTGAAGGCAGCTCGGCAAGGAGCTGAAGGAACCAACGGAATACAAGTCCCAGAATTAACACCACAGCTGTCTCTCTTAGGCCAAGAGACTGATCAACTAAGCTATACCTGGAAAGAACAGGAGTGGGCTGAAAGAGAAGGGGGAAGACGAACCCCCGAAGGCGTGTGGTGATCCCAGATAACCAGATTTTTGTACCAAAAGGAGCTGCTCATGCCCTCATCCAGCAATACTACCAACTCACCCACCTAGGAAAAAGTGCACTAGAAGTCTTGCTTGGGAGATACTACTACATAGCCCGGCTAACTTCTCTCTGTGCCACCATCAGCAACCAGTGCCAAGTTTGTGTCAAAAATAACCCCTTGCAGGTCCCCCATACTCTGGCAGGTGTCCAACACACGGGAACGGCCCCCTTTGAAGATATCACAGTAGACTTCACAGAAGTGAAACCAAGTCAGGGGTACAAATATCTGTTGGTGATGATATGCACGTTTTCAGATTGGGTCGAAGCTTTCCCCACCCAAACCAAGAAGGCAAGAGAAGTGACTAAGGCTTTACTTAGAGAAATCATTCCATGACACGGACTGCCACTGTCAATTGGAAGTGATAATGGCCTGGCCTTCGTGGCTGCCATAGTCCAAGAGCTAGCAAAAATGTTAGGTATCAAGTGGAAACTCCATACCACTTACAGGTCCCAGAGCTCAGGGAAAGTTGAACGCATGAATCGAACCCTCAAAGCCACCCTAGCAAATTCTGCCAGGAAACTGGTCTCCCTGGGTAGACTTACTTCCCTTGACCCTTCTCCGAGTTAGGTATACCCCAGGACTCACTGGCTATTCACCCTTTGAAATTCTATTTGGGCGGCCACCCCCAATTATCCAGGCCTTCAGAGGAAATCTCAAACTTCTGGGGGAGGCTAGCCAAGATTCCATTCTCCAGCAACTAGGGAAAACTCTAGCTGAAATACATAAAACTGTCTTGTCCTGGAATCTCATCCCCCCTGGAACACCCGGTGCACCCCCACTGGCCAGGGGACCTAGTCTGGGTCAAAGACTAGAAAAAAGAACCCCTTCAGCTTTCCTGGACAGGTCCACATACTGAGATCCTTGTAACTCCTACTGCTCTTAAAGTTGCAGGCATCGTCCCTTGGATCCATCCTTCCAGGGTCAAGTAGGCACATCTTGATAAAGAGCAGGACAGCTGGACAGCCCAACCCATACCCAGTCACCCCTTGAGAGTGCGAGTCACCCGGGATCCTCGAGCAACGACCTCCTCATTTGAGGAGGTCTGAATGACTGAATGGACCCCTGCTCCTGGTGGATCCTGTGCTTATACGGCCTGCTCGCCTTGGTATTTGGAGTTGGACTGGCTGCTGTGGCCCTTGCAGACTGGACTGTTGTGAATAGAGCCCTAATTGCAATTGCTTACTGATGTACTGATAGGATGTTTCTGTGCCTTAACTTGCTTGTCCTTTACTTCCTCACCCCCTCCCTAAGAGCCCCAAAATCTATGGCAACTACAAGTTAGTCAAAGCTGGGGCAAACAATCCGTGCTGAACGCTTCAGTGCCATTCTCAGCAGGTGTAACTTCAGCCTCTGTAATATTTGACGCTTGCAGGGCAATCCAAGATCACACTCCTTACACCTTGCTGGTTGCCCCATACCCCCACGCCCCCATACCGGCCCCCAGGAGAGAGTGTAGGGGTTGCAGCTATGGGAGTTATGACAAATACCTCTGCTGAGACCCCCAAGAAGGCAGAGGATTCTGCCACTCTTGGAGCTTGCTAGTAGGTGCCAACGCTCCTTGGAAGGGAGTCCCACCGACTTCTCTGTATCTCCTACAGAAAATCCCCAGCCCGGGAGGGTGTAGCATAGAAACCTGTGACCCTATAAAAGTCACCTTATTAAGCATAACTACCGGATCAGAAAATACCTTTTTAAAGGCCCAGGCAGGACTGAAACTAGGAATCAGAATATACAACCCATCAGGGCTGGACCCAGAAGACCTCATACTGGTCCAACTAATTCCAGTAACCCAACCCCCAGAAAAAGCCCTGATGAAAAATATCAGTAAAGACGCCCAGACACTAAAAGCCAAAGTTAAAACAGCCCCCTGCAACGTTCTTTTGAATCAAGTTCGAAATTTCCACCAACTCCTAAATAAATCTCGACCTGATACAGCTGGCTATGCACTTCCTCCAGTCTAACCATCTTCCCTGACCTGTGTCCCAAGGAACGTAACCCCCCTAACCCATGACAGCTCTGCGGCAGGAACCAGACCCCTCCCAGTCCGCATAACTGAACCTCTAGGAAAACTGGCTAACTGCAAAAACCTAACTACCAGGTCTCCTTCAACCATCCTCCCTCTTGGAAGGGCCAACTGTGACACCACCCGCCCACTCAATAAGCCAGACCGATGCGCCGCAAACTCCACCATCTGGGTCTGTGGCACCAATGCCTACCAGTGCCTACCCCTGGATGGCCAGGGCATCTGCTCCTTGGCTTGGCCAGTACCATCATTTTTGGTGTATGGAAATGAATTGCCTGAAGAGCTCTCCTGAGCCAAACGAGCAATACAGGCAATTCCGATACTCTTAGGACTAGGAGTAGTCAGGAGTGCAGCAGTAGCGGGGGCTTCTCTCACAGTTGGTCAGGAAGGCTTACAATCACTAGCTCGGGAAACATCAAATGACCACGAAGAAATATCGGGGTCTCTCAACAGGTTGCAAGACTAGATAGACTCGTTTGCGGAAGTGGTTTTGCAAAACAGGCAAGGATTAGACTTGCTCACTGCAAGTTTGGGGGGGATCTGTCAGGCCCTGGGGGAAGAATGCTGTTTCTATGCAAACTCCTCAGGAATAGTTAGGGCCAAAGTGGCCCTGCTAAAGTAACAGTCCAAAGATCGTTTCAACCATGTATACCAGGCATTTGCCAACAGAAATTACTTCCAGTATCTCCTCTCCTGGATTTTGCCATTTATGCCAGTAATAGCCTCAGTCTTTTTCCTCTTAACTTTTGGGCCATGCATTCTATGGTACCTAACACAAACATCACTTCCCACTTAAACGCCTTAAAACACCAAGTAATGCCTCGTGTTAAATATCAGCCCTTGGGGACTATAGAAGAATCCCCATGATACCAAGTGATGCCCCATAAAGAATTATAAAGGTATCAAAAGGGGGGGAATGATGATGGAAGCACTGGGATCCCAACCCCGCCCTCAACAGAAACCCACAGCTTTAAAAAAATAAATTCCCCTCAGTTCCTGGTCTGTCTCTCCCCTCCTTCCCCCCTTTTTCTCCACGGAATCCACAGTCAGGAAGATAAGCACCCTAGGCTGCCCCTTTGAATTGAAATTTACAACTCTATACAGATAATGACTCTTTTCCTCCCTGTATTAGTCAGCCAAAGGGGTGCTAATGTGAAATACCAAAAATGGGTTGGTTTTTACAAACGGTATTTATTTGGGGTAGAAGTCCACAGATCCCAGGCCATAAAGCATTAAGTTTCTTCTCTCACCACAGTCCATTGGCACGTGTTGGAGCAAGAGAGTTGCTGGCGTTTGCCAGAGTTCAGGCTTCTGGGGTTCCTCTCTTCCCGGGGCTGCATTTCTCTCCAGGCTTAGCTCCTGGTTCCTCCACAAGGTCAGCTGTAGATGATCAGGCGAAAGGCTTGCTTCTCTTCTCCTGGGGCCTTTTTCCAACATCAAAACTGTTTCTCAAAAGACTGTTTCAACTGTCCTTTGCCTTGCCTTTTATATTCCATTCCCCACCCACCAAGGGGTGGGGCTCAACGCCCTAATCCTAACCTAATCATGCCCAGATTAACAATCAGTTTACAAGCATGATTCAATTATATTTTTGGAATTCATAATTACATCAAACTGCCACATTCCACCCTCTGAATTCCAAAAATACATTACAATATTTTTAAAAAACTTAAATCAGTAGCAATCCAAGTACAAAATCATATCAAAATCATTTTAAAGAAATACAGTTTGTCTTCAGGCAAAGTCCCATCTGCTATAGACCTCTGAATCTTACAAAATCATTTAACTGTTTCTAATACACAAATGGAAAGACAAAGGATAAACATTTTCAATATCATAAGGAGAAATTGGGATGTTAAACATGAGTCATGGATCCTCTACAGTTCAGTAAACTTGCAGGGCATCCTCCATTCGATTTCAAAGTCTGAGAGTCATTTTTAAGAAGATGTTTTCTTTTCCTTGGGGCCACATGGGAACCCAGCCTTTCCACAGGCTTGCCCAACAGCCATTTTCTTGGTTCCACCCTCATCGAGCATCTGGGTGTTGACCAAGCTCCAGACCTCACCCTCCGAGAGTATTGGGGTGATTGCCACACCTTACCCAATCTTTGGGTTAGAGTCTTCGCCCTCCTAGCACAGTGAGGTGAAGACAACATTCCCCCTAACCTTTGGCATACAGGCTCAACCCTCTCAGAGCAACGAATTGACCACCTGGCCTTCTCTAATCTATGGGGGACAGGTACACCCCTCTCAGACTTATGGGGTGTTGACCTTAACCACCCTAATCTTTGAGGAATGTGCTCCACCCTCTCTGCACACTGGGATGGCAAAACTCTCCCAGAATATCGGGTGGGGACATCCACCATCTTCAACTGCTGGGGAAAACTCACCCTCTCTGCACCATGGGGCATCAAAACTTTCTCAGAACATTGGGTAGGAACATCCACCCTCTTCAAATGCAGGGGCAAATTCACCCTCTCTGTACACATGGGTGGGGCTCCTCTCTTGGCCCAAGGAGATGTCTTAAGTCCAGATCTCTGCTTCCACGGTTTTCTTCTTAAAGCTGATTCTCCTTCAATCTCTCCTTTCATTGTCCTCTTTTGTCCAAGCTGACAGTGGTTTTGCTCATACAGCTCTCTCAAAAACTTTGTTGGTTTAGCATGCAGGAAGCAGGGGTCCAAGCCATCAGACAGTAAGACTTTCCACAAGTCTTTCCTAGATAACTGCATCTTCAATTCTGAGTTACGAGTTCCAAGTTTAGTAAAGTCTTCAAATAGGGCATTTTCATCTGGGAATTTGATTTCCACATACTTGGAAGTTCCAGAATCAGTTTCTGTTTTCTTTGTGCCCAAAAGTTCAGTCCTTAGTGTATTTCTCTCATCTAGTATTTTGCTATAAGCTGCAAGGAGAAGCCAAGCCACATTCTCCGAGTTTACCTTGAAAAGTTCTTTAGCTAAATGCTCTGGTTCACCATTTTTAAATTCTGTCTTCCATATAACACCAGGAGTTAATCTTGTTAAGTTCTCTGCAACTTTAAAACATGGATCGCCTTTCCTCCAGTTTCCAATAAAAGTTTCATCATTTACTTCTAAGGCATCATAGAAAGTCTCTTTAGCATCCATATTACTATCAACAGTTTCTTCAAAGCGATTTAGGCCTTTTCCATCAAGCATTTCACAATTCCTCCAAAAAAAATACCCCTTACCCATTTATAAAACTGTTCCAACATTTTGGTAATTACAAAAGCACTTCCCCACTCCTCGGTACCAAATTCTGTATTAGTCAGCCAAAGGGGTGCTAATGTGAAATACCAAAAATGGGTTGGTTTTTACAAACGGTATTTATTTGGGGTAGAAGTCCACAGATCCCAGGCCATAAAGCATTAAGTTTCTTCTCTCACCACAGTCCATTGGCACGTGTTGGAGCAAGACAGCTGCTGGCGTTTGCCAGGGTTCAGGCTTCTGGGGTTCCTCTCTTCCCGGGGCTGCATTTCTCTCCAGGCTTAGCTCCTGTTTCCTCCACAAGGTCAGCTGTAGATGATCAGGCGAAAGGCTTGCTTCTCTTCTCCTGGGGCCTTTTTCTAACATCAAAACTGTTTCTCAAAAGACTGCTTCAACTGTCCTTTGCCTTGCCTTTTATATTCGATTCTCCACCCACCAAGGGGTGGGGCTCAACGCCCTAATCCTAACCTAATCATGCCCAGATTAACAATCAGTTTACAAGCATGATTCAATTATATTTTTGGAATTCATAATTACATCAAACTGCCACACTCCCTATTGGCCTTCTGCTTTTAGAAAGATAAGCTAACCTTGCTTCTCTGCCTTTGTAACCCTGCCTGCCTGCTTTCTCAGGAATTTGCCCGCTTAGTATACCTATATAAACTTATGAAAATCGGAAAACAGGGCTCAGAATTTAGGGAGTGAACTCTCCTCTGGGCCTGCGCATAATAAAACTTTGTTCATCCGTACTCCCAAGAGTGCCATTTGGTTATTTCCGGATGGCCGCAATACTATATTGAGTTTGTGGTAACTGTTGCCTCAAATTCATCTTTCACGTTTCCAATTGAGTAACATATTGAAACAGTGGATCTGATTTTGTCCCTTTCCCATAAAATCCTTCAGTAGCCCTCTATGTCCTGGCCTCTGCCTCTCTCTTCAGCCTTCTCTCTCCTAATTTACATTCTAAATCAATGCATTTTAAAAAGTTTGCTAAAGGCTGCCAATGCAAAAATACCAGAAATAGGTTGGCTTTTATTATGGGAAGTATTAGGGTAAAATCCTACAGTTCTGAGGCTGTGAAAATGTTCAAATCAAGGCATCATCAGAGATGCTGTCTCACCAAAAGTCGGCTGCTAGCAGACCCTGGACTCCTGCCACATGGCAAGACAAAATGGTGGCCACACTCTGCTTTCTCCAGGCTCTCTTTCTCGGCTGTAGCTTAGCTATGGGCGATCAGGCATATGGCTCATCTCCCCCTTGGCCTCGGCTCTTCAGCTTTGGGCTGCTCTGCTGATTCCAGCCTCTGGCCTCTCTCTCAGCCCCTCAGGGTTTCTCTGTCTTTCTGTGGTAGTAGGTGATCCTGGAATCCTCTCTCACATGGCAGGGTAAGAATGGCAGCTCTCTTTCTCTGTGTTCCCTTTATATAAAACTCCAGTAAAAGGAACAGGGACCACCCTGAGTCCCCCAATCTAATCAAAGGCCCTTAACTGAAGCAATCTAATTAAAAGGCCCTTTGATTGAATCTCATCCAAAGGTCCCACATAAAATAGGTTCACATGCACAGGAATGGGTTAGCTTAAGAACATAATCTTCTGGGGTCCACAAAATACTCACACCAGGACAAATGTGTTCCTCATTCTGTTTCACCATCTTAGATTTGGATTGTCACTATTCTAGTAATGGATACAAACAAAGGATCAGGACAGTGGGAAATGAGATATTTTAAATTTAACCTCTTCTTTCCCAGTAAGTATTTATTGATGGCCCACCATTCTCTCCCCTAAATTTCAGTTTAGTGCTCTTTCTTGGAGCACTCATGGTACTCTCCACAAAGCTTGAATATGACATTTATCACCTAACACACATGTAGCTGCCTTACTTTGTCTCCTCTCTGGACAGCAGACTACATGAGTAAAGATCTAAATCTTCTGTTTCTGTTTCTTAGTACCTACCCTGGTGGCTGACAACAGCAGCTGTTGAGTTAGTAGGTGTAGAAAGAAGGAATGCATATCCCAAAGAAACAAAGGGGACTATTAAGTAATTTTTAACAATAAACAATTATGAGCACAAAATTGGCTCATAATTTGGAAGTAAGTTATTTTTCCCTTGATTGTTTCATAGACCACCACACAATATGAAACTAAATCAGATGTTTTACTCTTTGATATCCTCTGGATGGATATCTAAAGTTATAGTTTTGCCAACACTGTTGCCAATCTTAGCATTTATTTCAGGTGAAATAGTAATATTGGCTTATTTGGGGTAGCGGTGAAAAGCCTGTGCTTTGAGGCAGATAAAGCTAGGTTCAAATTTTGGCTCCTGTGAAAATATGAACAAGCTGTTTTAACCTTTATCTTTTCTCAACTGTGAATTGAAGTTACCCCTCAGGGCTGTGGTATAGGATGAAACCAGATCATATATGTAAAGCAATTAGCATCCTGCCTTGCTCAAAGTGAATGTTCAAGAAATTGTCGATATTTTAGATTATTATACCAAAAAAGTGGTCAAATTGAGACAAGTCACCCAAATGATCTGCATTCCCCTACCTCCTTAAGGAAAATATATACCCAAAAAGAAACTTATATTTCTTTTTAGTGAAAAACATAAATTATTCCAAGGAAATCAGAGAATATTTCTCTGTCCTTACTTAACATTAGTGTGTGTACTCACCTTCACCTCTAATTTTTTGGTAGGTGAGGGATGCAGATGAGGACTCAGATAATGAACTAAAGTTTTAGAAGCTTCCCTATATATAATGTGACAATTGGAGCAGCTTTTGCCCACTATGCTTTTATGCCCAGTATCACTATGGAAGCTACCTAATACAAACAGAGCGTTAATCTTTAAAAATGAACACTCAGTCTCTGAGAAAATAAGATTGAATTAGTTGTTCTCTGCTTACTGTGTTCTCAGAGCCCACAATCTTGTACAGAAATAAATGTTTTATCTCTTACAAAAAATCTCACTAATGTTGGGAAGAGCAATTCCTAAACTCATTGCAGATTAACAGAGCTGTCAAAAAACTAGGGAAATGACAAACTTCAATGCTACAACTGCTATAAAATTCTCAATTGCTTTAGAACATTTTCCCTTTTATTTACAAAATGACAGAGTTTAGAGTTATTTAAAAGATGTAATTGAAAATCAATATTATCATAACATCAAGCTGGAGCCTACTTTTCCATTAAAAAAAACATAGTTATTATTTGTTATGGGAATTATTAACCACCAACATGAAATTTAAGTTATGAATAAAAATTTAGAAAAAACATTTTTTTAATACAGGAAGGAATGAATACACACATATAAAGAAAAGGAAGAAGTCAGAAGTAAATGTCTCAAATTGTTAGCAGTATCTGAAAAGATACTTAATATTATTAAGGAAATTAAAATTATGATTAAATACAGGTATATACTCATTAGAATGTCTAATATTAAAATGAATGACCAAACCAAATGTTGGCAAGAATGGGGAAAAATTGGAACTCTAATACACTACAGGTGGTAGGACACTATAGGAAGCAATGTAAATTGTGTAACTAGTCTAGAAAATAATTTCTTGAAAGACGGTTTGGAAGTTTCATAGAAAGTTAAACATATGCCTAACATATAACACAGTAATTCCAATCCTTGATATTTACTGAAGAGAAAGCATATGAAAGTATATGTCCATATAAATTCCTGTACATAAATATTTATAGCAGCTTTATTTGTAATAGCCAGAAACTGGAGACAAACTTTTGGGCTGATGGATACCTTGATAGTGGCAATGGCTTCACAGGTGTATACATGTGTGAAAACTTATCTAATTGTCCAAATGTCCCTCAACAGGAGAACGGATAAGCAAAATGTGGTATATATATACAATGGAATATTATGCAGCCTCAAAAAGGAATGAAGTTCTGACACATATTACAACATGGATTATCCTATGTGAAATTAACCAGATACAAAAAGACAAGTATTATATGATTCCATTTATATAAAATATGTAGAATAAGCAAATTCAGACAAATAGAGGTAGAAAGCAGATTAGAGGTTACCAGGGACTGGGGTAAGGAAAAGGGGGAGTTAATGCTTAATGGGTACAGAGTTTCTGTTATTGGGTGATGAAAAAGTTTTGGTAATGCATGGTTGTGATGGTAGCACAATATTGTAAATGTAATTGATGCCACTGAATCACATACTTAAAGTGGTTAAAATGGCAAACTTTGTGTTATATTTATGTTACCACAACAAAAAATAAATTAAAAGAAGTTTTAGAATTAAAGAGATTTATCTTCTAAATTCCTAGTCTCCTAGGGCAAGCTGCTCAGGAGAAAGGTTACCAGAGCAGAACATTTGTTGAGAGCACTCATCACCACCTTGCTAGAGATGACAAGCACATAGTTCACCAGCTCTGGCAATACATGATCAAGTGCTTTTTGCGGCATGTCGTTATAAGCATCTCTACACCCTGCTTGAATAACACTGGAGTAGTCAGGCATTCAGCTTTTGAGCTAAAACGGAGATTCTGATCGTGGATTCTAATCTTGGAGAAAGAATCTTGGATTCTTGGATAGGGTAACATCTAGAAATCTATGAAATGTGCTAAGAGGTTGTGAGCCAAATATCAAGACTTAACATAGTCTTGACTATGTTAACTCAAAAGGAGAGAATTAGTGAAAGTAACAAATGATTCAAGAGCTTAACACCACAACAGAAATATTGTGAAGAATACTCATTCCATGGGATGGGGTGAGGTGGGTAGCAGGGTGTGTGAGGCTGTGTGTGTGTGTGCGTGTGTGTGTGTGTGTGTGTATGCATGCTATTCATTTATTGTCAACCGAGTTAGGAAGATTCTATCAATAAGATGAGGTTCTCACTCAGGAGGATCTTTAGGCTTGGAATAGGGGGAGGCTTAAAGATGTGACACTAAATTAGGTTCAGGGCTAGGGATAATTCCCACCACATATTAATTTTTCTTTACTCACATCTCTTAGGAAAGAATCCTATATCTTTTTTTCCATAGGATGATGAGCCATTTGGTAGCAGATCTTGGACCTAGCTAAGCCTTTGTACATAGAGGAATCTTCTGTGGGATAATGAGATTCAATTAGAAAATGGGGAGTTCTTCTAAAATAGGGTTTGATGAAATTTCTATACAATGTTAAAGCATATCGTACCTCCATTCTTCAAACTCAACCTTATTCAACTCAACAATGGAGCTGGAGAGGCTTATACACTATGGGTCTCTTTCCAACCCACGACCGTGTGGATAACGAATCCACTCAGGGGCATTTATAGTATTTTACACGCAAGCAGCCTAATGGGAAAAGAATACAGATGTTAATTTTAGAAACAATTCTGATCCTTCCTCTGGTACCTAGTCTAAGATCCAGGCATACTTTATTGTTTTGTGCAATTAGGAAATCTGCTATGTAGCCTCTAAATTGAAATTTCTGTTTGTGATTATCTCACTATCAGGAGATGGAGAAGAAAGGCAAGGCAAGTGCCTTCCTGTGCATGGGAATTTTACTTCTGAATAGTGATACGATGATATCCTCTCCAAAGGAGAGAGGTAAGTGCGATATATAGTAGGTTTTCCTTAAAAAATGCATAACACATGAGGGATAGTGTTACACTGGTTATCATGTCCTGCATAGAAGAACAATTTGATTTTCTCAACAAGTCTCCCTAATGAAAATAAAGGATTGAGCCAATAATAATAACACCTCCACTCTTCTAAGTTTTTATAGAAATTAACCAGAATCAGAAGTTCCTTTTTCTCACGAAAAAGGTTTAGAGGCAAGGGCCCAGAGAGAATTAGGCTTTTCTCAGTGAGAGGAAAGATGGAGTGATCTTCTAAATATCTGAGTCCTGGTCAGAGAGCAGTACTGCAGTGGGTACTGTCCTGCTGTTCTAACTCTTCCTTTGAAGCCCCAATGAGAGGTCAGCCCATTTGAATAGTTGTTCAAGAAGAGTCCTAATACCACAACCATTGGGAACTACATATAATTCAAAGGAAGAAATTCAGGAACTAACAGAGGAATCCACCCTAGGACCAAGGCCAAAAGAATTAGGTTGAGTTACTTCTTTTTCCCTCTCAACATCCAAATTTTAGTATAATTTCTCCTATTTGTAAAAGGTTTGACATATTCAATTTGGTCAATGTGAGTGGACTAGATATAATCAGAAACAGTCTCCAACAGAAGTTTAAGATGAAGTTTCCCTAAAGTAAGTCTTCTCCCAGGTTATGACCATCAGCAAGGAATTTTGATGTTGTTCTGAGAGGTCTAACTTAGCAGAAGGAACATTTCCAGTAATGATAGGCATTTAAATCCCATGGGGAAGGGGAGAGAAGAGATTCCATCATCTGACCTCCCTGTGTCTGACCCAGTCTTTTTCTGTACATTTCCCTCCATCAGCAGATCTCTATTCTGAATCTCCACATACTAAAACACATTCGATAAGATTTAAAAAAAAAAACTACTTCTGCCAGATCCTCTCAGAATTCTGGTTCAATTGGCTCAGGGAGGGCCAGGGCTTCAGTATTTCAAAGCTCCCCATGTTATTCTAGCATCACTTTCCTAGGTTCTAGCACAATGCTACACTCATGGTAGATTCTCATTAAATGCCAGCTAAAACTGGTAATAAGTATGCCATGATTCAAATAAGGGACATTATTTTTAAGTCCATGCCATTTAAAATATACGCTATTTGTGTCTCTGAACATTTTGACAGAGCTTCAAGGCATTTACAACTATTCATATTGAGAAATTTGCAGTTTTTCATGGCTCAGTTTTGTAGACGTCTACCAGTTGTGTTATATTCAGTAAACTAGCCTCAACAAGGTAAGAGAAAACGCCAAAAATTAGCACTCCTACTGTTCAGGAGAGTATATGTTGTCTTCCTGTAACTGCTTCAATTCTAGCACTTAGCGGGAAGACATTTAAATTTTTATTGTATTCCTATCAATCAGGGAAAAAAGAGAATTTACAAGTTTGACACTAAACAATCACAGATGGAAGATTTGAAGTAAGATCACACATTTTCACACTGAAGTACGATATAGCAATAAATGCAGAATGACACTTAGGACAAAACCCATCCAACTTTCCTTGTGGCCTTAGGGAGATTGTAAAGTAGTCATTAAAGAATGTCCCACAGAATTTTCAAATGTCAAAATACAATATAATCATATTGAGAAAATCCTTCAAATTTAGTAATGGAAATTTCATAATACTGCTGAGAAAGAAAATTGCCAGTTTGTAATTATGCCTCTTTCTCCACAGGTATCACTCATTACAGAAATAAGAATAACACCATGGTAATGAAATCCCTAAATAATAAAGTAGTAAAAAATATATGTATATCAGAGGATAATAAAGTAGTAAAAAATATATGTATATCAGAGGACCCCATTATAAGCAAAAAGGAGTTTGTTCTCTATCGTTATGATTTTAGTTTTTATATATATTGAGCAAACAATATAAGAAAAGCTGAAACACTTTCTGAGGTAAATTTTTTAAATCTATTTTAGAAAGCTTCTCAATAAAGCCCAGGAAATCTTCAGGAGCAGTCCTATTGCTGTTTTCCTTGTTTGCTCTCAGAAGTGTAAGTCCAGTCCCCTGGTCATTCAAGGACAACTGGATTTACCACATACCCTTATCTGCCCCAATATTCCTTCTCTCCCTTCCTGTCCTCTCAAATGCTCTTGTGTCCACTACAAGTTTTGTTCTGTGACCAGAGAATTTCCCTGTATCTTCGACATTCTCTTGAAATGCTCTCTTTACTTCCTAGCATTAAAAACATCTGTTTTTTTTTTTTTTCTTTATTAGAGAAGTTTTGGGTTTACAGAACAATCATGCGTAAAATAAAGGACTCCCATATATCACCCTATTATCAATAACTTGAACTGGTGTGGAATATTTGTTACAATTGATGAAAGCACATGTTTATACTTGTACTCTTAACTACAGTAAATGGCTTATTTAGTGTTCACTGTGTAGTGTAATTCCATAATTTTTTTAAAAAAATTATTTTATTGCTATATATACATTAACATTTTCCCTTTGAATCACTTTCAGGTATATATTGCAATGCTGCTAATTATGTACACAATGTTTTGCTACCATCAACACCATCCAATACGAAACATTTCCACCATTTCAGATAGGAACGCTGTACATTTTAAGCCTTAACTTCCCATTTCCTATGTCCACCCTGTCCCCTGGTAAACACATTCTAGATTCTGACTCTACTAGTTTGCTTATTCTAATTATTTCAAATCAGTGAGATCATACAATATTTGTCCTTTTGGTTCTGTCTTATTTTACTCCTTTGTGTCTGGCTTATTTTACTCAACATGATGTCTTTGAGGTTCATCCATGTTGTTGCATGTATCAGGACTTCATTCCTTTTTACGGCTGAATAATATTCCATCTTATGTATATAACACATTGTTATATATCCACTAATTGGCTGATGGACACTTTGGTTCCTTCCATCTTTTGGCAATTGTGAATAATGCCACTATGAACAGTTGTATGCAAATATCTGTTCAAGTCCCTGCTTTCAGTTCTTTGGGGTATATACCTAGTAGTGGAATTGCTGGGTTATATGGTAATTCTATACTGAGGACCTGCCAAATTGTCTTACATATTGGCTGTACCATTTCACATTGCCATCAGCAATGAATGAGTGTTCCCATCTCTCCACATCTTCTCCAACACTTATTTTCTTTTTTTTTTTTAATAGCAGCTATTCTAATGGGTGTAAAATGCATTTCCCTGATGGGCTCATAATGTTGAGCATCTTTTCATGTGCTTTCTGGCCATTTGTTTGTCTTCTCTGGAGAGATGTTGTTTTAGTTTGCTAAAAGCTGCTGGAAGCAATATATCAGAAATGGGTGGACTTTTACAATGGGGATTTATTAGGTTAAAAGATTACAGTTCTGAGGCTAAGAAAAATGCCCTAATCAAGGCTTCCTCAGGAGATGCTCTCTCCTGTATATCCACAGGAGATACAACTGTGGGCAATCAGGCACTTGGCAGGGCACAATGGCAGTGTCTGCTCATCTATCCTCTCTCCTCCAGGCCTTGTTGCTTTCACCTTCTGGTTTCAGTGGCCCCTCTCAGCTTCTGTGTTCTGTTGCTTTCAGCTTCTGACACCCTGGGCCTTCTCTCTCAGCTTCAGGGTTGATCTTTGCCTCTACAGCTTTTTTCTATGTCTGTGGATTTTTACTCCTCCATTTATAAAGGACTCCAGTAAGAGGATTAAGACCCACCCTGAGTCACACAGTCTAATCAGAGGCCCTTAACTGATATGATTTAATGAAAAGGTCCCACCTACAATAGGTTTACATGCACAGGAATGTATTAACTCTAAGGACATGATTTGCTGGGGTCCATGAAAGCTTCTAATTGCCACAAATGTCTATTCAAGTCTTTTGCCCATTTTCTAATTGGGTTGTTTGTTTTTTTGTTGTTAAGTTGAAGGATTTCTTTATATTGTGAATATGAAAACTTTATCAGATATGTGTTTTACAAACATTTTCTCCTGTTGGGTAGGTTGTTGTTTTACTTTCATTGTAAAGTCATTTGAGGCACAAAAGGTTTTAATTTTGATATGGTCCCATTTCTCTATTTTTTCCTTTGTTGCTTGTTTTCTCATATTTTCATTCTTGGAGATATCTATTTCATATCATCTACTTAGTTTTCAAACTTCTCTCATTTCTTCCTCTTCTCACTTCCAAATGAAGACCTCATTTAATACTTTACTGAGACTATAAAAGCTAGCAAGCATATACAATTCCACTTACAACCAGCCTACACCTACATGCAGTTTCATCTTTTTTATGTGAAGAAAGCATGCTTCTTTCTATCAATATTAGTCTCTAAAATGTGCTCTGGATTCCATAGTTGTTCCCTCAGGCATTCCCTTTCATTTCTACATCAATCTTTCTTTCTCTATGGAATCACCCTCTTAAATAAACCCAATCTGTATACAAACATGTTCTTACATTTCATAATAAAACAAATCTCTTTTGATCCTAAATTCCACTCCAAGTATCACCTTACTTAAGTACTCTCTTTCTTACACAAGCTTTTCAACATAGTTATTTACAAAAGTTGTCTTCTCTACTCACCTCACCTTCACTCTTAAACCCACTCCAGTCTGGCTTCTACCCTCACCATTCCTTAAAAATCACTCTTGTCTAGTTCACCAGTGGATACTTAACTGCACTAATTTTATTCAATATCTTAGCATCATTCAACATGGGTGGCCAGTTCCTTCTGTTTGTAATGTACTATCTTGGTTTTCATGATGCTACACTTTTCTGATTTTTCTTCTCTTTTCCTCATCATTCCTTCTCAGGAATTGCTGGCTCATCTTTGTTTAGACTTCCACATACTGGTGTTCCTCTAGGGTCTCTTTTTTCCCTGGGCTATGGTTCTCAATTCTAGGGCTAAGAACCACTGTTCACTTGACCTCAACAGTATTATGGCTCTGGCAATATTCATATGCTGAGATTTTTCAATTGTATTTCCCTAACCTTTGATATCTTCCCTGAGTTTATTAGCTATTTTACTTAAGTATTTCAATGAAATTTGAAGATAGTTTGTCTAAAACTAAACTCCTCACTTTTATTCCTAACCTGATTTCCTAACCCTATATTTCTTATGTGATTAAGTGGTACTACAGCTATTGGTTGCTTAAGCCAAAAACCTTGAAATCATTCTTTGACATCTCTCTGTTTCACATTCTACATCCAAACTATCACTAATACTTGCCAACAAATTCTACCAGCAAAATACATATCAACTCTTTTGGCCTATTTCCATTTCCACTGCCAACACCATCATACCTCTTGACAACTTCAACAACCTCCTGACTGGTATCCCAGCTTTCACTTTTACCCCATTCAATCTTCCAAAGAGCAATAAAAATTATCTTCTTAAAACAGAAATTGGGCCTTCATATGATTCTCCTTAAAGCCCATCTGAACTTAGACTGCAATGACTACCCCCAAGGTCTATAATATTCTTTACGATCAAATTACTGCTTACTTTTCTATCCTAATATCACTGCCCCTCGGTCTCTTGAGCACTAAGTTCCAACCACACCAAAATCTTTTCATTTCCTTGAATGGCCCAAGCATTTTTCCCAACTCAGTGCCTTTGAACACTTTGTTATCCTTCTTTAGGTAGCCCTTCTCTGAACTCTTTATAAGGAATCTTTTAAATCTTTAAAGATTTAACTTACAACCATCCTCACATCCACTGCCTTAACAATGGTTTTGTTTTCTCCATGGCACTTGTCAAAGCCTGTAGTTATTTTTTACTTATTTGCCATTTTTAGTTTGCTGCTAATAGAAACTAAGCTCTATGAGGAAGGGACTACATGAAACCTTCCCAGTGTTGCATCTCCAGCATTTAGCATAGCATCAAGTAACTAAAACAATTCTTGGAACAGAAAGGATACTTAAGTACTATATAAATTAATGAATGTGTGAATGAAAGCAATGATTCCTAAAAGTCACTAATACTTTAAGGACAGCTCTTAAAGGGCTGACTTGGAAAAAAAAAAAAAAACATTTAAAGACCATAAATATATATTTACTTATGTATTACAGTTATATATAATTACAATGTACATGTATATAACTATGTGTAATTATAGTTACACATATATGTGTATATATAATTATATACACACAAACATATACATATACTTGCATATGTGTATATGTTTATGTGTGCATGTGTATATGAGAAAGAGAAAATATTCATAAACAGCAAAGTACCTAGGAGGCGCTATAAAAATACTTAAGTGCCATAAATATTCCATCTATTTTCCCAAAGAAAACATATGTACATTTAAAATAATTCCATAAAAATCTTAAAAGGAATAACACACTAATTGCATGTAACTGATATTAGAAAAAAGCTATGCTTGTCATAAAATATTACCTCAATTCACTAATCACTTAATGGTTTCATGAGGCATTTATAATTATATTTGAAAAACAATTTTGATGTTTTAAGAACAGTTATTACTGATTAGTACTAGTAAGGATAAATTATGAGGCAGTATTTTTAAAAACTATTTTTAAAATAAGTCACTGCAAAAAATTACTTTGGTTTCAAAACTAAGATAAAAATGGTTTCAGAGCATGTAAGCTGTAAAGTAATGACATTTTTAAATATTAAAATAGTAATAGCAATTGATAGCATTATTTAAAAGCTAACTACTATCTTTTGACTTTGTTGTCCGTCAGTCCCCATGATGTTGTATTCCAGCTAGTGGGACTGGGGGTATGAATGCCCCTGCCATTTAAGAACATGTCATGGGAGTAGCACACTCCAATGTCTATAACTTAGCTCACATCCCTTTGCTATAATTTAGCTCCTTGGCTTCACCAGGCTTCAGGAGAACCTAGGGAATATATTCTTTATTCTGGCCATCCATGTGTCTAGTTGACATTTAGAGAAGTGTTAATGGAGAAAACTAGTAGTGATGACCTCATGTGACAGCAAGTGGAATCTTCATCCTTTTAATATACCACTTAATAAGCACTTAACTCAATCTCCATCTTTCAAATATACCACATTCATACACACTTAGCTGAAAACCTGTTTCAGAAATCTAGTTCTCAGAAAGCTAATAATTCATAGTTTCCTTCTATTATTTATTTCTTACAAAGTCAAAACATTAATTTTCAGACTAAACTATATCAGTCATTAGGGGGCTCTTGCATAGTTACAAATTCTAATTTACCTAGGCAACAAAGTTTTAAATTGGAAAAAAAATACTTTAAAAATATAAATGACTATTATTTCACAGAAGCCTAAGGTACAGAGAAGTTGTATCGCTTGTTCAAAGTGCCCTGATTGTCAGTGCAGAGTCTGGAACTGAAAATTGCCTTATTGATGCCCAGGCTGTGATTGTTCCATTAAAATCACAGTTGTTTTTCATAAGTTATGAACAAGATGGTATTAAATCTTCAAGTGTGGGAGGTATGTCCAAGTCTGAAGGGGGAGAGGATGAAGATGAATATGACATGGTTCATACAAAGTAAAGTTGCATAAATACTGTTAGATGTAAATGTTTTTTATAAAGCACTCAAATCAAACCCATAAAGTAAGTCTTTAAAAGCGCAAAGTTTGAACGGTAACAATACAATTCTTAATTCCCTGGATTCAGTTAAAATAAAAGAAGAAATGGATTTCTATAGAGCCTATAAAAACCATAAAGATAATTCTGCTTGGAAATGATAGATAGATAGATAGATAGATAGATAGATAGATAGATAGATAGATAGATAGACAGACAGACATAGAAAGAAATAGAAAACAAATCACTCATTTTTTATTTTCTACAATGTCCTGTATAAAAGATAAAGATAATACAATTGTTTTTAATGGTAAGCATTAGACTTTTAAAGTTAAGACAGTATACTTTCAGGGTCAGAAGTCTTTCGTAACAGTAAAAGCAGAATATTATTCTGAAACAAATATAAACGGAATAAAGAGGTAAATTCACGGGGAAAGGATGAGGGAAAAGATGCAAACAATGAGAGCTTGGCCTCTTATATTTATTACTTTTAAAGGTATCTGCATACATAGTTCCTCATTCAGCTTTCTACTTCTTTCCCTTAATTTACTTTTTGCTATTGGAGAGGGAAGAGACTGGGCATAGAAACAGTGAGTTTACCTTAAATAAATAAATGAACAAACGAGTAAGTCCAATTGATTCCACACAACTTCTCATATTTCAGCACAGTCATTAACATCTGAGGTCATGGAGAAGATGTGTTTATGATTAGAACATGAGTTTTCAGTTTTCTGGACTACTGTGCTAAATTAGTGAATGCTGCTAATTTTGTTGATTTAACTCTGCTAGTTTAGTATTTATTAAATGAAAATTTGGAATTATTTATGTTTTGAAACATACCTGGAGAGTTATATGCAGCATTAAAATTTCAAATTGAATGAAGGTGTACTCATTTAGAAAGTGAATGCTACAATTCCCAAGGGACAGAAGAAAATGGCAACCAAGGAAGCAAAACTTCTGTTGCAAGAATAATTCTTCCTTTGGTTCTAAGACTTTATGAACAACTGGAAGATGAACATGACAGTGTTGGAAGTGGCTCAGGTTATTCTGCATTCGAATTTCTAGCTATATATGATGAAACTAAAGAAGATAAAATCAAATTAAGAGGAAAAACAAAACAACTTCCTTTGAAACAAAACTGGCAACAAGCTTTCAATAAAACAATTATAGTCTATACAAAAAAAAAAACCTTTAAAAGATTTTCTTAAAGTTATTAAAAGATTACTTGAAAATGAAAATATGTGGAGTTAGCAATCCAGTGTAACTTTCTTTACTATTGCCCAGTGTAGTATAGTGTTACAATGAGTTTACTGTGAAAAATGAAAAATTTTCACAAATATCCATTTTTAATTCAATGACATGTTTATGTACTTTATTTTTTAAATTCACATTACAAAAACTATTAAATAATTTTATCCACTTCCAAATTTATTATTAAATATTATTTTGCTTAGCTGATTTTTAAAATTGTATGCTTTATTAATATGTATCAATAAAATTATTATGTTTAAAAAAATACATTCTATTTTTCTGCTAATATTTAAATTGGCAAAATACGTGTTTAATGTTTATATTTTAATTTATTTTTTCTTGACATTTAAAAATGTTTGTGCACATTAACATTTAAAACAAATTAAGTATTTAGTTTCATCTGTCTTTTTAGAATTCTAAGGAGTTTTAATAAAAAATAGTATAAATTCCACTATTTTGCAGCAATTCCTGAGGAGTCACATGATGAACCCATATAACTCTGTTCTCTTGGCCCCCACCTGACTAGATTAGGAAAGAATACCATTTCTATGATAACCAAATAATCACCAGAAAGCTAGGCAAAATATATCTCTACCCTCTTTTTCTTCTTCTTTGAATTTGTTTGCATAGTTTATCTACACGTAATTAACATATATTCACTGAGGTCATACTATGTGTAAAGTATATTTTTTTCATTTTATGTTTATTTTTATTTTTAAATATCACTTAAACATCCAAACAGCAAATTATTACATAAAAAGTAACAAAAATCCATTAAAAGAGTGTCAACAAACACATTTTATTTTTCTAATCTACATTCTTTTAGTTATATTATAACTTTCCCTAAAAGATATTCACTAACCATATTTTTTGTTGCTAACTCATTTATTGATCTAAACATATTTTCTTTTAATTTTCTCAAACTGAAAATCAGAAGAAAAAGACTACCATGACCAGCTGCAACCATTGCTACCATTTTCTAATTGTACAAAATTAGACATATCTCTTTAATTTTCTGAATTTTGATTTGAGTAAAATGAGATAACATACATTATCTAAGTTTCAACCTCAGGTACCTTTTGAAATAAGACATGGTATGAGTAGTTAGACTAACTTCCATTTACATATCAGGTTATTCCTCTTAGGTCCCAAGAGACTTGACTAGGCATAAAGAAATTTGAAACTTGTATATGTAAGTCATTTGAAATGGATGAAATAATTACAATATGTATGAATGCAAAAGGATGCTGTGTGTACCGAATACTTTTGGAAGTAGCACTGGAATTGAAGAATCAAACATGTTTTGTGTTTTGAAAACTCTCCGGCTGCCTACAATTCTTGACTATTATGGCAAGCACTATTTGATGTAAGTAAAGATTAAATACTTTATGAAAAAAAATATATTATGAGGATTAATTTAAGTGATATATATGAAACTGTTTTAGAAACTATAGAATGCTATGTCATTATAAATTATATTTATTAATATTCAATATTAGGATCAATGAAATGAAAATATGAAAGTAATTTAGCTATCCTTGCTTCCTCCTGCTATGTTTGATTCTTTCATATGGTCCTACAATGGAAGAATTGGAAAAATGAATCTATTTAAATATTCATAAACTCAATGAAAATAACCCAGCAAATAAAAAATATTCATAGCATATATTTCCCCATTTTAACCAGAGTGAAAAAATTTTTAATATGAAATTAGGAGTATATAAGACAAAAGCAAACAAAACAAAATAAAACTGTCATCTAGCACTTTTCTGAGGAAATCCATATTGATCTTACCTATTTTTGAGAAACAGAATGCCTAAAAATGCTATATCTGTATAAATGTTTTGGTGAAAAACAACAGAATTTTACCATTATTGTTTTATTTTTTTTAATTAACTTTTGTCCCACTAGAGGGGAAAAATAAAATTCCAGAAAGTTAACAAGTTTTAAAGTCCCTAAAACAATGTGAAAACAACCAGGTTGGTTTTGAACCTTCAAAAATTTCTGAAATCACTCTTTTTAAATATTACTTGCTTATATGCCATTTGGAAAAAAAATTACCTTGCTTAAAACAACTGGCTATTGCAGTTAATAAACTAATGCTAAAAGTTACAAGGTAATGCTACACATATACACACACACGCGTGCCCATAATTATAACCTTTAAGAAAAATGTAGAAGCCGTGTAATATTCTAGACACTCTGCTAGTTAGATGCTGGAAATATAATAGTGAAGAAGATACATACCACACCTATTTTCACTGAGTTTTAAATTGATTAAGGGAGTCATTTATTTAATAGTTTATCAAATATAATTGTGTTAAGTGCATGAAAGGTAAGTACAGGGTGCTGTAAAAATGTGTAATAGGGACAATTAGCTTAGTTTGAGGCTTTAGAAAAGGCTTCCTAAGGAAATAAGACTTCAAGATGCTAAGATTTGGTCAGGTTTGGGGGCGTGTTTGAGTAGGATGATTCTAGGCAGGGCAACAGCAAAAGGGGCATGAAGTTCAGAAGAATTGAACCTTCAATGAACTGAAAGAAGGTTTCCTCAGTAATAATAGAGGGATCAAAGGAAAGACCCATGGGAAACCATTCATGCAAGGCACACGTTAGCTGGAGGACATGGTAATAACTGAAGGCTTTTAAAGAGAGCAGTGGCATGATCAGAAAAGAGATTTTAAAAAATCATTATGGATCATGGAGGAATATAAAATTTCACAAAACAGCATTTATAATCAGAAATAATAGAGCTATTTTGAGATTTTGATGTCCAAATTGAGGTCCAGCATTATGAAGATGCTGGCTTCGAATGAGATCCTGAGATAGAACAAATTTTTAAAAAATATATGTTTGTGTTAAACTTTAGAACACATGGTTTGTTTCACAGAGAAAAGTAGGAATAAAACTGCAAAAGACCTCTCAGTCCTACACCAAAGAATAAACATTGTCTTATAGCACAAATATGGTCAATTTACAGACCGTGTCTAGGCTACTTGAAATAACTAGGTTTTTTTTTAATGTGCTGCTACTGAAAGTTTCATGGGAAGAGTTTCCAAAGCAGAAGAGATATTCAGCTTGACCTAGGTTGAATATGTACTATTAAAATGATGTCAATATATATATTTCAAAGATTGTATGCCTTATGTGAATTTCCTAGAGATCTGTCTCTACCCTGTCTATGATTTATTTTCACACTCAGAGAAAATTTTACTGACCACCAATTGGCAAATAGTCCTGTGGCCTTTTCTATATTTATTACAGTCCTGATGGTACTTTGTTGATGATATTAAGTCACAACAGTATGGTGTTATAGCCATAATTTCAGGTATTATTTAAAATGCTACTTGGCTAAAATCTTATTTCTAATTTGAATCTAGCATCTTCTATGCCAATAGTTACAATTGAGGATGCACATAGGATATATCAATGGAGTTTAAAAAATACAAATATCTATACAATCTGAGTCATTCCCTTTCTACATATTATTAGCATAAAACTTATATCAGGATTAAAAATTTTATCTAAAGACTGTTTCCTCTATAAAATGCTGCCCATTTTATAAAAAAGACTTATAAAAGGTTTGAAAAAAAGACAATATTTATGCTTAGGAACATATTGTGTAAAATTATTTATGGAACGACTTTATTACCTTTTCTAAGCATGTCACAGAAACAACCACATTTCCCTGTCAGCTACGTTATACTCTTATTATGAATTTCATCAGATCTTTTTTATTTGGAAGTTATCACTATTAAATTAACCATTGTTATTAAGTCTCTGTCCTCTGTAGATAGTTTTGTTTTACTGTGATGATTGTCTGGATGCTCTGCTATAAGCTATAGGCCAGAGTTGATGTCTTCAAAAGAGGACTGCCTCAGTCAAATGACTTTATTATGTATTTTTTTTTTTTTACCCATTTATCAACTTTAATTTTTGTATTTAAATAAATTTATTTTAAAATATTACCATATTTACAGAAAAGTTGCAAGATAGTACAAAGAGTTCCCACATACCAAATATCTATACAATCTGAGTCATTCCCTTTCTACATATTATTAGCATAAAACTTATATCAGGATTAAAAATTTTATCTAAAGTCTACACCTATAGACTGAGTCAGGTATCCAAGGGTTTTCAAAAGTAATGAGCTTTGGGAAGCGGCTGTGGCTCAATCAGTAGGGCTCCCGTTTACCATATGGGAGGCCCCGGGTTCGGTTCCCGGGGCCTCCTGGTGAAGGCAAGCCTGCCCGCACGGCGTGGTTAGCTGACCCAGCGAGCACAAGCAGCAAGGGGGGGATAAATAAATAAATAAATAAAATCTTTAAAAAAAAAAAAGTAATGAGCTTCATGAAAGCACAATGCTGTAATCTAAATATCTTTTTAAAAGAATAAAAAACTATATTTAAAAAAAAAAAAAAAAAAGAAAGCACAATGTTAACCCTAGATCTAGTGTTATAAGAATTAATTACATAGGACTAAATGAATTTATAAGGGAAATTTTATTTTGGTTCTTTGGAAAATTGGGTCTTTTTTTCCAGATTCCAATGTTACTTGTTGACCAAATAGAACAGAAAAAATATATCAGTTGTTTATTATATTTTATCAGTCAAGACCATACAAACGATATTCAAATATGCATATTTTCTTATTTTTAAAAAAAATCATTTTTTGACTGTCACAATAGCCCTAGGTCTCAGTTTTAACTTTTATAAATCAAGTATATTGGCATACAGTTACCTTCAAAAGACCTCTTCACTTCTAACCAATAATATTATCTTAATGTTATTACATGATAATTATATCATTCCTATATTGAATGTGCAAATACTACAAGAATAAAAGAAACTCAGAATAGTCATAATAATAGTAAATCCAAGTTTTAAAAGCAGTTCTGTCCACTTGTGGAAAGCAATATTCAATAAAACACTAGCTGTCAGATTTGTACTTTTGTATCTTATATTAATACAATGAAAAACTTAGTAATTTTCTTTTTTCAGTTTACAAAGAAATAAACTTCTGATTGTATATTTTAAATCTGAAAGGCCATATCAAAATATTCTACATGCCATGTGTCATATATTAACATTTTAATCATAGATTAGAAATGTTCAATTCATACTTACCCATGAAATTGAGATAGCCTTCTCCCCCCAGCGCATGAGTAATGAGACGAATCATCTTATGAAGTTGTATTCCACGATCAATGACTGGAGTAAGAGGAGCCAGTACACTCATATTTGTATACATTTCTGCATCCATTAACCAAAATGCCAGTGTCTTATCACCAACAAGTGCCTAAAGAAATATATGTCTCTGAGATAAATGCAAACAAGACATATCAAACAGTTGTGACTTACCCTAGAATAACGCATGATGATAAAAGGATGAGAAAAAATGTCATAGAGATGTTTGAATTTATATTAATTACACGTATTTTCCAATTGTGACTTTCTTTGCTGATGTTGAGCTGGTAAAATACATTAGAGATCAACAAATTTGTTTTAAGAATTGAATTGTATTTTTAAATGTGTTTGGTGAAAAATTCATGATAAGCTACCTGAATATTTGTTACACCTGAGCTGATGATTCAAATTTTCTCAAATTGGAATGAACATTTATTATAATGTCGAGACTACTAAATATATTTTTAAAATAATTTGTATGCCATGATTTCATGGATTTCAATGGAAAGGTTTCTGAAACTTTTTTTTTAATATATGTGTGCCTGTGTGTGTGTATTACCCTTTATATAACAAACGTGTGTAAATATATTACAATGGTTACTCCCTCTTCTTCAGGCAGAGAAACTAGTTTGAGAACTTTATTTTTAATATGAATTGGCTTTATCATTGTATTTTCCACTTATCCTATAATTAGTTTTATGTAAAGATAATAATTGATCATTGGAGCAGATACCTCAGACATGCCGTGAGTGGCAGAGGAGAAGCCTCCTAACAACCTGAATTATTGATAGTTAAAAATAGCTAACTAATGTAAAGTACTGTTCATTGACAAAACAGTAACATATAGATATGAACTCATTATTCTCATTAATCTATTACAATTATTTTAATTTTTAGAAAACTTATTTTACTTTCAAATCCATTTATCTCATACCTATTATTGATTCAAATGATTTTTCTTTAAAACACTTATAAGATCCACTCATTCTGTGGGTCTTGCCCTTATTTTGAGGGCCATGGAAGAGTTAGCTCAAAAGATGGTTACTGTCACAAGAGTCCTCAAAGTCTGATATTAGATGGCAATTGTCATCCACATTAATTGACTTCAAATATTTTGGTTTATCAATACAGCCTCTTTGTTATCTGATTTATAAGTAAGTGTTTTAAAACTAAAAATATAAAATGAATGCAAACAAATAATATGCAGCTTTCATCTGACATATGACTTAGATTTTATATAGCTTAGCTTGAAAAGCTGCACTGCTAAAAACACTTGAAAAAAGCATATAAGAAACAAATATATTTGTTAAATTGTTAATATACAGAACTATTTCTTAAACAATCTGTTCTTTATATTTGTTTTGAATTCTTTATGTTCTGTATGGACTTAATTTTATTTCTGGAAACTCTTATTCTGTATTATTTTGATAACTTCTGCTTAGGTCAACAGATGTTTTATTCTTTCAGGCAGGGGAATCTTGGTTAAAATATTGGGTAAAATTTAGTTAATTATACAAATTTTATTCTTAAATTTTATAAATCTAATTGTGAGGAAAGATTAGGAATTTATAAAATTTAAAATGCTTTCCCAAAAGACTTTTACTATGATGTCACCTATTTCTATAGTATTCACTTTATAAAGTTTAAAGATCAGAGTATATTTGCTTTTAGAAAAAACAAGGCAAATTGCATCATTTTCTATATCCCTGACAATGTATAATACAAGACAGAATTACCTGACCTTTTAAAGTGTGACAGAAGACCGAACGAATCTATAATGTTTCAGTACATTTTGAAAGGAAAATTATTCAAAAAATCTTTTGATTTCATCTTCAGTTTGTGCATGTCATTCATTTATTTAGTCTCTCACTTATTAAGATCACAAGTTTGGTTTCACCCTAGCTAAACATCTAGCTAGGTGACACATCTTTAAAGATCCTATTTACAAGTGGGTTCACATTTACAAGATTGGGAGTTAGGACTTGAACATGTCTTTGTGAGGGAATCTGATTTAGTCCATAATATTATTCATTTACAGTTTTGTTGCATTTTGGTTCTGGCTTTTTCAAAGGTGATTTCTTTGATCTGCTCTATGGCCTAGGATACTATTCATTTTAGATGAAGATGCAAATTAGAAGATTCAATTTAGAAGATACAAAATTTAGCCTACGTCTATTTCTGGGCCAGCAAACTTTCTGTAAAGAGGCAGATAGTAAATCTTTTAGGCATTGTGGTCTATTTTCTCTGTTTTAACTAACTCAAATCTGTCATTATAGTATAGAAGCAATCTAGACAATATATAAATGGATGAGTGTGTCTATATTCTAATTAACTTTATTTACCAAAAAAGGCAGCAGGTAGGATTTGGCCCATGGGCTTTAATTTGCTGAACCCTGGCCTACTTATATTTTCTTAATAATAAGAGACACCTAAAATCCACTGTTTATGTCAGGTGGCTAATTTCTGTTGGAATGACAGAGAAGCATATTTAATTTCAATTTTTTTAAATGCATACACTGCAAATAATTTCAAAAAATTAACATATCCTTTTTAATCTATAAAAAAGTAAATTTTTATGTTGATGTTTATGAGAATTAATATGACTTTAAATAACAACTCAACATATTTCTATGCATTTATCTATACTTATTGAGTGATTACTAGGAGCAGTCATAGTGCTAAATGCTGGATGTGCAAATGTAATTGGAACAAATTTTCTGCCTAAGATTTGATGGGAACGTTGAGGATGGAGTGACTATTTTTCCATACATGACCTGCAGAGACTTTAGAAAGAATCTGATATTTGGATCAGGTCATTAGGTTCAAGTAGGAGCTTCCCAGGTAAAGTAGGCAGATATAGGTGCACGGGGAAAAGTACCAGATTAGAACATTCTAATTGCCATCCTGTTCAGGAAAGGGTACGAATTTTCAAATATTCAAGAATAGAATGCTTGGAGATTTAGGCAGAAAATGAAGCTGGAAATTTGGCCTGGGCAAGAATATGCATGGTCTTGAATGACAAGTTTCATCCTATAGAGCTGGGTGTCAGGTCAGCTTAACTCCTGGGAAAATATCTCAGGCTGCATTAGAGAAGATGGATTGAAACTGGGCAGGGGACAGGTATTAGGGTGATCAATTAGCATCAGATTTTAGTTATTGAGGAAAAGCGTGATGTGAGCTTGTCAAAAAAATAAAAGAAACCCTATAGATGAAAACCTAAAATGGAAATTAAAATTACCCTGGATCAGTACCAATATTCCTTGATAGGACAAATGAAAACATATAAGGCAACACTGCAATTGCAATTAACAACCTATTAATTATAGTCTGACAGGGTAAAAATGCTACTATATTTTGAAATTGGAATTCTAGGCCTAGAAAATAATTTTAAAGTATTTTTCTCAATTATGAGTAATTTTCACATAAAGACTATGTATAAAATAAGTTTTATTAATAATATTAAGCAATAGATGTTCTATCTACATTTGCCAATAAATTCACACTGGTAGATAGATAAATGTAAATGTATATGTAGTTAATTAATTTATACACATATTTCTTCACAGTATAGCACTCACCTGATCATGGCTTTCTGCATAAGCAATGCACTTTTCAAGGTAGCGTCGGTTTGTGAGGGTGTGTACTATATTGCCCATATTCCAGTCTTCATCTTTAAACTCTTTAAGTAGCTAGACATAGAAAAAAAATAAACTATTGAGTAAAACCATCATTTTTTTTATTTTAAATCACAATCTGAGGGTGTATATCATATCAACCTAAATTATGCAACACACAGATACAAGACTTGCCCATATGGCAAAGATTTCATGGTTTAAATGTTTACTGAAATCACAGCTTTTGTGGTCTGTCCAATGGCAATGGTGTAGTTTATGCCGGTGTGTTGTGTATATGTATATGTGTGTGTCTTTCTGTCAAATGGTTTAATCATTACACTTCAGGATTTTTACAACCTTTATTCCCTGTAATAATCGCTACTTCTGATTAATGACCACAGTAAACTATTGTGCGATATGTCCTGCTGAGTGGTGTACTAGCTACATTTTCAGGTTTGAAAGTAAAGGAGTTTAACATTCTTCATTATATTCTTCATTATATTCTTTATATTCACTATATTCATTATATTCTTGAAAAAAATGATAATGGGAAAAAAAGACACTTTTTTTTAATGTTTAAAGTATAATTAGAAAATAATTATCACTTTAACAGACCACACTTTTTGTCTCGCTTCTCCATTTGCCACTCAATCTTCAATCAGGCCTTTGCCCCTCTAGTATCTCTTCCATGCAAATCATCTGGCCAACATCTCAGATGATTGTCTCTCAGATAAATACCTGCTGTTTCTTAGGTAAGTACTTGCTGTACATGTTGACACTGCTGACTTTATTCCTTCCTATGAAATGCTTTCTTTCTTCGTATACCACTGTGAAACTCTTATGCCTGCCACATCCCCTACTACTCTGGGCATCAAATAAGGTCTCTTCCTCAGTCTACCTGATAAATGCTCATACTTATTAGGGTAATGTCTTAAAAACAGCCGCTTCTCTTTTACTCAACCTGCTTATTTTGCATGAGCTCATTTCTCTGTCCAAGATGTCCACTGCACTGCACTTTGTATTAGGAAGAATTTTAAGGTGGCATTCATGGTTCCTGATCCCTGGTATACACAAGTTTGTGTAACACCTCAATTTGAGTATGGGTGGGAACTTTGAATATGATGTATGCCATCTTTAGAAACTGTGAGATAATAATTGGATGATCATTTAAGTTCTAGGTTTGTGGCATGGTCTTACACAGCAACAGAAAACGAATGCAGATTTTGGTGCCTGAAGTGAAGTACAAGCCTACTTATATCTTCCCATGCTACCTGCCTAATGGAAGTCAGACTTCCTTAGCCATCCCACATAATTGCATAAGCCAACTTCTTGTAGTAAGTCTATATTTAAATGCAAATATCCCTCTACGCACATTAATATATCTTAATGCTTCTGCTTCTGTGGTTGAACCCCTACTGATAGATACTCTCTTTATGGAACATACATAAATAATCTCCATCCCAGACTCTCTCTTGAACTCCATTTCTACTTCTAATACATCACTATTTGCAATTAAATATCCAATTATAATCATGTTTCTTCTCCTCTTTTCTCTACCTTCTTATTCCTCTCCATCCTCTTCTTTCACCTCCCCATCTCTATTTCTTATTGTTCCCCTTCTTATGCTTCCTATTTCAATGAATTGTACTACTTTCTCCTAAGTCACCTATGTCAGAAACCTCACTACATTCTCCTACCTCACTCCCTGCCCTCCCTTTTATCTAGCCTTCCATTAAATTCCATTGGCTATAATGCCTAAGAAACTCGGGTACTCACCATCTACTTCTTCCCATTCTCACTGGTGTTCCTACCTAGTAGAGACCATGATCCTCTCTTGCCTTGACTGTTGCCTCTTAGATCTTGTGCATTTACCACAGACAAAAAAACAACACAGGGAAGCCTATACGGCTCAGAGGTTGAGTGCCATCTTCCCACAAAAGGGGGAAATGGTAAATACAAATGAGTTTTTATGGCTAAGAGATTTCAGGGTGAGTTGGGAGGTCATTCCAGAGGTGATGCTTATGCACATCTCAGCAGAATCTCATTGACTGCTACAGTAAACAGTGCCTCAAACAGCGGGGCTCCTGAGGGCTCTAGAAACATCCAGACACTATAAGCAGGGCAGACAAGCTCAGGAATTCAGCATCCTGTCAGTAACAGAGTTAGACTCATTTACAGTTTCTCTACACATGGCTTTTCTGCACCTTTTATTTGAACCTATAATTAGCACTATACTTGTTCAATACATGTCCCAGAGACTTAAATCTTTGGTCCATTTATATGCCAGTTGAGCCCTGAATCTTAGCAGAGTTGCAACACCTACTCTCCAGTTTACTGGACTCACCCAGGACAACTAACAAGGAGATGATGATGGACAATGGCTGCCCCTAGGAACAGAGAGTGTCTTCAATTGCAAGCAAGATAGCCTGCAATTGAAGACACTATGGGATCTAAGACCCCTCTCAATTAGAAACAAAGTGGGCATCACCATCCCAAAATCCTTAGAATTGGAGAATAAACAAGGGCCTAAAGTAGACTTATTATTATTCTGCTATAGACTTTTTTATTATTATTCTAGCAATGGAAGAACTTTTATCATTGATATAAAGGCAGTGGCCACAAGAGGTCCTGAGGGGAGGGAGAGGGAAGAATAGGTGTAATATGGGGACATTTTTGGGACATTGGAATTGTCCTATGTGGCATTTTGTCAAAACCTGTAAAATCTTGTGGGACAGAATATAAATTATAATGTAAAGTATACTCCATGGTTAGTAGCAATGCTTCAATATGTGTTCATTAATTGTAACAAATGTACCACACTTATGAAAGATGCTGTTAATGTGGGAAAGTATGGGAAGGGGAAGAGTAGGGCAATGGGAATCCTCTATATTGTTGATTAACATTTATGTAATCTAAAGCATCATTAAAAATAAAAAACAAAAATAGAAACAAAAAACAAACAAAAAGACAATTCATATTAACAAAACAATGTATTGCTACTCCCTAATGACTACATAATGCTATGCCATTGACATTCAAACCTTAAAATAATTTTAAAACATACTAGAAACTTTTACTTCTATTTTCCTATTTCTTTTCCCTATTTCTTTCACTAACTACAACTAAAAACCATGAACATTATATATAAAATAGGCATAAGAAAATTCTGAAAGGTGGCAAAAAGAAGGTAGACCAGCTAAAGACCTCAGGTGTGAGTTTCCCTAGTATTCATTTTGTCTTATATAACACAAACATGGAGCTGAAGAAGCCTGAAAGATGGAAAAGCAATGATCACAAGCGGGTAAATAGCCCAAATAAAAGCCTGTGCTCTCTAGACAAAAGACCAGGAAAGGGGCAGCCTAGGAAGACAGAAAAAATTTTAGACATAACAGCTTTACTCCAGGCAAACATCACAGATGGCCCTATCTAAGGCAGATTATGTTCTATTAGTAGAAGGAAAGATACATATTTTGAAGGAAAAGAATTGAAAATTTAAAAATAGTGTATGAGAATAAGAGTTCCCAAAAGAGGTCCATGTCCTAATCTCCAGAATCTGTGATTGTTAACTTACATGACAAAAGGAACTTTGTAGATGTGATTAAGTTAAAGATCTTAGAATAGGAAGAGTATCTTGGATTACTTAGGTTGGCCCCAAATAATCACATGGGTTCTTCTAAGGGGGAGGCAGGTGTGAGGAGCCTAGACATACATCTTTGTCAGGTTTTGTAACAAGGCACCTAAACTCTCTGCTGTGCTGGTATCAGAGAAGGCCAAGGATGGAACTGAAACTTCCAATATTACCAGGCAGTATCAAAGCAGCCTTCCCTCTCCTCAAAGTAGGTGTGTTAGAGGAGGCCTAGTGAAGAACCTGGAGTGTCAGATTAAGAGAGAGATCGAAGATGCTATGGTTGGCTTTAAAGATAGAGGAAGGGATGAGGAATGAAGAAATCCAGGTGGCCTTTAGAAGCTAGAACAGATAAGGAAATGATCCTCACCTTAGAGTCTATAGGACTACAGCCCTTCTGACATCTTAATTTTAGCCCAGAAAGACCTACTTTGGTATTTTGATCTCTATAACTGTGAGTTGAAAAATAAATTGTGTTGTTTTAAGTCACTGAGCTTGTGGTAATTTTTATTATAGCAGAAATGAGAAACTAATACAGATTTTGGTACCTGGCAGTGGAGTGTTGCATAATAAATGCATTAAAATGTGAAAGTAGCTTTGGAATTGGGTCATGAACAGAAGCTGAAAGAATTTTGGGGCATGATAGAAAAAGCCAGGCTTGTCTTGAACAGACTGTCTGTAAAAATATGGATGCTAAAGTCTCTGTTAGTAGGATTCAGAAGGAAGCGAAGAACACAATAGAAAACTATATCACCTTAGAAAATATCTACATCATCGTAAACAGTCTACATCCTAGAAATATGGATGTAGAAGCTGTTGCTGGTGATAATGAGAAACATATAACTAGAAACTGTAGGAAAGAAGATTCTTGTTTTTTAGTGGCAAAAACCTCACTAAATTGTGTCCTATAGTTATGTAGAAAGCAGAAATTTTAAGCAATGAACTTTGCTATTTAGCTGAGGAGGTTTCCAAGCAGGGTTTTGAAGGTGCCATCTGGTTTCTTCTTGCTGCTTATAATAAAATGTGAGGGGAAAGACATAAATTGAGGGAAGAATTATTAAGCAAAAAGGAACCACCACATAATAATGTGGAAAATTCTCAACCTTTCTGGACTTGCAAAAGGGTCTAAAATGAGGATATTTATTGTCAGGAAGGTGTGCTCTGGAGATAAAGCCAAGTATGTGGCTTCCCAACCCTGTGCGTGAGAAGGATCTGAGGTCAGATTATTTAGTTACACAGAGTGCTCTTTAGGGAGATGAGGCATGTGACACATAGATGCCTTCAGTCATCTCAGTAGAAGACAAGAATAGAGATGGTATCTCCAGAAAAGATCTGTGGAAAAGCCTCTTCTATAACGGCGTAAATCTCCATGACACACATGGGATACCTGAAAGGTTCTGAGAATTTTACACCAGTAGAAACACTGTCAGTTGGACTGAAATGATTAGGTGGAAACATGAATGAAGGCTGTTGGAATTGCAAAGTTCTACAAGCATGAAACAAGCTGATACATTTACTCACCTGCAAACATGTGCTATCCTTCATGAAAAAGGAAGGATGACTCCAAGGACAATATCATAAGCCCCAAGGGCAGAACCCTGACCACAAAGGATTATCCTCAGGCACTGAAACCTAATATTTGACTTATTAGATATCAAAATTGCTTGGAATGGTGACTGCCTTTTTAATTACATTGTTTCCCTTTTTGAACAGGATTGTCCCTAACTGGTACCTATGTCTGTCCTCAGTGGTATTTTGGGAACAGATTTGATGTTTTCTAGTTTTATCAAACCATAGATGGAGAGGAGTTTGCTTCAGTTGAGTCATACAGAGTCTCACCCTTACCTTATTTAGATGATTTTGATGATGAGTTTGGGGACATTTGAGCTGATAAGATTAAGATTCTATTTTGGACTCTGAGTTAATGTTGTAATGGGTTGAGACTTTAGAGGATATTGGGATGGGGTAAATATGTTTTGCACGTGGGATGGATGTGCATTGTTGGGGGACAGGGTGCAAACCATGATAGGCAGAATAGTGTGTGACCAAAGATGTCTACATCCTAATCCCCAGAATCTGAGAATAGGTTACCTTAAGCAGCAAAAGGACTTTATAGATACAATGAAGTTAAGAATCTTGAAATGAAAAGATTATAACTGAATTATATGGATGGGCTCAATGTAATGAAGAGGGTCCTTCCAAGAGTTCCTTGATAAAGACATCCAGAAAACTTGGACTATAAGGGAACTTCCTCAGCATGAAAAAAAAGAAAGAAAAGAAAAGAAAAGAAAGAAAAAAAGAAAAGAAAAGAAAAGAAAAGAAAAGAAAAAGAAAAAGGAAAGGAAAGGAAAGGAAAGGAAAGGAAAGGAAAAAAGAAAGAAAGAAAGAAAGAAAGAAAGAAAGAAAGAAAGAAAGAAAGAA
>JAKSZT010054524.1:624168-661442 GCA_026826555.1 Tolypeutes matacus | reverse complement strand
GAAAGAAAGAGGAAAGAACCCTGGCCTGTGTCTTACACTGCACACACAGAGTAACTCAAAATGATCATGAACAGTGGTGGACTGATTCGTGTCCCCCACATAGACTTGTTCAAACTGTAACCCTGTGTTGATGTGAACTCATTTGTAAAAAGGACCTTCGAAGATCCTATTTGGAAAAAGCCAAATTGAATCAGGGTAGACCTTAATTCAATATGGCTAAGACTTATAAGGAGAGGAAATTCAGATGTGGACAATTAGTGGAATTTCGAGGAGGAGACACAAGGAGTCAGATTACCACATGATGCAGGATAGCTGGAAAGCCATCATTAGAATAGTACAGATTCTGGGAGAAAGTATGGCCTTGCGATACCTTGATGTTGGAATTCTGTCATTTAAGTCAACAATTTGTAGTATATGTCTTGGCAGCCCTGAAAACCTAAGACATGGACTTAAATGTAAAAAGTCAAAGTACAAAACATTTAGTAAAAAACAGGAGAAAATCCTCAGAATCTAGAGACAGAACTTTTAGACTTGGCATCAAAAACACGATCTGTAAAAGGAAAAATTGATAAACTGGACTTCATCAAAATTAAACACTTTTTTTTTTTCTGTGAAAACAAATATGAAGAAGATGTGAAAATACAAACTTCAGATTGGGAGAAAATCTGGTATATCCATAACATGGGACACCATTCTGCAATTGGAAAAAAAAAAAAAATTGACACACACAACAACCTCGATGAAACTCTAGAGAACTTTCCTGAGTGAAAATTGCCAGCACATGATTCCATTTATATAAAATTCTTGAAATTATAAAATTACAGAAATGGAGACAAGATAAGTGATTACCAGGGGTTAAAGAGTGGCTGGGAGAAAGGAGTGGGTGTGGCTATAAAAGGACAACATGAGGGATCCTTGCAGTGGTAGAAATGTTCATACATTGACTCTATCAATGCCAGTATCCTTGCTATGCTATTGTACCATAGCTCTGCAAGATGTTATCATTGGTTAAATTTGGTAAAGATCACAGGAGATATCTCTGAATTATTTCTTATAACTGAACATGAATCTGCAATTATCTCAAAATAAAATGTTTAACTAAAAAATGAATAATAAAAAATACTAAGTGCTCATTAAATATTTGGTGAAATTAATAGATAAATGAATGAATTCAATTAATTACATGACCTTTACATAAACACTTCGGTTATTAACTTATACAGTACTTCATATATAATTATATAATAATAAAGGAAGAAACAAAATTGCCATATTTTAGATAGTTAAATATTTGTTGAATAAATAAACTAATATGATATTCCAAACAACCAATTTTGAAAAAATTAAAGTAGAAAATAGAAAATGGTCATTTGCTTTTGAAGAGCAAAAATGTAAATGAAATTATATTTACATGATAAAGAACGTATAGCAAAAAGAGAAACTTGTAGTCCACATTTTTTAAAAATACAAATATAACAATAACATAACCTTCCCAGGTATTATGGATTAAGTGGTATAGCAGTTTGATATTATTTATGAATTCCAAAAAAAGATATTATGTTTTTAAACTGGTCTGTTCCTCTGGGCATGATACCCATTGATTGTGTTAAATTCAAAGGTTTTACATTTACTTGATTAAATCAAGATTAGGGCTTTGATTCAACCATATCAGTAGGGCATGGCTCAGGGTCGAGTCCCAGCACCTTTGTTAGACTATATACACAGACACTCACTCAAGAAGATGCACAAAAGAAGATACATGGAAGAAGAAAGAGAGAACTTTATCAGTTTTGATCTTGGGGCCCCGGAGAGAGCTGAGCCATCCCCTGATAGTTTGCAGCTGAAGAGACCACAGCTCTGAGCAGCTGAGAAAACAAGCCCTCCAGCCTACAGATGAGGTCGGGAAGAAGCTGGGCCCACGGAGCCTAAGAGGAAGAGGAAGGCTGAAACCTTGCAGAGATTGGCAACCATCTTGCTTCAACATGTGGCAACAGATTTATGAGAAAGTAACCTTTAGTTGGACTCTTTAGGGCCTTGTAACTGTAAGCCTTTACCCCAAATAAATATCCTTTATAAATGCCAACAGATTTCTGGTACTTTGCATCAGCACCCCTTTGGCTGAACTAATACAAATGGCATTCTCCAAAAAGATATGTTCAAGTCCTAACCCCTTGTCCCATAAATGTGACCCCATTTGGAAACTGTATCTTTGAAGATTAGTTAAAGTGAGGCCAAACTGGATTAGGGTGAGCTCTTAATCCAATATGAATGGTGTCCTTATAAGCAGAGGAAATTTGGACATAATATTTAAGAAAGCCTGAAAGAGAGACAGTCATGTAACTGAGGTGTAGATTGAGTTATGTCAAAAGCCAGGCACCTCTAGCACTCTACAGACTTTGAAGGGAACATGGACCTGATGAAAACTTAATTTAGATTTCTAGTATCTAGAATGTGACAATGTGAGACAATAAATTTCTGTTGTTTAAGAATTCATTTGTGGAACATTGGTACAGTGGCCTTGGAAAACTAAGATACCAGGTATTAAAGCTAGAATTTTCATTTGTTTTATTCGTTTTTTCTATTAATTTCTAAGTCTAATAATCTCTGTTCAACTTTTGACCTGATAATATTTATGGAATCATTATATATGGAAGAACAGAAAATGTATTTGCAGAGTGGATTAAAGCCACACTTGTGTATTGCACAAATTACCTGGAGGTACAGGAAAGACAGTTAAGAGATGATTACAGTAACCACTTCCTTCAGAGCAGCCTTTGAAGGAAGAAAATTTTACCAAAGTTTTCTTGATAAAATTAAGAAATTTTACCCTTGTGGTCTCATAATACTAGTTCATGTCTGCACAGTTGTAATTCATTTCTGACTCCTCTTACATACATTTAGCTATGATTATTGACTTGGCCACTCACAATTTTTCTATATCAAACCTAAGTCTGTAGGGCTTTATTCCTTAGGCAGACATTAAATGAAACAAAATATAATACAAACTCCTTGAACTGTCATTCAATGTAATAAAAATGGATTGAGAAATTTTGTGCAAGGTATTATGTAAAATTATTCATTCATAGTGCCTGACACATGATAGGAGCTTTTAAATGCTGAAAGAGGGGAGAATCCAAATCTGTTGAGGAAATACCATCCATGAGGCAAGTACTGGGACTTAAGGAATAATTTCTATATTAATTAATAATTTTCAGGAAAAAAATGGATGCTTTGATGAAGTTTAATAAACTTTAAAATTAGAGCACTGAAGTTTCATATATTGCAATGATAATACAAAACTCCATTTATAAAAAGCTAAAAATTATTATTTTCACCTTTCCTGAATAACAGAAAAGTAGAAATACATTAAATTAGATCTACTAGAAGTTTGAGAGTCACTTTTTTAAGAAGTACAAGAACCAACACATTAATGGGAGAATTTTATACTGCAATTGTCATATTTGTAAAAAATGATCACAAGAAATATATTGAAATAATAAATATGCCAAAACAAGACTTAATATTCACATTTTAAAATACCTTCATAAACTCTTACCTGGATCCACTTATCTGGAATTGCCATAGCTAATCGATAGTCAAAACCACCACCTCCCTGAGAAATGGGAGAACACAGAGCTGGCATTCCTGAAACATCCTAAAACAAAGTACATCAGTATTATCAGTTCATATTGCTCAAACCTATCTTAGAAAAGTTTGGCCTATGAATAAAAGCAGTAAATAGGGGTATATATTTGGGGGGAGGTGTTTCGGCAAAATAATTCTAAAAGCAGATAAAATCATAATAGCATAGCTCATCTTCCAATATGATTTTTGTTTACTGCTTTTGACTCCTGGTCAGCTTCAGTTTCATGAGGCTATTGTTTTTTTTTTTACTTAGCATCACATAGACAACATAAAATAGCATAAACTATTATTGATAACACCAAATTCCTCAGACTTATTTCTGAACTACTGCATAAGCATTTTTTATTAGTTATTGCTTCCACGAAACGCAAAAATATGTGGCATATATCTGTTATACTTGTTCTCCCCATATATAGCCTTATCATGGAATGTATTTGTGTGAGTGAGTGGTTAGCTTTTGATAAAATGAAAAGCAGAGTTAATACATCAAGATTGAAACAATAAGATGACTTTCCCTATCATAGGGTATACTTGGAAGGGGTCTTTGAGATTATCTAGTACATCCTCTATATCTAGCAGATGAACTGAGGCTTTCTGTGGTGAGATCTCTAAAGATACATATTTCCTAAGAGTAGAGCCAGGGATCAGATCTCAAGCCTTTGACATTGTATCTTTCTACTCTGTTTCACTATGCTACCTTTAGACTATTCATAATGAAATAAACAATCAAATAAAAGTATATACACATTTTATATATAAAAATACATATATACATATTTAGCATAAGGACTCATATGATTTTAACAACTATTGTAAAATATGAACCAAGTACTATCAATTTTAACTCCACAATATTTTACAAATAAATTCTTTTCCTTGGCTCTAATTCTAGACCATTATGTTTTCAAATGGAATTCTCAATCTCCATTTTCTCTTCATACCAACTGATGCCAAATTAACAACTTACAGGACCCTCTGATCATATCACTGCCATTTAATAGCTTTCTATATCCCAAACTCAGATTCTCCTATTTCAAAACCTCAAATTCCTTAGTTAAAGATTCAACTCAACGATTACATGTTTAACATTTACTATGTAATTTACTTTTTGATTATCTGTCTCCCCACCCCGTTAAAATGAAATCTCCATGGGGGCAAGTTGTTTTGTTTTGTTTTGTTTTGCTTTTTCCTTTTGGTTCAATGATAAATCTCAAAGCAGGTACCTGATACGTATTTGTTGAATGAATAAAGATGCTGTGGTTGATTAAGACATAGTACCTGACCTCTAGGGATTCAAAAATTAGAACCTAAATCTAAGTACATACACTTATTATCATGAAATAACAATGTGACGTAGTTGTGGTCACTGTTAACAGAAGTACACTAAAAGTGAAATGGAGAGATGTCACAATCTTTCCACCACTATTTCATACTATTTCACGTACTAAATATATCAGTCACTTTGAACTTTTCACACTTCCCTGTTCATGGAACAACCCTTTCTACATATGTCACTGCTCAAACTCTTCCCCAGAATTATGCTTACTTGCTACGTACGACTATCACAAACTACGAGCTCTCGGAGTCAGCTCAAAAGCTTCTTTCACAACACCATTCATAAATACTTCCCAAACAAAAGCTGCAAAAAATAAATCTATGATGTCTCTGGACTCCAAAATAATTTTATTAACTAGTTTCTTTTGTAAGGAGGCATAGGTAAATATAATACATAGCAGAAAATATCCATAAGAGAAAATATTTGTTCATAATCTCATTTCTGTATAGTACGTCGTAGTCTATAAAGTAGATAAAAGATGAATGATTTCCACTGACCACTAAATACCTCCTGTTTGATCTATTCTGTTCCTCCCTTCCCACCCCCTGATGATTTACACAATGGAAGTAATTACAACATTAATGTGGAGCCAGTGGCCACAAGACGCTTTGGGGGCAGGGAGAGGGAAAAGCAGTTGTAATACAGGGGCTTTTTTGGGACTTGGGAATTATCTTGAGTGACACTGCAATGACAGGTATAGGCCATTTTATATGATCATATAACATGCAGAACTGTGTGGGAGAGAGTGTGGTCTACAATGTGAACTATGGTCCATGCTTAGTGACAAAGCCCCAAGATGTATATATCTATTGCAGGTGATGTGCCACTCTAATGAAGGATGTTTATGTGGGAGGTTGTGGGAGGAGTGGGAGGTGGGGGACATGGGAATCCCTACAATTTTTGTGTAGCATTTATGTAATCTAAGTATCTTTAAAAAAAAAAATTATTAAAAAAAACATGAATGGTTAACAGAAAAGATACTATTTTCAAACAGTTGTATTTATCCAAACATGTCATATTTTCACAGATCTAATAGGTATTCAGTGCAATTCAATAGAAACTATTGCTGTGTATTTACTAAATTTCAGCCACCATGCTGAGCACTGGAATTGTAGATCTAATAACTTCCCCAAAACATTTTTATAAAGACCAAAGTCAGGAATGACTGATGATAGGGTGGAATTAAAGATTAAGATAACTTTTCTCAAGAAAACATTAAGGTGTGTTCTATAGTTGGTATAAAGGTTGCTTTAGAAAACAGATAGTAAATGGAATTTGCTAAGAAAAATATTTGGACACAAACTGGTCATATCTTTCTCCTCTGTCTGAATCCCAGAAAGCTGCCATTAATACAGATTACATGCTTACAGCTTTCTTTTGAAAGTAGAAAGTTAATGATTATCCTTTTAAAATCTTAAAAAAAAGAAAACAAAAAAAATCACCAAAACAAATATAATCCAAAAATAAAAAGGTTGATACCTAATGACATAGCATATTCAAATTAAAATGTTTTCAAATGAATTATAATCCTTCAATATCTAAAGAACATTCATGACCACTCCAGAGAAAAAAATGTTTTAATAAAAATGTCTCTAATATTGCCAATAATAACCATGTACAATGCTGGATACAATATAGGACAAAAAGGTTTCAATTCTGAAATTATTACAAATTAATGCAAATTTATACTATTGGATAATATACAAAATTATTTTACTGATTCTTCACACCGCATAACTTTAAAAAAAAAAAGTTCATGAGGATCAATTCCACATTTTGAAGAGACTCCTACAAGAGAGAAAAGTGATGTATTGAAATTGAAGTAGTTTTCAATTTAAGTAGAATAAATTGAAGACACACCTTGTTTTAGAAAAATCTAAAACCTAGTAACATGAGCAGGCTAAAGTTTCAAAGTTCATTGGTAGAAACACTGACAATCAGACAAGAGTTCCCTAGATGATGAAACTATTTTACTTGAAATGAACGAAAAGATCAATGTAACAATTTCAAGTTTCATGTATTAAGAATTGCTTTTTTTCCCCTTCAGTACCTACTTTTGATTTGTGTTATTGTTTATAGTAATTTGTTATATATGGTAGCTCTGTTTTGAATTGCTACAAAATAACTGACAAAATAATTAACTTTTTGATGTTTGACAGATAAAATTAAAATAGTTAAAAGACAAAATACATTAGAATACATTCCTTTTGACATTAAGATATTCAGTTCATAAAGCATAGTATTAGCAAGACTTGTGTGCTATAATTAAATTGGGTAAGGAGAGAGTGTGAATAAAATTGGATATCAAAATGACACTACTATAGTTTTGTTTTATTTTTTATATTCTACTAAAGAACTTATTTCAAGAATTTAGGACCAATTGCTCTACCTCTAGAGGTATTTAGAAGACAAAATAACTGAAGGAAGTAAAAATGATTCTCTATCCAGAGATAAACAAGGGAATCATACCATATAGCTGGTAATTTCTATTGAAAATTTATAATTTTGAGATATTATAGATAGAAAAAATGGCATAAAAATAATAAATGCTGCATAAAGGAGATGGTCAGTCCTATACTTCATTCCAGTGAACGAAATGCCAACAATACAAATACACACCTTAACTCTGATTCTTTTAACAATGGTCTTACTAATTTTATATGCCAACGACTACACTTTGTATAGAACAGTTTTAACTTGCTAAATTCAATTTTAATAATAATTACTAGTTAGAGGACTCAGAAAACCAAGGGGATTTTAGAACCTAATCTAAATTAGCATAAGCATTTAACAAACTTCTTAATTCATCACCTTTATCACCAAGAGGGGAATTGTCAATTATGCATATACCGTATTATATCATTACAGTGCAGCTTTGGGACAGTTAATCATGAACCTTCAGTAATCATGAAAAACTAGTGAACATTTGGCAATCCAAGAGTAATAACGTAAACAAGAAAGGTAATCGCATCAGAACAAGAAAGGCTTCACAGAAGCTTGCAGGCAACAATCCATGTCATCTCTAATGATTAGACCAGCAAAGAAAAAAAAATTAATGAATAAACAGACACATGTTAATATTCAATTCTCTTTGCTGCTGAAGGTCTCATGGTGGAAGGACCTGTCCACTGATTAGGATACTTTGTTTTCTAGCCACTAACATGATCCTTTTAAAAATGGAATGGTGATTGCACTATAGTTAGGGTGCAATTTCATTTATGCAATTATGGACATGACGTTAATTAGTCAAATATAGTATGCTCACAATATGTTCTATATAAAAGGGGGTCAGAGTGTAAGAGAGCATTATGGCTTTACCTCAGCTATTGTTATAGAATCTGGGTACAATTCGTGAACCAAATGATTGGCCAACATGAGATAAATCAAGGAATCTTCATCTACTTGCAGTCCAAAATATTCATGGTAATCACCTGAAAATCCTTGACCTAGAGAATAGAAAATCAATATGGACGTATTATGTTAACATTCAAGTCTTAACTCTGCACAAATATACCCACCAATTAGTTTGTTGATATCAATTTTGTTATTGCAACAAAGTGTAATGATTTAAATACACATAACACCATCATCAAATATATAATCTAACTTAGAACAGCAGTCCATGCCAACATTCAGAATTCAGACAACCGTGCAATTAATTTTTGATTTACAAAGTTAAACCAATTCTGATTATAAATGTAGAAAAAGTGATACAAAATTCACATATTTCAGAAATGGGTTACATTCACAGTAAGAGCCTCCCACAATCCCACCTTCCAGATATAGTCACTATTAAGGTTTAGGTGCATGTTTTTCAAACCTTTTTCTCTTTATGATGATCACTAAGATAGAAGGCACTGGTATTCTTGCTTTTCCTTAAACATTCCAAGATCACTTCCATCTAGGGCCTTTGTCCTGGCTTGCCAACCTTGTCCATATACCCCCAATCCAGATGTTTATTTTGTTTGGATCTCTGCTCAAATATCATCTCCTCAGCCAGACCTCATTAGAGAAGTCTTTCCTGATCACTTTAGCTGTTCCTTTTTAAAATGTGCCTTCATAACATTTACCAGTGACTGGTCATACCATACATGTGTTGTCTCTCTCCCCCACTATAAGATAAGCTCTGAAAAGTCATAGAGTGCATTTTTTTTACTCCTCTCTATGTCTATAATATCTAAAACACAGAGTTCACATAATTGGTGCTAAATATATACTTTTGCAGGTTTTATTTTATTTTTTTGCAGTACCAGGGATTGAACCCTGGACCTCGTACATGGGAATCTGGTGCTCAACCATTTGAGCTACATCTGCTCTCCATATATACTTTTTTTTTGTTTTTACTGGGAGGTCCCAGGGATCGAACCCAGGTCCCTCCATATGGGAGATGGACACTCAACCATTTGAGCCACATCCACCCCCACCCCCCCATATATACTTTTGACTAGAATAATGAATAAAAGAATGGTATTTAATTTTTATAAAATAATAGCACATAGACTATATTGGAATTTTTCACTGGTCTGTTTTTGGCTTTGAAACTTATCTTGGAAATTATTTTAGAGTCTTTCAATGTCAGTGTATGCAAATATATCATTCTTGTTATATTTCATTGAATGGGAATTAGTTTTATCATGGTACATTTGTTCATTCTTTCCAATGACAGGTACTTGGTAGTTAAAGCAACTTTTTGCTTTAAAATAAATGCTGTGCTAAAAATCCATCACCACACCACTTTCCCTCTTATGGGAGTAGTCCCTCAGGACAAATTGCTACATATGGTAGAGCTGATTCAAATACAGAAACAATAAACACTTTTATGAATTTTGCCAAATTGCATTATAAAAGGTTATTTCTTTCCCCATACTCAAATCAACACTAGATATTATTAAAACTTTAAAAAAATAATTTACTGTTTTCATGAAAATGAATATACCCATTTTTTTAAAAAGGTAAGAAATACCAGAAAAGTTCACACAGAGAGGCACTAAATCACTCCAAATCCCAACATCAAGAGAAAAGGTTATGGTGGTATAGTAGTTTGATATTATTTATGAATTCCAAAAATAGATATTGGATTATGTTTGTAAACTGGTCTGTTCCCTTGGGTGTGTTACCCTTTGATAGTATTAAATTCAGAGGCTTGACTTTTACTTGATTAAATTATGCAGGGACTCACAGAGAAAATGACAGGGCAGAAGGGAGAATTGGAGTTTTTGATGCTGGAGCCCTGGGAAGTAAACACATAGAGAAGTAGACACGTGAGGAAGAGAGAAGGATCCATTAGACAGGACGGAAGTCCCAGGAAGAGAGTTGAACCTTTCATCTGGTAGTTTACAGCTGGCCTTGTGGAGAGAGCAGAGTAGCTGAGCCTGGAGAGAAAGGAGCCCTGGGAAGAGAGACAAAGCCTTATGCCAGCCTATAGCTGAGATCAGAAGGAGCTGGGACCATGGAGCCTTAGGAGGAATAGGAAGGCTGAATCCTTGCAGACATCACCCACTATCTTGCTCAATACGTGGCAACCGACTTTTTGTTGAGGATTTTTGCATCTACATGCATAAGGGATATTGGTCTGTATTTTTCTTTACTTGTGGTATCATCATCTGGCTTTAGTATGAGGGTGATGTTAGATGCTTAAAATGACTTACAGAGTGTTCCCTCCTCTTCAATTGTTTTGAAGACTTTGATCAGGATAGGTGTTAATTCTTCTTGGAATATTTGGTAAAATTCATCTGTGAAGCCATTTTGTCCTGGGCTTTTCTTTGTTGGGATGTTTTTGTTTACTGATTTAATCTCTTTACTAGTTATAGAGATCTTCTATTTCTTTTGAATCCATGTTGGTAGTTTATGTGTGTGTTTCTAGGAAGTTGTCCTTTTCATCTAGGTTAACCAATTTGTTGGCGTACAGTTGTTCATAATATCCTCTTATAGTCCTGATTATTTGTGTGGGGTGGCTAGTAATGTCTCCCTTTTCATTTCTGATTTTAGTCATTTCTGTCCTCTCTCGCTTTTTCATTTTTATTATTTTTTATTTTATTTTTATTTTGTTTGTGCCTGTCTCTCTCTCGCTCGCTCGCTCTCTCTTTTGTCTAGCTAAATGTTTGTTGATTTTATTATCTCTTCAAAGAAGCAACTTTTGGTTTTATTGATTCTCTCTCCCTTTTTTATATTTCTCCACCTCATTTATCTCCACACTCATCTTATGTTTACCTCCTGAGGGTGTGCCAATGTTTCCTTACAAGAGATTTTTAAAAGACACCGATGAGTTAAGAATATCTTATTACTGAAATAATTATTTTTCATTTCCTTATAATTTCTTTTACACCCCACCTCTTGCCAAAGAAGGTTTAGACCTGACCACTGAAAAGACATACATAAGACTAAAAAAATCAAGCCAAGAAAAGCAGTCCTTGTCGCTGCTGTAAGCAAACCTTACAACTGCTTACAAACCAAGAAAGAGTCTAGTTTTTGAACAAGTGGAGGGACTAGAGATTAGCTTTTAGAAAGTAATGCCAAAAAATATAAACCTCCAATTTAAAAAAATCATGAAACATCTTTTTTATATCAGTTACCTACCCATTCCATGGTGATGATAGAGCATGGATGTAACACCATCAAATCGGAATCCATCAAAGCCATATTCTTCCAACCACCATCTTATGTTTGACAGAAGGAATCTTAAAACTTCCCAGCTAAAATATTAAAGAAATACATATTTAAATGCAATATAAATAGCTTTAATCACTGTATATCCTGTATACCAATGAGTTTTAATTAAAAATATAAAGTACTCTTATTTCAAGAATCATGATGTCCAAAGAAATACATTATTTAAATGAAACCAGAAAACTACTAACAAATATTATTTGTTTGATGAAACTCATTTCAAAAGGAAAAAAAAAATTATTAATTTTCCTTTAGCCACAAAATCATTAGATACCTGAAAAAAACTGAGAAATAAAATGTACAAGTCTGGCCTCAAGGCAGGAACTCAGTCTTATTCAATGCTGTGTCTCCAGTAACCAGAAAGATGATTATAACAATGTACTGCTCAAACAAATACCTGAATTTTCATCAAGATTTCTCATGTATTATAGACAGTTATTATAGTTTTCTTTTTAGAAAATACATTTTCATTATCAGTAGAAAAACTGCCTTCAATGTTTGTCTGCTTAAAATATTTCTTCTTGTTAGAATTTCAGATACAATTGAAAATAAAATGTAAAAGAAAAAAAAAAAAAAAGACATAAAATCAATCCCATGACAAGTAATAATAAATTTACTAGACTTGTTTTGTGGGGGCAAAAACCAAAATCTAATTACTAAAAAAAAACGCACATGTTTAATAAAATAGAAATTTCTACAAGTTGAACACTGCATACATAAAAACAGAAAGAAAACAAAGAATAGTATAACTCAATTAAAAACACCACATGAAAAACGCCTATTTTGGACAATTGAAAAGAGGGAAACATCAATTAGTACTTTCTTTAGTCATATAGTTATGGTTGAGTTGTCTATCTTATTATAATTGTGGTTTTAAAACTTTAATACCTCATTTAGTTTAATGACAAAGCTATAATAGTGTACATAAATCTTTAACCCAGTTGAAAGATATGTATCTTTTTAAAACACTCCATATATTAAAAGAAAATCTGATATACAAGGAGATTAAGTCATCACAATAAACTCCAGAATTGTATATACAGACTTTGGAGAAAGATAAGTGTTGTTGCCAATTAACTGCTTTAAACATGTTACTTTAGATTTTGAAAACTTCTTTTTGTTTTTGTTTGTTTGTTTTGTTTTGTTTTTTGTTTTTTAAAGAGGCAGAGATACAAGCAATCTGATAGATACGAATGTGAAGGAGCTAGGGGGTTCTAGATTGTTAGGCCCAAGCAATGATACAGGTGGAATTTGCTATGTGTCTATTAAGGCATATTTATTTAGGATTTAAGGGAAAATACTCTTGTTTAACAATAGAAATGAATAAAAACAAAGAGGTATTCTGCAACTGAACAAGACCAAAATTACTCTATTTTGTATAAGAATTTCTCATCTCTATACTTTTTAAACAAGGATGCTATATGGGAATTTCAGAGAGAAGAAATAAAGTTGTATATCATCATATCAATAATCCTTTGAAAACAATGTTTTAAAAAGGACATATGTGCTTTTCTAATGTGGCTCTGTGATTGGTAATGAAATTTTACTTCTGAAAAGTAAACTGAATGATATTTTTAGTCAAAAATATACCAGAGTGGTAACAAAACCTGTTTAAATACTAAATATCTCAGGTAGATATATGAAGATATGATTCTATACCAGACATCACAAACTGTAGCTCCTTGGGCTTTATCTGTCATGTACTACTCTTTTGATTGCCTTGCAGAATATTTTAAATTTTTCAACTTGAATTCCTAGAGCTAAACATGAAAAAATAGCCTTTTGTTTAAGAAAAAATGAAATATCGGGGCAGAAAATAGGGGAGAAGGTAGACTCATAAAGTATGTTTCCAATATTTCTGTGGTCCCGATTTTGTGTCTCTCCTTATCATCTTAGCATGATAAATCTAGACAAAGTAATTCACTCCTTGTAAACTCAATGCCTTGAATATACTAATTTTAAAACACAGATTTCTTGTACTCAGGTAAGTAAATCAGAACTTTAGGCATCTAAGAAGACAGAGCACTGGGAACATTGAGTCTATACAATAACCATACCGTATCTGAGTACTTGTAGGGACACAATCCAGAACCAAAGTTGAGAAACAGTAGGTCGGCAGAGAGTGTTTATAGTGTGATTAGAATGAAGATGCAGCTTTTTTCCTTTTTCTTAGAATATATAAAAATCCAACTTAATGTAGACAATTCGACAGTTTAATTGCTATATAACCACGTTTGTCTCAGTTCACTGAAGTTAAATTACAAGAGGAAAGCTATGTTGGTGTCCTCAATACTACCCCCAAGTTCAGTGATTCACTAGGATATGGTTGCACTCCTGGTTAAGATTTATTACTGCAAAGGAATATAAAGCAAAATCAGTAAGGGAAAAGGAGCATGGAGTGAAGTTCCGAAGAAACCGGGCATGAGCTTCCAAAAGAACTCTATCAGTTGATCCACACAGGAAATGCTTAATTCTTCAAGCAATGAGTTATCACGGCACCACCAGAGTAGATCATTAGAGACTCAGTACCCATGGTTTTATTTATTGGGGCTGGTCACATAGGCAGCCTCTGCCTTGGCACATATCAAAATTCGGGCTTCCAGAAGGAATGCAGGTGTTCATCATCATCTACATTGTCTGTACAAAGAGCTCAGGCACAATAGGTCACTCTCAACAGTTCTGGAAATGGTTGGAATCCTTCTGAAATTGAAGTTCCCAAACACAGCAGAGGACCAACCATGTAGGCAGCCCTTTCTAAGGATAACAGTCTGAGGTGTGCTATGTTAACCATGTTCTGTATGAAAAAAGAAGATGACTTTTGCTTTATAAATATAAAATACGTAGTCCAGGTACCTCGAGAAAAATCTTCCCAAGCTCTTTTATTTCAGAGGTATCCCGACCTCAAAGCCAAGTGAAACAATCTTAAAAATATGTTAAAAAGTAAACACCTAAGGACACCTGGCTGAGGTACTCTGTTCTGCACTCCATCCTTCAACAGTCACGTGGTCAATGAAAATGTGAATTTCATGCATGAATGAACTAGTTCACTGAATCAAGGATTTACCATTTCAACAGAACAACAGAGAAAAACATGGAAAATATTACTAGTGAAAATACAGACATCTGAAAGATGTCTATTACTATTTCTACCATCATAATTTTCAAATTCAGTACCCAAAGTTCCAATTTTTCCATCTTTGGGGGATTTAGAGGAAGAGGAGTTATTATGTATTATGTATTCCAAACTACTGCTGAGTTAGAAATATTGCTCAATAAACTCTGTATTAATAAACCAATGGAATCATCTCAACTGTGCCTTGAGTCAAAGTATGAAAATGCCTTGCAAAGGGTACAGTAAAAAAGGCAAATTACTTTTCTTACCTCAAAATGTCATCAAGTAGCCTGTAACACAGTTGATATATCCGGTTGATTAGAGTCCCATAAAAATATAAAGCAGAATTTCAAAACATAATTGTACAACAGACAAGGTGGGACTTAGATTTTAAGGTTACTCCATTGGCATAAGGCTTTTAAAGCCTGTGCTTACAATCCAAGAGAGAGGCTACTTTCTGAAAATTGGAGGGGCTAAGGACGAATGTTTAAACAGTAATGCCAAAAAATACACAAATCTTTATAGTTAGCAGGGATATGTATGAGAAATAATCTATTTTGGTTTTTAGCTTTATACCTTAAACTAACACATAAGTTAGAAACTAACACTGTCATCCATACAGCCTACATCAATTAGCTTACTTGCATTTTTCTAGAACCTTAAACAAAATCCCTGAAAACAAGAAAAAGATAATGAAATGTAGCTGACTTTCCAGTAAAGCATAAACCACTAAAAATTTTACACTGCAGTGTTTAATATACAAACTGAATACATAGATGGATCATATATAAATTTAAAGATCTCTGGCAATCAAAATAATCAGGAGTCTAATTGGTTTAGAAATATTCAAAACTGTAATCAAGTAATGAGAATGTATTAAGGAAAATTTGTCAAAAATGATAATTCCAATATTAAGTTCTTCAGGAAATATGCCCAAAATAATAACAGCAGCAGCAACAACCACAACAACAAAAGAGTTGATTGTCTCATGGTCTGGCAGAAAAAGCTTTAAAATGAAATAAAACATAGCTAATTTTCTTGGCAAGCATGTATAATCAGACATAATAACATCTATTTAATGAAGTTACAATTTTTGTAATAAAAAATTTTTGCCTAATATCCTATTTATCTGCCTTCCAAAATCTCCTCTGGGATTTTCAAAATAAGCAACTTAGTCCACTGGATGTTACCAAAAACTAATACTATGCACATAAACAGGAGACATTATTAAACAATGGCTAAATAAAAACTTGAAGAAAAATTATGTTCTTCTTAACTATTCTACAGTCTTTAAAGCTGCATGGTTTTTAGTAGAACATCATAAAACTATGAAGCAAAAATCTAATGCTTTCATTTGGGTATTTCAATTGAGGTAGGACACTGACATTGAGGAAAGAAATTATTGTGGAACTTTTTCCTCTGAGGAAAATGTATGATATATCAATGTGGCAGTTTGAGATTACTTATGAATCCCAAAAAGAGAAAGATCATGTTTGTAAACCCATCTATTCCTCTGGGTGTGATACCTTTTGATTGAATTATATTCAGCTGAGATGTCTTTGATTAAATTACCTAAGATTAGGGCTGAGTCCCCACCCCCTTATCTAACACTCAGACAGACATCATGAAGAGAGAGCTCTGTAATTTTTTTATCCTGCCATGTGACAGAAAGGAGAAGCCTCAAACAGTTGAGGCCCCAAAGAGAGATGAGCCATTTTGCCTGATAGCTTACAGCTGAAATCAGTAAGAAAGCAGTGCAGCTAAGTCTGAGAGAGGAAGCCCAGAGGGGAAGACTGAAACATCACAGAGATGGGCAGCCATCTTGTTTCATCACATGGCAACATGCCAGGATCAACAGTAGCTGACTTTGGTGAGAAAGTCTCTCTGCTGATGCCTTGAGTTGGCCTTGGCACTGTATGCTTTTACCCCCAAATAAATCCCCATTATAAAAGTCAACAGATTTCTGGTAATTTGCATCGGCTCCCCTTTGGCAGACTAATATAATCAGATATTCTAAAATGCCACTATTGGAAAATAGGGAATGTCTAACTACCTACTCTATTTAAAATAATTAATTCATCTATCAATTAATTGACCCACTGGAAAAAAAATGTTTTAGTTTTGTTTATATTTTGTATTATAAATTCAGCCATTAGGGATTAAATAATTAAGGAAAAAAACTTAAAAAGTTCAAAAAGCAATTATTCATATATAAGACTGTATAGTATAATACATAATAAAATGTATTTGGGTTTTTAGATACTGATAATTATATTGGAGCTATTGTATATATTAATTTCAAATAAAATTAGGTAGTAAGAAGTACAATGTTCTAGGCAGACAAACTGTTCATTCAAGTACTAGTAACCTAAAATTATAAAAATTGCATTACTCAGGGAGTTATAAATTATGATTTTGAAGTTTCTTTTAAATGTCACATTTTCTGGATTTCATCCTGTGCAACTTTATTTTATACAAATTTAAACAGAGTGTATCCATTGCTCCATGGTTATTTCTACTCATTATTAGAATTCAATGATTTCTTTTCCTTAAGGCCTAAATTGTGCTTAGCTTATTAAATATTATATTAAAATTACCTTTTTTGTATTATGTATAAATCTAATCTGGTATTCTATAGGAAATAAGTAGGAAAAGATAAAATAGTATGCATTTCTATGCTAAATGCTTCAAATTGTATTTTTACTAAAAAATACTAGATAAGAAATTTTCAAGTCTTTATTTCTCTAGTTTAATCTAAATTTTTAACAAGCTTGGTCATCTGCTGAAGGAATTTTAGAAAAAAAACTTGAAGGAGAAATGTGGGTGCATATAAGAAGTGGAAACAGATGAGCAATAAGCACAAAAGTGAAAGCTGACACCACTCTGATCCGAAGAAAAAAGACAAATCTAAAACAATAACCCACACCAATAATGATTTCACGGAGTGTAATAAGAAATTAATAAATTTTTATATCATTTGTTTTAAAATGGGTTCATATTTCTCTACTTTCTCACAAAGATCATTACCAAAGGTGATATTTCAAAGCATTAATGCTTGTAAAATATGCTATTAAACTTTGGAGAGACCTTAAGTCCATTTATTTCAAAGTAGAAGACCCAAAATTCTTCTACTAGAAAGCCAAGGTAAGACAATATTATCCCCCTACAACGAAACATTAAGGGAGGTATTATATGAAATTTATTACATATCTCATCTAAACAAGGAATTATTCTTCTCCAGAACAAAACATTTTAGGTTAGCTGATTACATAGACATACACATACACATATATACATTTATATATACATAGATAGCTATAGATATACAAATAAACATGTAAAACCACACAAATATGTTTTTTTCTAACAAGATTAAAAATTCTACCTTGCCTATCTATAAAATGAAGCTACTTACTGGTTTGGGCCAAATCAACTGACAGTAACCTGAACATATAGAGAGCCATCATTGAAAATATCACATCATAATTATATGATTTAAAAGCTCTTTCAAAGGTAAAAGTTGGGAAACCTAAGCTACTCACATACATCTCCTTTTTCAGTTTGTTCTCTTCTGATTGATTTATTTCTAATAGATTAACTATGATATTAAAATAAACTATTATATTTCTTTGAGAAAAAAAGTACATTCCTGAGCCTGATAATTTCCCATCTTATTAAAATTGTGTATTCAGGTGTATAATGTTTATTTATGTTATTTAGCCAGTTGATTTACAAAAGATGGTTGGTGGCAACTTACAGAGATACATACATTTAAACAGGATGAAAGATAAAAGAGAAAAATACCAGTGAAAGAGAATAAATATCTTGCATTTATACAAGTGCAGTATATAAAGCTCCTGAGAATTAATTTTTCTTTTCCTGTCCAAAATAATTATGATTTTATAGGTTATACTCACTTTATATAGAGTACAGCATCCAAATATAATTAATATTATGACAGCATCCAAGGAAAACTGAATTGTAGTCTATATAAAAATACAGATATTTAGGAGAACATTAAAGAAGTTGACTTTAAGATGCAACCATGTATTATCCCAAGACCAAAAACAGAAAAATGTTTCAGTTGCAGAGCAACAGTGGTAGGGGGGAAAAGGAGAATCAGTTAGTTCTTGAAGAAATGTTTGTGTGCTTCTGCATGTGTTTTGGGGAGGGGGAATCTAGGAAATTAGCATGAGGTTGATTATTTATTGGTTCATTCAGCAAATATTTCTTGAGTATCTGCTTTGGCCAGGTACAAAAGTAGATGCTAGAGACAAAGTCATAAATAAAAATACACCAATAACCATTTAGAGTCTAATGGAGTAGGTAGACATTTTACAAATAATAACAGAAATACATTTAATTACAATTATTTTTTAATAATGCAAAAAAATATGGTACTATGACACTGTTTTAACAGAGAATCCGCTAATCTAGTCTGCTAAGGTGAAGCTAGCCTTCTCAAAAATTGATAATGAAGGCTGAAATCTACAGGATAAAGTGGACATATATCATATATTTAAATATTGGAAATTACTTGAAGTTTAGTTTTAAAAAGCTGCCAATTCACATTTTTTTAAGCCCCGAGTTTGATTCCCGGGGTATAAAAGAAAGAAATACCTTTTTATAAAGAGTATTTATTTGGGGTAGAAGCTTACAGTTACCAGGCCATAAAGTGTAAGTTACTTCCCTCACCAGTCTATTGCCACGTGTTGGAGCAAGATGGCTGCCTACGTCTATGAGGGTTCAGACTTCCTGGGTTCCTCTCTTCCCAGGGCTTGCTTCTCTCCAGGCTCAGTTCCCCTGTTTCCTGTAGACTATCAGATGAATGGCTCTCCCTCCCCGGTGCTTCTGCCATGTCTAAGAACCATCTCTATTCCTCTGTGTTCTTCTCCTGTGTGTTCACTTCCTGGGCTTCAGCTCAAAACTCAGCATCAGAACTCCAACTTTATCCTATGCAATGTCTCTTATGGCAAGGGGTGGGGACTCAACGCCTTTGACATCCCAATCAAAGCCATAATCATAATTTAATCACGCCCCGAGGAACAGACCAGTTTACAAACATAATCCAGTATCTATTTTTAGAATTCATAAAAAATGACAAACTGCTATATACCTAGGCATCTGAATATGTTGGTGAGTTTACTCCGATGACTATTTTCTCTCTCTTGCCTTTTTTTTTTTTTTTTTTTCATAGCTCTTCTTTGATATTTGGTTCAACTATTCTCTGTCTTTAAATTGCACGGCTTAAATTTTCAAAATCAGGCCAGGGACTTGCCAGTGGGGCACAAATTGTCTCCCACGGGTTGGACACAGAAAGGATGAAGTTTTTCTCCATGCAATTTCCAGACTGGCCAGCAGATGATGCTAGTCAGTGCACCTTTCCTTTGAAGTGTTTCTGTTTCTACTTTCCTATGTTCCTGTGTTGACTCTCCAGATCCAAGATTCAAAGCGGGCTCTACTGCCAACCTCCCCTCCCTTTTCCCTTGAAACAGCTGACAGGGAGGAAGATGTGTGTTCCCCTCTCATTCAGCTGCAGTGAGCCAGGTGTTTTACCCCAGCTTAATATCTTGGGGGTGGGGGAGAAGAACCCTTCCCAACTGCCACTGGGGCTTGGTAACTCATTTTTGTCATTTTGGCTTCTTCATCTCTCTGTTCCTTACCTTCCTTGGACTTGTATAGCACTGTCCTGGTCTGCTGACACCCACGCAGGTCCCTTGGACAGCTTTTGGCTCTTTCACCAGTGTTTTTGAGGGCATTCAGCTCTGCCTGTTAATCTATCACCATCTTCCCACAAATCTCCCCAATTCACTTTTGACAGTTATATCAGTAATATATTTTAATACTATCAGTTCTCTAATATAGTCTTTAACATAGGATCACTTTTAAAAAGTGATTCTAACACATAGTCAACAAAATCAGATTTTGTGGAAAGGTATCTATTAAGTAAGTCACCTGGTGCAGGCAAAAAAAATAAAAGATGAACAATTTTCTTGAGATGATAGCTTTGTATTTGACCCCCAAATAATGCTCACCTATTCTTTCCTACTTTTAATCAGATTTCCCTAGATTTCCCTTTTTCTCATTAAAAACAATAATTTTGGGGAAAAATTTCTTTTTATCAATATACATAACTGGAAAATTCCCACCGTATGCCACAGCCTCTTTCCATTGACTGACAAAGAAAAAGTGAAAGCCTGTCAGGCTAAACCAGCTGTTAGCTGAAATTCATTAAGTGTATATTTTAAATATTACTTTATATAAATAAAGGCATCAGGTGCCATGCTTTAATGCATTTTATGAGAAAATTGTTATATCCCCTTAATGAAAACTAATTAAGCATCTGAAATATATAAAGAAATAGGAGTCAAGAAAACCATATTTTGTACAATTTTGTAAAAATCAGTATGAACAAATAATTAATCTCCCTGAGCCTCAGTGTGATCATTTTTATAAAGAGGGAACTGGACTACTGTTCTCCATTTAATTTTATACATTTTCATAAACTTAAATTTAAACTGAAAGATTAATTCAAGATCAAAATGTTTCTGCATTTTAGGGGACAGAGTAAATAATGTGAATAATTCAACTGTATGCTAACAGAATCCAGACCTATCTTAGTTTGCCAGGCTACTATGACAAACGGGTTAACTTAAATAACAAGCATTTATTGACTCATGGGTCAGAGGCAAGAAGTCCAAAATCAAGGCATTAAACTTAAATTCCAGTTTAAATTTAATTCAGCTGGCTTGCCACAGTCCTTAGGGTTCCTTGCCTTACACCTCTACCTCCCCTCACATTACATTTTCTCTCTCTGCTTGTGTCTGCTCTTCTGGTTTTGCTGACTTCTGGCTTCAGGCTCCTTTCTTTGATTTTCTCTTTATAAGGTTTCTAGTAATATGGATTAAGACCCACATTGATTCAGTTGGACAGCACCTTAATTAAAAATAACATCTCCAAAAGTCTTATTTACAATTGGTTCACATTCATAGGGACACAGATTAGAATTAAGAACATGCCTTGTGTGAAGGTACATAATTCAGTCTACCACACAACCCGAAGGTCTATCACATCAAAGATTTTGTTGTACGCAGCATTAGAATTATAACTGACCTAGAAAAGTGGATACCCACACTCAAAACCAAAATAAAAATCATCTACCTCCCCTATAAAAATTAAAAATAATAATTATTTACCATTCCTCTCCTGTCGAAAGTCTTTTTCAAAGCCCAGCAGAAACCACAAAATTTTCCTGCTTCTTTTTTTTTTTAAGATTTATTTTTATTTATTATTTATCCCCCCTTGCTGTTTGTGCTCGCTGTGTCCATTTCCTTTTGCGTTTTTCTGTGTCTGCTTGTCTCTCTCTGTTGTGTCATCTTGCTGCGCCAGCTCACCGCGCAGCACGGGCCGTCAGCTCACCACATCGCATGAGCCAACTTGCCTTCACCAGGAGGCCCCGGAAATCAAACTCGGGGCCTCCTATATGGTAAACAGGAGCCCAACCAGTTGAGCCACAGCTGCTTCCCTGCTTCTTACTTTAATACTATCTGAATGACAATGGGAGGCAAATTGTTTCATGCAAATACACCCTGTCTTCCCAGGTTAACTTTACAAAAACCTCTCTATGGTAGGAACCAGGTCATATAGTTTTTTAAAAAAGTTTTAAATGAATTGACCAGAATTGAATTAATAATGTACATAGAAAACCAAGAAATTCAAATAGAAAATTGCAACTTGTTTTGTAAACCAGTATCAACTTTGAAGAGGTTAAAATAAACAAATTGAACTCACATATTGAGTTAGAAAATGTCATTTTCATTGAAATAGGAAATGGGAATTAAGAACAACAAAATTCTTTCCTTCACTAGAATAAATGCAACTTAGGTGACATTTATGATACTTTAGGTACCTACAAAAATGGCTCTATAATTATATCATGAAGGCTTTTAGAGAGGCATTTTCATGAAGCAAACTAAACAGAAAACTATTTCCTTGGAATGCTCAAATAAAAGATTATTCTCTTCCTTTTTCCCCACAGTCACCAATCCCTGTTTAGTGACTTTTTATAAGATGTTTACCACTATGAAAAGTAAAATCATTATACTCTTCACTAATCATATTTCCTTGTTAATGCATGAATTTATTAGAAATTTTAACAAACATGGGCATTCATGCAAACATATATCCTGATTTTAAAAAAAAGAAAAAGAAAAAGAAAATGTCCAGCTTCTAGTTAAACAAGTTCAGACTGGCCTGAAGGTATAGCCTACATTTAAAATAAGAATGCTTAGAATTAAATATTGAAAATTTCCCCAAATGTTATATAAATCTCTGGTGATGACAACAAAAGTGAGAAACCACAAATATATCGTATCCTTAAGGAATCATAAGCTCCTTTTTGTTTGTGCCAGTTATAAATTTTGCATTTTCACATTGCTGTGTAGATGTTCAAAGGGTTCTGCAATGATTAATTTAACAAACTACCCTTATTGCTGTAATATAGCCAAGAACTTTTACATATATAATTTATAATATCTGTATAAAGGATAGATTAGTGGGCAAAATAGAACTTCCAACATCCAGGACTGTTATTAATGCAGAAATGGGTAAATATCACCAAAATATGATTACTTAAAAAACATACTTCTCAAGCTTGTAAGTGCATAATACTGAAGACATACAGAAATGCACAAAATGTATATTCATGAGTGTCAATTTCACCTGATGATATGGAAGAAAAAATGAATTTTTAAAAACTATAAAAATTGCAAGTATATATTGAATGCTTAGTAAATGCCAGACCTTGTAATAAGTGCTTTGCATGAATTATTCCATTTAATTCCCATAATAACTAACCCTCAGAGGTATGCAGTATAACAGAGATTGGAAAACTTTTTCTCAAACACAGCAAATATACTAATAATCACAGCCCATATATATGTCCCAGCCTCTCAACCCTTATTTCCTAACTTTTGCTTAGTAGGATTTTTTGTTTGATTTTTTATTTTATTTTTTTTATAAATAGACTAGTTTTAATTAATGTGATATAAAGAAACATTGTCAAGAGGGGTTTGTGTAATGTCCACAAATAACAGATGATGTCATTGTTTCAAATAAAATTAGAATTTCTGAGTTAGAGGAAACTCTATTCAGCAGAGGAATGGTAGAATATTATTTTTCCTTTCATTTTTTTTTTTTATTTGAGAAGTTGTGAGTTAACAAAACAATGATGCATATGATAGAGGATTCCCATACATAGCCCCACCACCAACACCTTACATTGTGATACATTTGTTACAAATGATGAAAGAACATCCTCATAATATTATGGCTATCTACAGCACATGGCTTATATTTGGTATATTTTTCCCTGCAAACCCTCTTACTAACACTATGTATTAGTAATGTATATATGTTATAGTTCATGAGATAACATTCTTATATTTGTACTGTAAACCACAGTCCATCATTCACCATAGGGTTAACTTTTATATGGTCTTCTGCCTTGTACAATCCATCCAAAATGTACACTTGTGGTTCTCAAGTTCATTACAATATTATCATTAGCTCAGTCCACTTCTGAACATTTGCATTATTCTAAATGGAAAAATACTATACCCCTTATATACTACCATTATTGATATTTAGCATTGATATGATACTTTCTTTGCCACCGCTATAAAAATACCATAATATTACTGTTAACTACAGTCTATACATTACATTAGTTATATTTTCCCATTTATCTCCATATTCTTAACACCTTGTGTGATGGTTAGGCTAATATTTTAACTTGGCCAGGCAATGGGGCCCAGCTTTTTGGTCAAGCAAGCACTGGGCTAATTGTAATACAAGGGCATTCCATGGATTTTAATCATCAGTGAGTTGATTGCATCTATGGCTGATTACCTCCACAATTAACTGAGGAGGCTAGATTCAGCAATGAGTAATGTCACATACAATCAGCTGAAAACTTTAAAAAGAGAAGTGGTTCAGCATTCAGGTAAAGAATTCCTCTCTCTAACTCAGTTAGCCAGTGTTTCCTGGGGAACTCATGGAGGACCTCCATTGGAGTCCCTGGCTTGCAGCCTGCCCTGCGAAATTTGGACTTGTGCATCCCCACGGTCTCATGAGATAATTTTATAAAATTTCCTATTATTACAGATATCTCCTGTCAGTTCTGTTTCCCTAGAGAACCCTTACTAATACAGCTTGATGCCAGGAATGTTTTTTGAGAAACAGAATCTTAAAAATGGGATTTCTGATTGGATCTGGAATTTTGCAATTGGCTCTCCACTCTGATTAGATTCAAGGGCACTAATGACTCTGTTTCCAGTAATCAAGAGGCCACTGACAGTCCATGGCATGATTTGGCAATAGAGATATACGAAATATCACCACTGATTATGACTACTTCCATGCTTACAAGAGACAAGGATCTGGGTGAGAGTGTTTTGGACAATTTAATGGAGTGTTGTGGCATTAAAAAGTACGATGTTGGCTGGCTGTTCGTACATACACTGGGTATAGTTATAAAAGAAAGGGATGAGCTGAAGACTTCAAATTTGTAATGTATGTGCTGCATGAATAATGTGAAAGTTTCTATGTGTGCCCTGAAAAAAATATTGTTTTGTGATACCACAGACTTGAGATCTCTGAAAATCAGATTCAGAGTGTCATTGTACAAATAGCAGAGTTACAATGGAAACTAAACTCCAACCTTGCAGGGTGTCTGCTGTTAAAGTGAGGGCATTGATTGGAAAAAGGATTGGCATGGAGACATATGGGTTGATGATGATGGCAGTGGGGACATTAAAACCCTAAACTCTGCTGAGACTTTGCCATATAAACCTATAATGGTATGACCTGAGGAGACAGCCACCCGACTTCCTCCCTGCCCTAAAGAGATGACCACTCAACCAACCTCAAGCCTACCCTGAGGAGACAGCACCCAAACTCCAGCATACCCCAAGGAGTCAGCCATCCAAATCCCACAAGAAGAGATTAAACCTTTCTCATCACATAAAACTGCCATGGAATGCCTTGAAGTAATTGGCTTGCAAGACATTTCTAAAGTTTCTCCTTCCTACCCCCAACACACCTCTTTTCTTTCAGACCTATAAATATACTAAAGTCACAACAAGCCCCCAAATGTGAAGTATGCAATGTGACCCATGAGGAAGTAGGCTATACTCCAAAGGAACTGCATGAGTTTTCCAATTTATATAGACAGAAATCAGGGGACTATGTGTGGGGATGGATATCAGATCCTGGGCTGACAGAACCCAAGTGGCAGCACTTAATTGCCAAAGACAAGGTGGGTATGGCTACCACAATGAACAATAGACTCAAAGCAGCAATCAAAATAGTCTGAGTTGCATAGACTTATGGCTTTGGTTAATAGATCATGGGGTACCTACAAGTAAAATAGATGGGCAGTCTATTAAATTCCTACTTGATCTGTATAAGCAAAAGAGTTCTAGGCTGAGAGAACAAAAGCCTAACTTGAATTTCAGTAACAGAGAGTCATGGCCCCTTAATCAATTCCCAGACTGTAGACAGTTTACAGACCCAGAGCCCTTCAAATGAGAGGAAGGACAGATCCACTTGGGGAAGTATCCTGTTACATTGCCAAAAATTTTATAATGTTAATCTTCTTACCAGCCTTGCCTAAAGAGACCTACATCTTTTTACCAGGGTAACTGTGAATTGGGGAAGAGGAAATGGATTATTAAACACTGGCTCAGAGGATACATTAATTCCAGGAGACCCAAAATATAACTGTGGTCCAATGTGATAGATAGAGTTTTAGCTCAAATCTGTCTCACAGTGGACCCAGTGGGTCCCTGGACCCATTCAGTGGCTATTTCCCAAGTTCCAGAATGCATAATGGGAAAAGAAATACTTAGCAACTGCAAATTCCCCACACTGGTTCCCTGACTACTAGAGTGAGGGCTATTATAGTAGAAAAGGCCACATGGAAGCCACTAGAACCGCCCTTCCTAGCAAAATAGTAAATCAAAAGCAATACCAGATGCCTGGAGGGATTGCAGAGATTAGTGCCACCATCAAGGCCCTGAAGAACGATGCATGGGTGGTGATTCCCACAACATCCCCATTCAACTCTCCTATTTGGCCTGTGCAAAAAACAGAAGGAACTTGGAGGATGATAGTGGATTATCACAAACCTAACCAGGTGGTAAATCCAGTGAAACTGCTGTTGCAGATGTGGTATGTTGCTGTTGCAAATCAACATATCCCCTGGTACCTGTAGTGCAGGTATTGATCTAGTAAATGCTTTTTTCTCAATTGCTGTCAGTAAAAATCACCAGAAACAGTTTGCTTTCAGCTCTCAAGGTCAACAATATACCTTTACTGTCCTACCTCAAAGGTATATCCTACCCTATGTCATAACATTGTCTACAGGAACTTAATTGTCTCTTCCTCCCACAAGACATCATGTTGTTCCATTATATTGATGATATGCTTATTGGACCTAGAGAGTAAGAAATAGGAACTACTCTATACTTATTGGTAAGGCATTTGCATGAGAGAGGATGGGAGATAAATCCAAAAAAAGGAGGACTTCCAACTTGGTGAAATCACTAGGTGTACAGTGGTGTGGGACATGTCAAGATATCCCTTCTAAAGTGATATCCAATCAGTTGAAGGAAAAGTGGTTTCAGTATTCAGGAAGAGAACTCCCATCTCTACCTCAGGCATCCGGAATCTACAGATAAATCATCAAGGACCTTTATCTGAGTTCCTGGCTGGCACCCTGCCCTATGGAATTTGGATATGTGCATCCCATGGTCACATGAAACAATTTAATAAAATCTCATACTATTAACAGATGTCTCCTATCAAATCTGTTTCCCTAGAGAACCCTGAATAATACACCTTGTAATAGAGGATTACTCTTGTATTTGTACTATTAACCATAATCATTATCTACTACCAAAATCACTATGTTATACAGTCTCTAGATTATCCTCTAGTTTCTTTCAATTGACATTAACCTCCCTAGATTATTCCTTTCAGCCACAATCACATTTATAAATCAGCAATATTGATTATACACACATAATGTTTTATCACCAACGCTAACCATTCCCCACATTTCAAATTCCTCTTATTAAACATTTTACATACTTCCGGCATCAGCTCCCTCTTCTCAACCCACATATTTCCTAGTAAACTATACTCTAGAGTTTAACTCCATGAATTTACTCATTGTATTTGGTTCATATTAGTGAGACCATACAATATTTGTCCTTTTGTGTCTAGCTTATTCCATGCAAAATAATATCTTCAAGGTTCATCCATGTTATCATATGCATCCCAAGTTCATTTCTTCTTACAGCTGAATAGTTATACATTGTATGCATATACCACATTTTGCTTATCCATTCTTCGGTTGATGGACACCTGGGATGTTTCCATCCTTTAGCAATTGTGAATAATGCCACTATGAACATTGGTGTGCAAAAGTCTGTTCCTGTCCTTGCCTTTACTTCTTCTGAATAAATTCCGAGTATCAAGATTGTGGATCATATGGCAGATCTATGTTTAGTTTCCTGAGGAACTGTCAAACTGTTCTCCCTGAAGGACACACCATTTTAAATTCCCACCAACAGTGAAGAAGTGCTCCCATTTTTTTCCTACATCCTATCAGTATTATAGTTTTCCACCTTCTTAATAATGGCCATTGTGTAAGGCATAAAATAGTTCATTGTAGTTTTGATCTGCATCTCCCCTAATGGCTAGTGAAGTTGAGCATCTTTCCATGTGCTTTTTGGTCATTTGTATTTCTTCTCTGGAAAATTTCTGTTCAAGTCTTTCATCCATTTTTTAAAATTGGGTTGCTTGTCTTTTTATGGAATTGAATGATCTCTATATAACATGTAGATCAAACTGTTCTGGGATATGTAGTTTCAGAAAAATTTCTTCCAAGGCACTATTCACCTTTCTAACAAAGTCATTTAAAGCAAAAATGTGTTTAATTTTGAGGTCTTATTTATCTTTTTTTTTTTTTTTTTCATTGTTTGTGCTTTGGGAGTAAGATTAAAAAACCACCGCTGACCACAAGATCTTGAAGATGCTTCCCTATATTTTCTTCTAAGAGTTTTATGATTCTAACTTCTATATATAAGTCCTTGATCCATTTTGAGTTAATTTTTGTAGATGGTGTGAGATAGGGGTCCTCCCTCTTTCTTTTAGCTATGGATATCCAGTTCTCCTGGCATCATTTATTGAATAGACTTCTGACTCAGCTGGGTGGGTTTGATAGCCTTGTCAAAAATCATTTGACTATAGATGTGAGGATCTGAATTATCAGTTTTGTTCCATTGATTAATATATCTATATCTTTATGGTATTTTAACAACTGTAGCTAAATAATATACTTTAATGTGTGGAAGTGATAGTCCTCCAACTTTGTTCTTTTTAAAGATATTTTTGGCAATGAGGTCCCCTTACCCTTCCAAATAAATTTCCTTTTCTGTAAAAAGGGCTGTTGGAATATTTATTGGGATTGCATTGAATGTGTAAATCATTTTAGATAGAATTTCATCTTAATAATATTTAATTTTCCAATTCATGAACACGGAATGTCCTCCATTTAGTTAGGTCTTCTTTGGTTTCTTTTAGAAATGTTTTGTAGTTATTTGAATACAAGTCCTTTATGTCCTTGGTTAAGTTTTTTCCTAAATATCTGATTCTTTAGTTACTATTATAAATGTAATTTTTTTTCTGACCGCCTCAGATTGCTCATTAGAACTGTATAGAAACACTACTTGTTTTTACATATTATTCTTGTGTCCCACTACCTTACTGTACAGGTCTATTAATTCTAGTAGCTTTGTTGTGGATTATTTGGGATTTTCTAGGTATAGGATCATATCATCAGCAAACAGCAAAAGTTTTACTTCTTCCTTTCCTATTTGGGTGCCTTTTATTTCCTTTTCTTACTTATTGCTCTAGCTCGAACTTCTGGCACAATATTAAATAACAGTGGTGACAGTGGGAAAAGTTTGCAGCCTTTCAACATTGAGTACAATGTTAGCTGTGGGTTTTTTCATATACGCATTTTATCATGTTGAGGAAGTCTCCTTCTATTGCTATCTTTTGGAATGGTTTTATCAAGAAAGGATGTTGTATTTTTCAAATGCCTTTTCTGCATTGATCAAGATGATCATATGATTTTTCTTCTTCAATTTATTAATGTGGTGTATTACACTAATTTTCTTGCATTGAATGACTTTTGCATACCTGGGGTATGATCATGGAGTATAATTCTTTTACTGTGCTTTTGGATTCGATTAGCAAGTTATTTTGTTAAGGATTTTTGCATCACTATTCATTAGAGCAATTGGTCTATAATTTTCTTTTTTTCATAGTATATTTGGCATGGTATTAGGATGACGGCTTCATAGAATGAGTTTGGTAGCATTCCCTCCTGTTCAATATTTTGGAAGAGTTTGAGCAAGATTGGTATTAGATCTTCTTTAAATGATTGGTATAATTCTCCTGTGAAGCCATCTGGTCCAGAGCTTTTCATTTTGGGGAAGATTTTAATGACTATGTCAATCTCATTACTTATGATTGGTTTATTGAGGTCTTCTATTTCTATTAGGGTCAGTGAAGGTTATTCATGTGTTTCTAGGAATTTGTCCATTTCACCTACATTGTCTAGTTTGTTGGCATATAGTTGTTCAGAGTATCCTGTTGCAATCTCTTTTATTTCTGTGGGTTCAATAGTGATTTCTCCCTCTCACTTCTGATTTTATTTATTTGTATCTTCTCTCTTTTTTATTTGTCAGTCTAGCAATGGATTTATCAATTTTGTTTATCTTTGCAAAGAACCAACATTTGGTTTTGTTGATTCTGTCTGTTTTGTTGTTGTTGTTGTTGTTCTCAATTTCATTTATTTCTGCGCTCTAAGCTTTGTTATTTCATTCTTTCTGCTTTCTTTGGGATTAGAGTGCTGTTCATTTTCTAGTTCTACCAGGTGTACAGTTAGGTCTTCAAGTTTAGCTCTTCTTTTTTAATATAGATATTTAGGGCTATACATTTCTCCTTCAGCACTGTCTTCACTGTATCCCATAGGTTTTGATATGTTATGTTCTCATTTTTATTCATCTCAAGATATTTACTGATTTCTCTTGCAATTTCTTCTTTGACCCACTGATAATTTAAAAGTGTGTTCTTTAATCTCCATATATTTGTGAATATTCCCTTTTTCTGCCTGTTATTGATTTCTATCTTCATTCCATTATCGTCAGAGAAAGTACTTTGTAAGATCTCAATCTTTTTAAATTTACTGAGACCTGTCTTGTGATCCAACATATGATCTATCCTGGAGAAAGATCCATGAGCAATTGAGAAAATGTATATCCTGCTGTTTTGGGGTGTAATGCTCTATAAATATCTGTCAAGTTTAGTTCATTTATATTGTTCAAGCTATCTGTTTCCTTATTTCTCCTCTGTCCAGATGTTCTATCCAATGCTGAGAGTGCTGTTTTGAAGTATCCAATTATTACTGTAGAGACATCTTTTACCTCTCTTCAGTTTTGCCGTTATGTGTCTTTTGGGGCATCCAGGTTAGGTGCATAAATATTTATGATTCTTATTTCTTCTTGGTGAATTGTCCCTTTTATTAATATATATAATGAACTTCCTCATCTCTTATAACAGTTTTGCATTTAAAATCTATTTTATCCAATATTAGTATTACTACTCCAGATCTTTTTTGGTTAGTATTTGCATGGAATAGCTTTTTCCAACCTTTTACTTTTAGCCTGATCATGTCCTTGTGTCTAAGCTGAGTATCTTGTAGACAGCATACAGATGACTAATTTTTAAAAATCCATTCTGTCAGTCTATGTCGTTTGATTAGGGCTTTCAATCCATTAGTATTTAATGTTATTACTGTAAAGGCATTACTTTCTTTAATTTTATACTTTGGCTTTCCTTTGTCATATCTTACTGCTGTCTTTTTACTCTTTTAGTTACCCTTACTAATAATCTTCATTTCTACACTCTTCTCCAAGACTCATGCTCTTGTCTTTTCCTTTCAGGCTCCAGAGCTCCTTTTAATATCTTTGGTAAATCCAGTCTTTTGGTAAAAAACTGTCTCACTTTTTGTCTGTCTGTGAAGACTTTAAACTCACTCTCATTTTGCCAGACAATGAATCCTTGGCTGGCAGTCTTTCTCTTTCAGAATCTTAAATACATCATACCACTGCCTTCTTGCTTCCATGGTTTCTTTTTTTTGTTTGTTTTTTTTGTTTTGTTTTTATATATGGAAATTTCTTTAATGTTTGACTTAGAAGAAAGCTGGATGGATTCTTTTTTTTTTTTTTTTTTTTTTTTTTATTATGGGTAAAAATCAAAATTCTCAGTCCCCTCTGGATTGGGGGAAGAACTATGGACTAGAGTGGACTTGATGGTATTCTCTTGCTTACATATGATGATTCTTGCAATGCAAGAAATTATAACAATGAGGTGGAGCCAGTGGCCACTTGACAGTTTTTGGGTAGGAAGGGGATGAGCAGTTGAAATACAGGGGCTTCTTTGGGAGTTGGAGGTTGTCCTGAGTACTGTTGTGGCAATGGATGTAGGCCTTTTTAAATCAGCACACACCACTCAGAACTGAGTGGGAGAGAGTGTGGTCTACAGTGTGAACTGTGGTCTATGGTTGGTGGCAAGGCTCCAGGATGTGTAAGTCCATGGTTTCTTATACAAGATCAGAACTTAGCATCATTGAGTTCCTTGTATGTGATGCTTTGCTTTTCTCTTGCTGCTTTCAGAATCCTTTCTTTATCTCTGGCATTTAACATTTTGAATTCTAGATGCCTTGGAATAGGTCTATACTGATTTATTCTGTTTGGTATGTGTTGTCCTTCTTGGATATGTGTGTGTGTGTGTGTGTGTGTGTTTCATAAGGGTTGGAAAGTTTTCTTTCATTATTTCCTCAAATATTTTTTAAGCACCTTTTCTGTTCTCCTCTCTTTTTGGGACACATAAAATACATATGTTTTTACATTTCATGTTGTCATTCAATTCCCTGAGACCCTGTTCCATTTTTTTTCCATTCTTTTCTTCTACATTCTTCTGTCCCTTCAAGTCCAGATGCTTTGTCTTCCAACTCATTAATTCTGCCCTCCACCAATTCAAATTTGCTATTAGGTGCCTCTAGTGTATTTTTAATCTTACACTGTGTCTTTCATTCCCATAAGCTCTGTTACTTTTCTTTGTAGGCTTTCAAATTGCTCTTTATGCTCACCCAATGTCTTCTTAATATCCTTCATCACTTTAACCATATTTTTCTTCAACTCCTTGAATTGATTTAGGAGATTTGTGTGAACATCACTGATCAGTTGTATTAAATATTGTGTCTCATCAGGATTTTTTATTTAATCCTTTGGCTGGGTCATATATTCCTGTATGGCTTGTAATTTTTGGCCAATGACTAGGCATCTGATTATTTTGGTGAATTTACTCTGACAGTAAATTTCTCTCTCTTGCATGGTGGTTTTGTTTCACAGCTCTTCTTTGATTTTTGCTTCAACTTATTCTAAATCTTTTTGTAGATTAAGTTATCAAAAGAGGGCCAATAGTGATTTTTCTATTATGATGTCACATGTCACACAGCAGTACCAAGCCAGCAAAAGCATCTCTGTGCTTGATGTTTCCATCTCTCCCCATCACTATCCAAAGATATAATTCCTTGACTTTTGATATAGCAAGTTAATCAAGCAGTAATTTCAAAGATCCTCTGTTTGATAGATACTTGATCGTCTTGGGCAAAAGTTTATTTTTATGAATAATGTGTCTCTTTTAAAGGTAAAAGAGAAATATCTAGTTGAAGATAAATGCATGTGTATTAGTCATCCAAAGGGGTGCTGATGCAAAGTACCAGGAATCTGTAGGGTTTTTTAAAGTGTATTTGGGATAAAAGCTTACAGTTACAAAGCCCTAAAAGGTCCAACTTAAGGTACCATAAGAGGTACTTCTCACCAAACTCAGCTGCCATGTGTTGAAGCCAGATGGCAGACAATCTCTGCCTGGTCTCTCCTTCCTTCTTCCTCTTAAGGCTCCATGGATCCCCCTTCTTCAGCTCTCAGCTGTAGGCTGGCATAGAGGTCATCTCTCAGGGCTTCCTATATCAATCTGGCATAGGGATCATTTCTTTCTAGTTCTTATCAACTGCTCAGCTGCTCTGTTCTCTTCAGCTATAAACTATCAGGCAAATGGCTCATCTCTCCCTGGGCACCAGGATCAAAACTGACAAAGTTCTCTCCTCTGGCATCTATGGAGCTTCAATGTGTATTTTTGAGTGAGTGAGTGTTTATATCAGCCCATCAAGGGGGTAAGGACTCAACCCTGAGTAAAGCCCTACTGATGAGGTCGATTCAAAGTCCTAATCTTAGCAGGTAATTTATCAAGACATGTCAGCTAAATCTAAAGCATTCAAAGGGTATCACACCCAGAGGAACAGATTAGTTTACAAAAATAATCTGTCTCTTTTTGGGGATTCATAAATAATATCAAATTGCCACAGAATATTTATGAGTAAAATATTTGTCATGTTCATAGATAAAAGGTCTACATTTTACATTTGTTTCTTATAATTCATAAATGCTTCATGAGGAAATACTCTGAATATTTGGGATCTTATTAAAATAAGAAAGAAAAATTATTTTGATAAATTGTGAATGGCATAAATATTTCTAATGTCTCTTTTAAGAGACAAAAGCTTGAAAGTGGCCCAGGAACCTCAGAAGTACCATCATCACATAGCTGGCTGATACAATAGTTCTCTGAAGCTCCAACGCTTGTAGATAAGACCTGTGATTGCAGGCACCATGCTTGAAAATAAGCTCACTACTTTTCTCTTCAGTGGTGACCAGTGTGTTCCACAGTGGGTCAGAAGTGATCAAGGTGCTTTCAAGTTCATTTTTATAATTCTGAAGAAATGAATTCTGAGCACTAGAAAAATTCCAATTTAGCCTTTAAAAAACTAAAAGTAGACTGTTTTCCCTCCTTTAAAGTATACTTTTATTCACTAAGTACAGCAGGAAATTTAAACAAGTGACCTTCTTTGGAACCCAATTTAAATTAAATGATTAACTTTAGGGCTTTGACCAGACATTTATTGAGCTTTTCAAAAATAATAATTTTTACAGTACACTCTATATAGATTAAATGAGGTAAAAAAATTTGTCACTAGAGAGACTGTTTTTTTCCCATTACTTATGTATAAATTATTTAGGAGTCTAGAAGATAGAAGGACATCAATTCTTAATACACTAGCAGTATTTTGATACAATTGCATTTTTCAACTATGAAATAAAAACAAAGATGTGATACTTTCCTATACTGGAAAATGGCTAAGAAATTTCTGAGAAAGTATAACATGACATAATTAGAACGCAATCTCGTATAATTCATTCCATTCAAAATTCCAAATTTAAAAGGAATATAGACAAATTCAAGTTTGTTAGTAATACTTTCTCATTAGTAAAGTAAGATTCAAAATCATGTTATGTATTAGGGAAAATATACACTGTAAATAGAAAGAAGTCCAGGATAGAATACTCAAAGGCACAATAGGTATAAAAGTGATTAGATTTGTTTTGTGAGCTTCCAAGGGTTACAATTTAGTAGACAGATTTTAATTCAATATAAAAAGAATTTTCTTATGGAAAGTCCTGTCGAAATAGGAAATGGGCTACCTCGAGAGATAAGTTTCATACCACTGATGATATCTAAGGACAAGCTGAGTTAGGAATGCTGAGGAAAAGATAATGATTAAACTATGATTTTGAAGTTCTTTTAAAGTCTTGAGTCTAGAAACTTTTTGTATCTTGTCTACAATCAGATGGTTCCCAGAAATTATAAACACCCTCTCAGAGGAAGTCAAATAAATAACAGCACAAAACAAAATATATTAACTAGACTTTTGGGAAGATGGCAGAATAGAAAGACATGGGACTCTCTTCTCCTCCAGAAAAATAGCGAGAGGACAGGCTGAAACAGCCTAGAAAAAGATCTTCTAGGGTTTAGGACACCAGACAAGGGCTGGACACCGCCCAGAGGGAGAGAGGGACAAAAGAGGGAAATCAGGACTACAGAACGTTGAGGTGAAACCAGAGGCTGCTGCCACAGCATCCTCCCCCAACACTAAAGACACTTTAGAATTCTCATGCTTCTGGGCTTGCAGTTACAAAGGGGGCCCCAGGGATCTTCCTCCCCAGGAAAGGGGAGAGAGAGAGAGGGACACAGCCTAAGGCTGACTCAGCTTCTAAACCACAAATTTGGTCTGCTGAGTCCCACCAGCCCTTCCAGGCCGGGTGGGACCATACCATGGTTTGCCTTGGGAGCCAGCACAGGAATGGAGAAATCCAACCCTCACAATTTCCCTCTCTTCTAGCCAAGACTGATTTTTGAGGATGTACCTCCCCAGGAAAGGAGAGAGAGACACAGCCTAAGTTTGACTCAGTTTTTGACTAACAAATTTAATCCGCTGGGTCCCAAAGCCCTTCCAGGCCAGGTGGGGCCGCACCATTGTATGCCTTGGGAGCCCTCAAGGGGCTAAAGATGTACAACCCTCCCAATCTCCTTCTCTACTAACCAGGATTGATTGTTGAGAACTCAGAGGGGAGTGGAAATATTTCCTAACTGGGAGGAGGGAGGGGGCTGCCAGAGAAGGCTGGAGAACAGTCTCAGAGAAAGTTTGAATTACAAGGCTCTTACTGCGAGGCAGGAAGCTCTATTACATTGATCCTGTCTGCACTGCAACAAGTACACTCCAGCCAGGCACTGCACTGAAAGCTGCCAAAAAGCTCCATCTGCTGGCAGACCAAGGAAGTACATGCAGGAAAATTAAAAAGTAGGAGAGGCTTCTTCAGGCCTCTGTAGCCTCCCTCCCTAGGAAACATTTCCTAGGCCCTAGGAAACGAGTCTACAACCAATTACTGGGTCCAGTGCCCAGTTTTGAGCAACTAGTAGGGACAATCCTAACAATCCAGGTTGAGCCAAGAACCAAAGAGCAGTGGTAACACACAGCCTCCTCCACTAAATCCCTACAAAAGAGAAAGAAATTGAGCATCTGAGTAAACTACATCCTAATCAGATGCCTAGACATCAGTAAAAAATTACAAGCCAAGAAAAGAAATATATCAAAGACCCAGAAGAGATGCAGGATTTGAAAGAACTAATCAGCAAGATGCACACAAATTCCCAAAATCAAATTAGTGAGTTGAAAGACAATATGGTTAAAGAGATAAATGGCATCAAGAAGACATTCAGTGAGTGCAAAGAAGAATTTGAAATCCTGAACAGAAAAGTAACAGAGCTCATGGGAATGAAAGACAAAATAGGTGAGATAAAAAACACATTAGAGGGGCGGATGTGGCTCAACTGGTTGGCTGTCCGTCTCCCATATGGAGGGACCTGGGTTCGTTCCCCGGGACTTCCCGGTTAAAAAAAAAAAAAAAAAAAAAAAAAAAA